>JANHMN010000004.1:75724624-75762905 GCA_030674055.1 Rhabdomys pumilio | reverse complement strand
ACACACACACACACACACACACACACACACACACACACACACACACAAATACCAGAACCACCACCACCAAAAACAATATAACAAAAGTTAACAGTCATTGGGGATTGATATCTTCCAATACCAATAGACTCAATTCTCCACTAAAAAGATCCACAGACAGGATATAGTCTCAACCTGTTCTCTCTCCCCTTTGTTGGGTATTTATTTCAGATAATGTCATCCCAGTTGGGTCCTGGGATCCTCTTGCTCTTCCTGGCATCTGGGACTTTCTATTGGCTACCTCCAGTTCCCCATGCTCCACTACTACATACATCTGTTCAATTTCCTCACCCTCTATAAATCTCTTCCATCTCCTCCCATACCTAATTCTACCATCATTTCCTCTCTTTCACCTCTCTTCCTTTCCGGTCCCTCCCACCTGTGCCTCGTTTGATTATTTTGTTCCTCCTTCTAAGTAGGACTGAAGCATCCAGACTTAGGTCTTACTTTTTGTTTTTAATCTTTATATGTTCTCTGAGTTGTATCTTGGACATTCTGAGTTTTATCCCTAATATCCACTTATTACTGAGTGCATTCCATGTGTGTTCTTTTGTGGCTGAGTTAGCTCACTCAGGGTGATATTTTCTAGCTCCATCCTTTCACCTGCAAAGTTCATGAAGTCATTGTTTTTAATAGCTGAATAGTACTCCGTTGTATAAATGTACCATAATTTCTGTATCCATTCCTCTGTTGAAGGATGTCTGGGTTCTTTCCATCTTCTGGTTATTAGAAATATGACTGCTATAAAGATAGTGGAGCATGTGTCCTTGTCACATGTTGGAGCATATTTTGGGTATATGCCCAGTAGTGGTATAGCTGGGTCATCAGGTAGTACTAGGTCTGATTTTCAGAGGAGCCACCAGACTGATTTCCAGAATGCTTGTACCAACTTGCAATTCTACCAGTAATGGAGGAGTGTTCCTCTTAATCCATACCCTTGCCAGAATCTTCTGTTACCTGAGATTTTTATCTTAACAATTCTAACTGATGTGAGTTGGAATCTCACGGTCATTATGATTTGCATTTCCCTGATGATAAATGATGTTGAACATTTCTTTATGTGCTTCTAGGACATTTGAGATCCCTCAGATGAGAATTTTATGTTTCACTCTGTACCCCATTTTAAAATAGGGTTATATGGCTCTCTGGAGTCTAACTTCTTGAGTTCTTTCTATATATTAGATATTAGCCCTCTATCAGATGTAGGATTGGTAAAGATCTTTCCCAAATCTGTAGATTGTAATTTTGTCCTGATGACAGTGTCCTTTTAAATTTTATGAGATTCAATTTCTCTATAGTTGATCTTAGAGCCTGGGTCATTGATGTTCTGTTCATGAAACTTTTCCCTGTGCTGCTGATGTGTTCGAGATTCTTTCTCATATTTTTTTCTATTAGATTCAGTGTAACTGGTTTCATTTGGAGGTCATTAATCCACTTGGACTTGAGCTTTGTACAAGGAGATAAGAATGGATCAATTTGCATTCTTCTACATGCTGACTACCCACTTGATCCAACACTATTTGCAGATGATAGGATAGTATACTTAAGTGACTCCAAAACTTCCACGAGAGAACTCCTACAGCTGATAAACTACTTCAGTAAAGTAGTGGGTGTAAAATTAACACAAACAAATCAGTAGCCTTCCTCTACTCATAAGGTAAACCGATGAGAAAGAAATTAAGGAAAGGAAAACCTTCACAATAGTCACAAATAATGTAAAATATCTTGGTCTGACTCAAAAAACAAACAAGTGAAAGATCTGTATGACAAGAACTTCAAGTCTCTGAAGAAAAAAATTGAAGAAGACATCAGAAGATGGAAAGATCTCCCACACTCACAGACTGACAAGATTAATATAATAAAAATGGCCATCTTACCAAAAGCAATGTACAGATTCAATGCAATTCCCATCAAAACTCCAGCTAACTTCTTCAGAGATAAAAGGAACAATTCTCAAATTCACCTGGAACAACAAAAACCCAAGATAGTGAAACCTATTCTCAACAATAAGAGAACTTCTGGGGAAATAATCATCCCTGACCACAAGCTCTACTACAGAGCAATAGTGACAACCACCACATGATACAGAGACAGACAGGGAGATCAATGGAATAGAAATTAAGACCCAGAATTAAACCCACACACATAAGGTAACCTGATCTTTGACAAAGAAGCCCAAATCATCCATTGGAAAAAGACAGCATATTCAGCAAACCCAGATAATAATGCTAATGTCAAGACATGCTTGCTGACAGGAGCCTGGTAAATATGTCTCATGACAGATTCTGCTAGAGCCTGACCAATACAGAAGGGCATGCTCACAGCCAACCATCAGACCATGTACTAGGACCCCAATGGAGGAGTTAGAACTCAAAGAGTTGTATTGGTTTGGAAACCTATAAGAAGAATAACAATATCAATTAAGCAGATCCCTTTGCCAGAGCTCCTAGGGACTAAAACATGAACCAAAGTGTACACATAGAAGAACCCATGGCTAGAGCTGCATATATTATAGAAGATTGCCTTATCTGGCATCAATGGGTGGGAAGGCCCTTGGTCCTGTGGAGGCTAGATGCCCCAGTATAGGGGAATGCTTGGGCCATAAGGTGGAAATAGGTAGGTGGGTGGTAGAGCACCCTCAAGAAGCAGAGGGAGGTGTAATGGGATAGGGGGTTTGCAGAAGGGAAACTGGGAAGGGGGAGATAACATTAGAAATGTAAAGTTTAAAAAAAATTATGCCTGAACACAAGTGTTCCCATGTTTTTAAAAGAAGCATTAATAGAACTTAACTTATACATTGAAATCATCACCACACTCTCATCAGTGAAAAGGCCATCCAGACAGAAAATAGATAGAAATACTGTATCTGACTGACATTATAAATGAAATAATCCTAGCAGATATATATATGGAATATTTTACTCAAACACAAGAGTATATACCTTCTTCTGAGCACCTCACTGAAACTGAACCTTCTTCAAAATCAATCACCTCTTCTGTCACAAGTCTCAATAAATACAAGAAAATTATAAGAACCATCTCCATCCTACCAAAACATGACTGATTAATTCACAATTTAATAATAATAAAAAAAAACAAAACATCAACAACAGAAACCCTACAAACACATAAAAGCTGAAAAAACTGTCTAATGAATGACTTCTTGGTCATGACATAAATAAGAAAGAAACTAAAGGCTTCTTAAATTTCAATGAATATGAGTATGAGAAAGAGAGAGAGAGAAAGAGAGGGAGAGAGAGAGAAAGAGAGAGAATGTCTCATAGTAACAACTTAACAGCAAACCTGAAAACTCTAGAACAAAAAGAAAAAAGTACTCCCTTGAGAAATCAATGGTAATAAATAATCAAGCTGAGCTCTGAAATCAATAACTATAAACAAATAGAAAATAAAATGAATCAATAAAACAAAGTTTTTTATGAAAAAATAAACAATATAGACAAATCCCTATCCAAACTAACTAAAAGAAAGAATCGTCACATTAATAAAATCAAGAATGAAAAGGGGACAAAACAACACACAAAAGAAAATCTGGAGATTCATAAGCTCACACTTTGAAAAGAAAATCTATACTCTACCTAATTGAAAAAATGTAGACGAAATTGATGATTTTCTCAATAGGCACTGCTTAGAAAAGATAAATCAAGATCAGATGAACAATTTAAATAGACCTATAACTGCTAAGGAAATAGAAGCAGTCATTAAAACTTTCCCAACCAAAAGCAGTACAGAGTCAGTTTAGTGCAGATTTCTACCAGACTTTCGAAGAAGTCATGTCAGTATTCCACAAATTATTCCACTAAATAGAAACAGAAGGAACATTGCTTAATTCATGTTATGAGGTCACAGTTACACTAATACTCAAACCACATAAAAACTCAACAAAGTAAAAGAATTACAGATCCATTGCCTTCATGAACATTGATTAATAAACACTTCATAAAATACTTGTAAATACTTCAAAAGATCATCTACCTTGATTTGGTAGGCTTCATCCTAAATATGTAGGGATGCATTCAAATATAAAAATAAGAAAATGTAATCCACTATATAAATAGACTGGGAAAAAATCACACATGATCACTTTACTAGTTGTTGAAAATATTTTGGTAATGTCTGTCACTCCTTCATGATAAAAGTACTGGAAATATAAGGGACAAACCCCTAAACAACCCAGGATAAGTGGTAGTACAGAGAATTACTCTCTGAAAACTGAGATCAGAGCCCCATTGCTGAGTATGTTTATGCTACTTGTGCTTTGGAGTTCAAATTAATTATTTGAAAACTTATGTTTTATCCTAGTGAAAGTCTTTCATATATTTATAATTAGTTTTTATGTCCCTTGTAATGTTCTCTGGGCTATGTTTCTTCTTTGATTTTCTAAGATGTCTTTGATAATGTTATTTATATGGCCACTGCCTTAGCTATTTATCCTGTTCTTATGATAAAATACTCTAACAAAATTATCTTCATGTATTTTTTTTTCTAGGTTACAGTTCAAGGATATATCTCATAATGGCAGGGAAGTCAAAGTGGTAGGAGCTTGAAGAAATTTGTCATATGCCATTCACAGTTGGAAAGTAGAGTATGTTAAACACATACTTCTGTTTAGTTTTCTCCCTTCACTTACAGTTGAGAATCCCATCCAGGGAATGGTGCACAGGTAAGGTAACACACATCTTCTTATAAATTCAGGGTATATGCACATGGACATAAACACAATTATAAAATAAGAAAGTCTTTTTAAATTATATCATTATCAGTGAAGTTTCTATACTTGGCTTGGCATGATCTGGATAGGTAAATGTGATATTTTATGTATTTGCTAGAACTACAGTTATCTAGCTTTGATATGGCAGGATATGCATTACAGCTAATAGACAGTGCTGGAGATTACTGTTAATCTGGGAAGTATAATCATCAGTTTGTCATCTGAAACCCAGGTATGACTCAGTCTTATGATGAGAACGTTACACGCATGGCTGCTGGGTGCTTGAAGAAGGATCTACATAAGGAGAGAATGCACAGATATTACAACTTATTTTTTAAAACATCTAGAATATTCCTTCTACAAAGTTTTATCAGTCAAAAAAGTTGCTACCTTATCTTCTGTTCAAAAGAGGACAATTAAATGTAAGGTTTAATATAACACACAGCATACTTACATAAGAATGGAAAGAATAAGTGTTTTCAACTGGGTTTTTTCTTGATTCGATACACTTACATTCAATAACAAACAAGTTAAAACAATAAACAAATAAGTAATATTTTAGGGTTTTCTTGCTGTGAAGAGATACCATGACAATGACAACTCTTAAAAAGAAAAACATTTCTTTGGAGTTGGATTAGAGTTCAGAGGTTTAGTCCATTATCAACATGGACTGGATCATGGGAACACACAGGCAGACATGGTGCTGAGGGAGCTGAGAGTTCTACATCTTGATTTGCAGACAGCAGAAAGACACTATGTGTCACACTGGGCATAGGTTGAGTTTAGAAGACTTGAAAGTCAATCTTTATAGTGACATACTTCCTCCAACAAGGCCACACCTACTTCAATAATGCTATACCTCCTAATAGTGCCACATTCTATGGTCAAGTTTCAAACATGTTAGTCTTTGGAGGCAATTCCTATTCAAGCCACCACAAACACCAATGACAGTAGCAATATACATCACAGATCAATAAAAATCCATTTATTAAGTAATAACTGATCACTAAAATACTAATAGTTGCTTGCATGCTCTGAAAAAATAAATGGACCTGTTTCCAACTAAAAAACATGTAGTGAATACATTTTTAATATTACTCAGCACCTAAAATTTAGAGTTGTTTTTCACATTTTGCTATTTAACAGATATTTAAAGATTTAAATTTATTGTATTAAGATATGTGGAGTGAATCAGTAATGAGATTCATCATCAGACTCACACATGAATATAATATACACACTTGATTATATACACTTCCAATCATTATATACCCTTATCACACTCTCTTCAAGTTACATTCTTTTCATCTTTCTTCAAAATCTTCTGTTATTTTAATAGCTTGTTTTCTGATTCCAAATGAAGGAAATATTTAAACATGGTATTTCTTTCTGACTTGATTTTTTTTCTTTCTTTTTTATCTCTAATTTTATCCCTTTCATGTGGTATTACTATTGGGTATACTTTTCAATTCTAGTTTATTATTTCTAAGTATTTATCTTGACTTTGGGTACTATTTATAATATTACTTTAGAGTTCTTTTAATTTTCAAAACACTCCCCTCCTCTTTCTCCTCCTCCTCCTCCTCTTCCTCTTCCTTCTGCAAGACAGAGTTTCTTTGTATAGCCACGGTAGTCCTAGAAATCATTCTTTAGATTGCTTTGGCCATTAACTCTGCCTCTGCCTTCCAAGTGCTGGAGTTAAAGGCTTGTACCACCATTATAAGACATCATTTTTTATCATCTTAATTTTTAAAAATTAGCATACAAATTAAAAGGTTGTTTCAGTTGTACCCATTTCCTTTTAGTACAGCAATTTATTTCTACTTTATTGATAAATAATAGCTATTCCATTGTGTAAGTGTGCTTTTTATCCATTCAACTTTTGATGATTGTCTAGGAATATTCCATATCTTAGCTATCATGAAAAGTGCTACAATGTACAAGGATGTGAAAATATCTCTGTTATATTGACAAAGATTTCATTGGGTAAAACCTATGAGAAGTACTCTCAGATCATAGTATCATATGGTATCTATATATTCAGTTTATTGAGAAACTGTCGTACTGAGTTTGTAAAGGCTTCCAAATGAATGCTTCAATAATTGTACACATATTAGGGCTCTGATTCATATATATCTTCATCAATATTTTTTCTTGATGACAGCCACTATGATTTAAGGAAGATGAAATCTCAGTACATTTTGATTCATTCCTTTGAATATTCTTTGTGTTATTATTGGACATTTGTACTTCTTTTGAAAGTTGTGTGTTCAGTCCATTTATCTACTTGTTGATTATCCCACGTATTCATTTAGTATTCAAGTTCCCTACTGTTTTTATGTTTGGGATATTAATTTTCTGTCAGATGAATAGCTGTCAAAGATTTACTTGGTTGAAGATTTCTTTTGCTGTACAGAAGAGCTTCAGTTTGTTCAAATCTTTTTGTCAGTTTTTACTATTATTATTGGAACTACTAAGGTCCTAGTCAGGGAGGCATTGTTAATTTTTGTGTATGAAAATACTTTCCTATACTTTGCAGTAATATTTTTGCACATTACGCCAAGGACTTGATACACTTGGATTTTTTTAAAATAGAAGAACAGATGCTTTTAGTATCATGAGTCTACATTTGGATATTTCGGGTTTCCAGAACCATTTGTTAAATTGGCTCTGTCGAGTCCAATATGTTTTATTACCTTTGTTCAGACTCAGATGGCTGCACTGACATGAATCCTGTATCACCGTCATCTATATATGCCTTCATGACAATGCCTTCTCCCTAACCCACTCCCAATGCTTTGTAGTGTATTTGAAATCAAGTTGTCTTAGGGTTACTACTGTTGCAACAAAACACTGTCACCAAAAATCACGTTGAGGAGGAAAGCGTTAATTTAGCTTATACTACCATACTACTGTTCATTGTAGAAGCAAGTCAGGGCAAGAAATCAACAGGCCGACAACCTCAAGGCCGGAGTTCATGCTAAGGTCATGCTAAGGAGGAATTACTAGGTTGCTTCCAGTGGCTTTTACAGTCTGCTTTCTTTTTGAACCCAGATCCACTAGCCCTGGAATAGCCACACCCACAATAGGTTGGGTCCTACCCCTATCATCCTTAATTAAGAAAATGCATTATAACTGGATCTGATAGGCATTTTCTCAATTAAGATTGCTTCCTTTCAGATAACTCTAGTTTCTATGTCTAGTTGATATAAGAGAAACCAGCACACAGCTGTTATATTTTTATTTATGCTCGTATGGGTCATATCATTCCTTAACAATTTTAGGATATTTTTCTAGTCCTATGAAGGATGTTACTGATATCTCTTAAGAGACCAATTTCGGTGCTTTTATTTTAGAGAATTTTAATTTCCTTGATTAAATTTATTACTAGTTTTTGCTTTGTTTCATGACATTATCCGTAAAAGAATTGTTTTGCTAATATCTCTCTCCATGAATTAATACTTAGAAAAATAAGTTATTGAAAATTTTAATTGGCTTGATCTTTTGCAGGTCTTTTGTATTTAACCACAGCAGATGAATAGAGTCACTTTTCTTTGGGGGTGTGGCCATGAACTGGTTTCCTATGATACTGCAGAATGGCATCATACAGATGTATTTACGGTGTGAGACCAAAATAAGAACAAGAACAATGCACCCTTCAAATTAACTGAAGAGCAAAATACGAATAACATTCCTTGCAAGTTAAGGGTTCTGTTCGCAGTTAAAATAGTTATGAATAAGTGCCTGTTTGTCCTACGCTTATTTGATCCATCTGCTCCTGATGTGCTTTGTGTATATGTGGGCCACAGGTAAGCAGGCAGGACGTGCTTCAGGACATATGTTTTCCCCTGATTAAAGCAGAAATACAGCAGCTTTTTGGGTTTGCCTATATAAGCCTTTGTAAATTGTGACTCGTGGCCTGGGATTGACATGGTCAGGAATCATCCTGGCCAATATTTAATTAAAGTTGATTCAATTTGGCTCAATATAGTGGAACTGGCTTTTCTCACACGGATACTCAGGTTTAACACTGAGTATCCAATCCCCAAAGGAAGTCCTTTTCTCAGGTTCTGGCATTTAAACGAAAGTCTGTATTTCTTTGGGGTCTTGAAGAAAGTTCATGCTTGCTAAAAAAGGGAGTCATTCTCGTGAAGTCTCTCAAAGATTTATTTTTTTCTTCCTGGAAAATTTTCCCCAGTCATTTTTTGCTTTCCCAGGAGACAGCCTAGATAGGTTGGAATAAACTTCTCTTTTCACCCACAGAGTGGCTACTTTGGTTTGTTTCCTGCATCCATTTTCATTTATTGGGCAGGAGTAATTGGATTAAGGAAGCTCTTAATAACAACAAAGTAAAAGAAGATAGGACCCTGAGGTGTACGTGAGAGGGGTTGGAGTCAGGATGGGAAAAGGGAAAATAGTATAATTATATTTTAACTCCAAGTGAAGAAAGTTTAAAATCAAAACATGTTATTCAAATAATTCTCATTTTTTGTATGTTCATACTTCATATTTTACTACATTTCTGATTTTTTTTAAAAAAAAAATCAGGAATAAAACTCATGGGTTTGAGAATTTTGGATCTTTTAAATATTGCCTCATTTTGTTTTCAAATAGAGATAATTTGACTACTTCCTTTTCTTGTTTCTTAACTTCTTTATGTCTTTCTCTTGTAATAAAGCTCTGGCTTAGAATTCATGCACTTTGAACACAAAGAGTGAGCATTCTTTTCTTCTTCCTGATCTTAGATAAAATGCTTTCAGGATTCCCATAGTCCCTGGTTTGGGCAGTGGGCTTGTTGTGTATCACCTTTTTTATGTTGTGTGTCTGAGCATTCTCTTCACAGTTCCCTTGGGGCTTTTATCACAGTGAAGAGATTTTTGAAATGTGAAGGGAAAAAAAAGAGCTTTTTCTGCAACTAGTAAATTGGCCCTATGACTCTTGTCCTTGTTTTTATGTACTTGATGTTTTTGTAGCAATTTGCATAAGTTGAACCATCCTTCATACCTCAAGTGCAACTGATTCAATAATTGTGCATGATGATTTTAATATGCTATTCATTTTACCTTTAAAATCTTGTGGAGAGTGTTTAGACTATGTTTATCAAGGACATTTGTTGTAAATTTTGTTGCTTCCTGTTTTTTTCTTATTTTGTTTTTTTTTTTTTCGTTTCTTTTTTTTTTAAATCTTTGTAGTTATAGCTTATTTAGATTGGATGTAATGATATGAGGATGATATTGTATTCAGGAAATTAATCTGTTAGTGTTTCTTCCTGCTTTGTCTTATAGAATGGTCCAAAGGAATTTTTGTTGTTGTTTTTAAGATAGATGTGGTAAAATGTGACATTCATTAATGTTTTCATCACCCTATTAGTTATTAGTATGTTAAGTCATTTTGCATCCTTTTGTTTCAACTTTGATGGTTCCTATATGCCTATATACATTTATCTGTTTCTTCTATGTTTTCAAAACTTTTGGAGTAAATATTTTCAAATCCATTCCCAGTGATCCTCTATCCTATGATAGGATGTATTATAAAGTTATTTTTATCTCTAGTCTGTTAATGTGAGTAATTTTTACTGTCTTTTGGTTAACACAGCTAAGAGTTAGTTAAATTTTTCAAATATCCTGTTTTCATGAATCCGTTGCAATTTTCTTTTAAACTTTAGTTAATGAATTCATGATTAGATCTTTATTATTTTTTCCTCTGCTGGTTGTGAATTTGGCTTGTTATATTTCTGTAACATTGAAATGCATACTTTTTAATTCATTTGACATCTCTCTGAATTTTTAATGTACACACTTATTGCTACAAAACTGTATTTGCTTCGGCTCACATATTTTTATGTATTCTTTTTTCATTTTCATTTAGTACTAGAATTTTCTCCCTGATTTCATCAATAACTGACAATTATTCAAGAGTGTATTGTTCAGTCTCCGTGTGTTTGTATAATTTCTATGGGTTTCCCTCTATTGCTCTCTAATTTTATTTCATTATTATTTAATAAGAATAAAAATTATTTCAATGTTCACATTTATGAAGACTTGCTTTTTTGAATTTAAAAATTGTCTGTCATGGAGAAAGTTTCATTTGTTGATGAAAACAATAGCCCTTAGATCTTGGCTGAGATATTTTATAGGACTACAGTTATGTCTATTTGATTTATAGAATAGCTATACATTTTAAATAATTTTCTTTTTTTCTTTTATATTTTATATCTTGCATATAAGCACACAGTACCATCAACATGTTTGGCAGGTGGTGTTCTGAACCACATCCCCGCCAACCCTTCTCAGTTTTCATAAGTTTTTGTTTGTTTGTTTGTTTTTGACAATCTATCTTTTGGTAAAAATTTGGTATTTCATTTAACCATGGTTATTGCCCTGGGTTCTCCATTCACGTTTATTAATGACTAAGCTTGGTTATGTAATTGTGTTTTCTGACATTGTATAGAGTCATTGTATCTTCTTGATTCATGTTTTCTTACCTCTACTTAGTTTCTTGTCACTCCGGAGTGATGTTTGCTTGAAGTCTGCCTTGTCAGATTTGAATATAGCAAGTCCATCTTGCTTTCTGATTCCATTTGCTTTGAATATGAGTTCCTATTTGTCTTAGTTTCTTTAGTATGGCTGTGAAAAGTCATAATTTCTGAAGTAATCTATAGAAGAAAGATTTTGGAAATTTTTAATTTCCAAAGTAGAGTCATGATACCACAGTGGGGAGCAGGGCAGTTGCTAAGCAGGAATGAGACTGGAGCAGTAGTTGAGAGATTACTTCTCGAGCTACACATAGAAGCTAACACCCAGTAACACATATCCTTCAACAAGACCACATCTCCTAAACTTCCCAACAGTTTCATTAAGGGACCAAGTATTCAAACATACAATCATACAAGAGTCATCCGCATTCAATTAAACACACTATCCTTATATTTTCAGTCCCTTGATCTATGTTCTTTTAAGTCTACTCCTTAAAAGAAATTAATGACATAGATATTGATGATTGTAATAAAAATGTATGCATTAGTTTGTTATTTAAATTTTTTTCTAAGGTTAGATATTGTCCTCATTTTATTTGTTTACCTACTTTTCTTGGGATCCATTCCTTCCTTCCTGTGCTCCTGTAATTGTACTTGTCTTCTTCTTTGTACAAATTCTTTCTTGCAAAATTGACTTTTATTTTCCAGATGTAATTGTGACCTCCAAGGCTTACTGCTCAACCATTGTAGTTCTCACTGAACTCTGGCTGGCTGGTTCAACTCAGCTGTTCTGGCTCAAACTCCTCTTCAAGTTGATTGATTCAATGTGGTTTCTCTTAGTTTCTCACTGAATTGATCTACTTGACCTCAAACTAAACCAGGCAAACTGTTTTTACCTTCTGGGTTATATTTATTCTCTGACTTGTTCTGTCTTTACCTGTGTCCGGCATCTTTTTTCTATAACCTGTCTGTAAATTTTCCCAATATAAACTGCCTCTGAACTGCATGAACAGAACTGCCTTGAACTCCACTCCACTGGACTCAAATACCTGACTCAACCAAGCTGACTGACTAGAACTCAGAGATCTGCATCCACTGTCTGCTGATTACTGGGATGCGTCACCACATCTGGGCCTAAGATTTTCCTTACATGAAACTTGATTTATAACCAGCTGACCTTGAACTCATATCTTCTTGCCTTTATCACCTAGAATTTAAAGTGTGTCTGCATTTGAATCAGATCACATAGACCTAGAAGGTCTTTGGATGCGATACCTTGTCAGAGCAGCCATGTCACTGGACTAAAATTTATCTACATTTTCTGCAATGATAACAATCGTCTGGAGTCTTTTTTATTTATGCTTAAGCAGAATGATCATTATTTCTCCTTTCTATATGAATGAAAAGTTTGTGGGATACTTTAATCTAGGTTGACATACTGTTTATGTGCTTGCTCGTTTGTTTCTTGACCCTAAATGCTTAATACCTGTTCTTCTGTTTTTAGAGGTTCTAAGTCATAGTCATCTGTGGTAATGGGTTTCCTGTTGTAAAAACTATTGTTAGTCCTCCTTTGAAGCTTTCAAGACAGTTTGCTCTGTACTTTTGACTTTCTAATTGATGTGCATCTGGGGTCATTGAGAAATTCACTTGTCTGACTCAAATTTTGGTTTTAGTAGATTAGAGGCTTTTTAAAATACCAATTATTGATTTTTGTTCTGATATTGAAGCCATTTGTATAGCTTTTATACAAAATATATGTTTAGAAAGTTTATTTATTTACTTTCTCTTTTCTTTCATCCTGTCTTATTTATTTACTTATTTATTTATTCACTATAAATCATACTCACTGTTCCCCTCCAATTCACTCCCATTATCCTTCCCCCGCCTTCCACCTACTCCTCTGAGTGGGTGGGGCCTCACAAGATATCCCCTCACCCTGGCATATCAAGTAGAGGATTTTTAAAAGGTATTGCCAGGATCAAACCAGAGAGAGTTTTATATGGAAGACCCCACGTATTGTTAGCCAAAGGATTATAAAGGCAAAGGAGACAAAGTTATAATTTGATGGAACTAAACTCATATCATTTCTAGGTTAGAGCAAGGCTTGATTTTGTAAAGGACATCCAGCACATGCCTCAGTCATCCAAGAAAGAAAGTTTTCGTACAAAAACAAAACTTCACGGTAAATTTGTTTAATTTTTGACCTTTTAGAAACAAGGGATGCAGTGAAATACTTTGCATCAATCAGCATTTTCTTTATGAATATTCCAAATTCACAAGGATGTGGTCAATCTTGAGTAAACTGACAGGGTACAAGGAAGGAGCAACCTCTTCACAGCTTACCCATGATAAAGACATTTTTTTTTAGAAGCCTAACATAGTTAACTTATCCTCTAAACATAGTATTCACTACCACAGTAACTATAGCACTGAATAGGAATCTCAGAATCTGTCCATATCTAATGCTTCTGCATATCCACAGGTTGACAAGATTCAGGGGAGTTACCTACTATTATTTAAATGAGAATTTCATGGTTCTGTGAGTTCTGTCTTAAAGTCCTGAAAAGTTTTGTTTATTTTTGCTTTGTAGTATTTTTCTAGAGTTTTATTTTATTATTATTCTTTAATCTTTTTTTTTTTACAGTCCAGTAGTTATTCCCCTCCCAGTCATCCTTCCAACAGTTTCACATTCCATCCTCCCCTCCTCCTGTTTCCAAGAGTATGTCCCAGTACCCCAAACCCTACCAGACCCTTCCCTCTGGGGCCTGATGTCTCTTTACTGTTAGGTGCTTCATCTCTCACTATGGCCAGACCAGGCTGTACTCTGCTGTCTATCTATCAGAGACCTTATATAAGCTAGTGTATGTTGTCTGGATAGTGGTTCAGTTTGTAAGAGATCTCAGGGGTCCAGGTTAGTTGAGACAGCTAGTCTTCCTATTGGGTAGCCCTCCATCTCATCTTCTTTCAGCCTTTCCCTAATTCAACCACAGGAGTCCCTGACTTCTTTCCATTGGTTGGATGTAAGTATCTGCATGTGTCTCAGTCACCTGTTTGTTAGGCCCCTGTCGAAGAACTGTCATTCTAGGCTCATGCAAACATCATAACATCAGTAATAGTGTCAGGCCTGAGCAAGACGCTACCACAGTAACTATAGCACTGAATAGGATCCCAACTTGGGTTGGTCACTAGACCTCCTTTCCTCAGTCTCTTCTCTCTTTTGTCCCTGCAATTCTTTTAGACAGGGACAAATCTGGGTCAGAGTTTTTGACTGTAGTATGGCAAACCCCATTCCTCCACTTGATACCCTGTCTTTTTACTAGATGTGGACACTACACGTTTCCTTTCTTCACTGTTGGGAATTTTATCTAAGGTCCCTCGCTCTGAATCTTGGGCGTCTTTCACTTCCCATGTCTCTGGTAATGTCTAGAGGGTCTCCCCCAAATTCTACCTCCTAAGCTTGCTGGTTTCCATTCTTTCTGCTGGCCCTCAGGGTTTCACTCCTGATTCCCACCCCAATACTTGAGAATACTCTGCATTTCCCACCATGTTTCCTCTCCCACTTAGGTTCCTCCTTCCCTTTGCCCTCTCTCCCTCACAATGATTGCTTTCTTCTTCCTCCCCAGTGGGATTGAGGCATCCTTACTTGAATCCTTCAGCTTGTTAACTGTCTTCTGTGGATTTTAGCCTGGGTATTCTGTACATTTTTTTTTCTAATATCCACTAATTAGTGAGTACATGTCATGCATGTCCTTTTGGGTCTGAGTTACCTCACTCAGGATGATATTTTCTAGTTCCATCCATTTGCTTGTGAAACCATGATGTCCTTGTTCTTAAGTATTCCATTGTATAAACAAACCACATTTTCTGTATCTATCCTTCCATTGTGGGACATCTGATTGTTTCGAGCTTCTGCTCATCACAAACAAGGCTGCTATGAACATAGTGAACATATGCCCATGTAGCATGATGAGAGCATCTTCTGGGTAAATGCTCAACAGTGGTATAGCTGGGTCTTCAAATAGATCTATTTCCAATTTTCTGAGGAACCTCCAGATTGATTTCTTCTTCCACATTCTTACCAACATGTGCTGTCACCTGAGTTTTTTATCTTAGGTTTTTGATTGGTGTAAGAGAGAATCTCCAGGTCTTTTTTTTTTTTTTTTTTTTTTTTTTATAGAATTGGTTTACTAGGCTTTCCATCTTCCTTTATGATTAAGGAAAACAAAAACAAAACAAAATAAACAAACAAAACTGTGCATTTTCATTGAATTGCTCATTGAATCACCTAAAAACCCACATAAATATGGTTGGTAGCTAAAGAAATGCCGGAACAGAGGAGTACTTTGCATGACTTAGAGGTAGTTCAATTGGTTGGAAAATGGAGTCTTCTGTAAGCAGTCCATTGTTTTTTATAACGTTGGAAGCAATAAACAACTTTGTGCATCTTGTTAGTTTCAGAAACTTTCTGATACTAGTATCTGGTTTCTTTTCTAAGACTCTTGTGTATCCCTCTTTAGGAAAAAATGTTTCAATATGGCGGCAATTACTACCCAAAAAACTCCTAATTTTGCTTATAAAAGCCAATCTTGACTCCTTTCCCAATAATTGAAGTTTTAAGATTCAATAGTTGAAGTAGAATTTATGTCTAAAATGGACTCAAAATTAGCTATATTAGTGATCATAGTAGCTAAGTAATTTGTCTAAGAGCAATTTTGGAGAATAAGAGATATTTCAAAAAGAAATATTGAAAAATTAGATGTATTCAAACATGTTAGTTTTCCTTACCAAAAATATAATCATGATTTCAATTCTTTATCTGTTCATTCTGAAATAATTTTTATGGTATATATTACTTTCTAAATTAACAAATAGCCACATAATTTTTACATTTAAAATACTTAAAATTTTCACCAGATATAACAATTGAAAAAATAAAGGTTAGTAGAACCATTTCTAAGCTGTAGCATGTCTTTGAAATGCATCTTGTTTAGATTCCAGTTTACCATGTCAACTTCTCATCTGTGTCTGAGATCCTTTCTTTATGTCTTTGCCTTATCTACCAGTTCATTTACTTTGCATCAATAATAGATTCATTAAAGGGTTTGTTGGTAGCCCCGGTAGCCCTACACGAGTATATATCTTTCTCTAATAAAGAATCTATCACTCTTTATTCAATTTCTTTTAATACTTTTGTGCTTATTCTTTTTGCTATAAACTTTCTTAGTATCAGAGTCATATAAATTTTCTGTTCTACCATAGTCTTTGTAAACAAAGTCACATGATATGGTAAGAATTCTCAGTCAATCTCTGGTAGGTGTAAGATATATAGGGATAAAAACTCACATGAATTCATTTTTCTAGATATTACAAAGAAAATCTATCTATCTATTATCAGAGGTGGATCTATAAAGAATCTCCAATAGCAAACTGCTGGTCCTCATAGGATGCCTCTTCCAAATTTTCTAAGATACCCTTCATTTAATACAAACCTGAACAATGTCTAAGCTATAAAAATGAGTCATCAGGGTCTGAAATTTACACACTCAGTTGTAAGGCAAGTTATTAAAGAATTAGATATCATTCATTTAAAGTTGCACAGCAAGATATGGGACACAGAGTCTAGATACTGTTCTGAGAGTATTAAAAGACATCGAATAAAGAGTGATTATCTATCTATCTATCTATCTATCTATCTATCTATCTATATATTGGTTTTAGATAATGTCTATGAATGTTTGGTTTCTTTTAGAATAGTCTAGGTATCTTCATAACAAATGTGGTTTTGTTACCATTAGATCACTAGGAGATGTACTGCTGGACATTGCAAACTCTACAAACAAAATTAACTCTATGTACAAGGGAGCTGGGTTAAATGCCTGTGATAAAGACCAATAGTGACATGTTCCAGATTTATAAGGCAGTATTTACAATGAAGGGACATGGTCTATTTTTATTTGATCTGCACCATCCAAAAAGAAAATTGGAATTATAATTAAAGCAAGGGAAATGATAACTTAAACATTGATTTTCCAATAAAGATGCCAACTCTCAGAACAGTGTCCAGTCTCTATGTCCCATATCTTGCTGTGCAACTTTAAATGAATGTGATAGAATTCTTCAATAAGTTGCCTCCTACCAGAGTCTATAAATTTCATACCCTGATGATTCATCTTTATAGCTGAGATATTGTTCAGGTTTGTATTAAATGAAGGGTGCCTTAGAAAATCAGAAAGAAGCATCCAATGAGGACAAGCAGTTTGCTATTGGAGATTCTTTATAGATCCGCTTCTGATAAAATTTCCTCCTCATCACTATTTTAGATTTCCCTATTCTCTTATAGAGTTTAAATAAAAAAGAAATAGCATCTATCTGTACAGGTAAAATTTACAGTACCTATAATCCTTTCATAAATTGATATATCAACCACCACATTAATATAAAGTGCAATCTGAAGGCAGAAGGTCATAATATTTACTTACTGTCAAATATAAAGCTGTAGTTGCAAGTCATGCATGATTTTAATATGACTTGATAATATGCTATCAGTTGCTGGGAGCTATAGATTGAACTCATATAGATTTTTGGCTTCAGCTTCCAAGTAATCAATCATGTCAGGATATAAAAATCACTTCATTTCTTTCAATTGAGAAGAAGATGTGATTTAAAATGCCAGCCCTTAGATATATCACTGTAATCAATCATACAAACCATACCATTTAATTTAGTAAATTTCCTGAAGTAGCTTTGGAGGAAAACTAAACTTTTAATTTTATAATACGGATGAAGCTCATGGACTGTATACATATAAACAGTAAAGATACACAAAATTTTATTTTCTCATTGCTTCTTTCTGAATAGTAGTCTTGGCAAGTAAATGAATTTGGAAAACCTTGAACTACAGATTGTAGGAAGACAAAATTGCTTCTTGTATCTGATCATCAACTGTGAGATAAAGACTCATTTCTTACTTTGGCCAAATAACATTTTTTCATTAATGTCTCTCTGGAAATAGCCTAATTCCATCAATACTTGGATATAGACAATATACTTGAGTTTTAATATTTCTACAAGTCTGATTTTATCTATTCATAGTGCTGTAGTGTTATGATGGAGAATAGATGTGAGAAGACTTTATACATGGATACTTGATGGTGCTATCTAGAAACTTAAGGGAAAGGAATTTTGGAAAACACTTCTAAAAAAATTGTATGAAACTTTAGATATGAGTCTATCCAGTTCATAATCATACTCAGAGTAACACTAACCCAAAGAATTGACCTCCTCCATCTACCTCTAGATAATGATAAATTTGACTGTGCATGTGAGTATTTTCCTTACCCTTGTAGCCACACATTTCTTTTGTATAATAAGATTATTTTTGTTAAAGGCTATCATAGGCTTTTCGCTCACTTCCAAAACAATACGATTTTTGAGAATTGTTATGGTGGTTTGAATAAGAAAACTTCTCATGGGCACATTTGTTTGAATAGATGGTCCCCAATTGGTAGAACTGTTTGGGAAGGACTAATAGGTGTGGCTTTGTAGGAGGAAGTGTTTTACTTGGAATGGGCTTTGAGGTTTCAAACTAATAGCCATCCCAATATCTGCCTATGTGTCTGTCATTCTCCTACATGATAATATGGAGGTAACCTCTAGGCTATTGATCTAGTGTTATTCCTGCCTGCCTGCTCTTATGTGCCCTTCCATGATGGTTATTGACCCCATCATGAAATGCCCTTTTTTTTTTTTTAACAGTTTGTATTAGTCAAAATGTTTTTTCATAGCAATAGAAGAGGAAGTAAGATATTTTTTAACCACAGAGCTTAGGTATGACATATGCTTCTAAATGTATCATGTCATAAAACACAACATGGGCAAGAATTTTTGGTCTAGCCAAGATTCCAGAAAGTCTAATAATTTTTGCTCCATTGAGGCTATTATGTTAATATTCTCAGGAAATTCTACTTAAATAATCCCTTTTAATGAGTAAAATACTCTATAAAACTTTATTCATTTAAAAATAAAACCAACACATTATAATCTCTATTCTCTTCTCAGTCTTACCTTTTACAAATTTTGTTTAAATATTCCTGATAATTTATGGGTGAGTGGAAAACATTGAGGAAAAAAATAATAGTTCATTGACTGTACAAGTAATTATTTAGTAAACCTTTCTGTGTTCCTTGAATTTTTTGATAATATGATTTGGTATACTTAAAATTGTAAGTTTTTTGAGGTTCAAATATATAGCAAATTGATTTCTCTACAAAATGCTAAGAACTTTTATAATTCAGGGAAAAAAAGCCCTTTTTAGACTATTTTGCTATTCATGGATACAAAAAACAGTTAAATGGCAATTTTATTCCTGAGGAGTAAAATGTAAAATATGATATAGAAATTCAGGTAGTCAGTGTAGAAAATGGGTTTGACACCTTCTATTGACATTGGAACGTTCTATGTACTTCTGTCTGTGTAAAAGCTTTCCTTCTCATTTCCAGCTAGTCAATCTTGAAGCTTTGGTTCTACCTCATCTACCCTCTGTATACTTAAGAATATGTGTGTTTTGCATGTTTTCTTTTTCATTGTGACTGGTTTCCAAAACTACTTATACTTTATGAAGCACAGAGAATGTTGTAATAAGATTTTTTTTACTCCAGTATTTCTCCACACAGCAGATAGCTAGGTTCCTTTTTTCCTTCTTGTTAATTAATTTCAGGCTTAGACACTTAATTCTAGAGTTGAACTTTTTTCCCTTTCCTGCTTCTTGGGAATTTCTCACTTTACTTGACACACTTGGTTATACAATAAAGACTCCATAGGGTCTTTTATTCTGCTGTCATGCATCATAAATATTCATCACATATTCACTGGTTGAAAAAGAACCCACTATCATCACACAATGACTCGTAGGTCTTTAAAAATTAAAAGGGAAGGTACCATGACTATCTCACAGTCTTGATAGTTCTAAAAGGATGTCTCAGTTCCAAATGTGCACCCAAAATTTTAAACCAAATTTTTATGTCAAACTGTTTATGAAAGGCCAGTCATCCACCTTCATATATCACTGAAGAAAACTAAAGTTGATTGACTTCCTCCAATTTCCCCCATTAGTTGTAAATAGAATGGTAAATAACCGAAACTCTATTGTAAGTTTTCTTCCCAACATTCCATTTGGCATGTTGTCTTTTATCACAATATTTTTTTTTTTTTACTATATTTTCCCCACTTTTGAGATAACTCATCATTGAAATGAACTGTCCTTTTTTGAAACTCTCCTTATTAATTATTTTAAAGATTTCAAAAGATTTCATCCATTTTCATGGTGTTAAGTATCTATACTTGGAAGTCTACCATATTTCTACTAATTCTGAATTCTTTTTCTAACACCAGGCTCATAAATCCCCCTGAGAATTTGACTTTTTTTTTTTTTTTTGGTTTTTCGAGACAGGGTTTCTCTGTGTAGCCCTGGCTGTCCTGGAACTCACTCTGTAGACCAGGCTGGCCTCAAACTCAGAAATCCGCCAGCCTCTGCCTCCCAAATGCTGGGATTAAAGGTGTGCGCCACCACCGCCTGGCAGAATTTGACATTTAAAATTAAGTATCTAAATGGCATTACAAGATATTGTGAGAGTATGTATTCCAAATGTATTGTTCAGATATATTCATCAAATGTGTACAATTTTTAATGTAAAAATTATATTTCAATAACACTAGCAAAAGACAGATGATTCCTCTCCTCTCCTATTTTTTTCTACACTGCCTGTAATTATTCTTTTTATTGAGAAATGTATTTTTATGTCCTAAAATATACAACTATCCATACTAAGGAGCTTTTTACCCTGTTAGTGCTATGGTGATTAGCTCCATTTTTAAGTGTGAAAAAAATAGCTATAGGTGAAAGCAATCACAAAGTACAGGAACAAAAACTAATGAATATTCATTCATTTTCTCACTTAAAAAGTGTGTTTGAAAGCAATGTTTAGCAGAAGTGGCTCAGAACATCTGAAACACAAAGGCCAAGAAAAGATCACCCTACAGACTGTTCCTCTCTCTTGGTTAGAAAGAGTCAATCAATCAATGTACAAGTATGTAAAGAGACCAAAACCAAATAACTATATAAGAAAAGCATTTGATTATACATGTCATAGTTTAAGAATTGAAAGTCTGTTTTTAGAATCTCAATTTTTCCGTGGATAGAAGTTGGTACACAATCTCAGAATAACCAAGACTGAGAACTTGGTACAAGTGGAATTGCTATGTCAGAACTGCACACTTTATTTTTCCTTTCTACATCCTCCCATTCCTTCTCAGCTCATAACCTACATAATATGCCATGTGGGATATCTTCCCTTATTGATCTTTTATCACAAGTCTAGACTAATAACCCTTCTACAGGGTTAGATTCTGTTAGAAGCATACTTTAATCCTATCTTACAAGTGAGACTCCTGGAGTGTTCTCCCTCCTTCACGACAATATAAAATACACTACAGAAAAGTACAAAACTCTCTGGAGAGTAATATACAATGAATATTTCTTCTAGAATCAGAAGGAATTACAATCTAAGACATAATGAGTAAATAACTCAATAAATGGATGGATAAAAAACTTCATGGATTAAAAATGTAGGGCTTTGTCTTAATGGAGTTAAAAAAAAGCTACTTAATTTTTCTAGGATTATTTCAGTTCCTTACTTACGCATCTGTACCAAATACCAAAATTTATTATCTTCAACCATCCGTCCTTCTTCCTTCTCTGGACTTGACTCTTGATATTTAAATAATATAATATACTTTATTAATTTATGTAACCTTTGATAATAATTTGGCACAAACTAATAATGTTTTGTTTCCGTAACTTTAGTAGTCATCATGATGTAGATATATTGAGCAAACTCACTGCTATTTGTTTTAAAGTTATACAGATTTTGAATCTATCATTAATATATGGAGGACATTACATTTGGTGATAGGTAGAGAGGATAAAGTTTGGAATTTTGCTGATGCTTACAGCTATGACAACACTGAGTTTAGAACAGATAAAAAACAATTACTCATCACAGAGGGTACCAGTAGAATTTGGAAAATATCTACTGCATTCAACTTCCACAATATCCATCTGAGCTCAGTTTCTACTTTGCTTTACAGAATGTACAATACAATACACATCAGTTAACTATTGAAGCCTTATCTCCTTAACTATAATATGGGAATCAACCTCACTACCTCTTAAAAATATTTAGATAGTTCAATTATATTTCCCTTATCAGCTGATTAGTAAAGTGTCCGGCACACGTCTGTTTTCAATAAGCCCTAAAATTATTATTGTCATTAGTATAAATAAGTAACCATTAGATGATAAAATACGAAGTAATTGACTGTGAAAAATCATGTGTTGATGTGATTATGGTAAATTAAATCGATATCTACTTCTGTTAATGGTTAGGAACAATATTCTTTTGTTTCTCCTACTTTAAGACCGAGATATCAAAAAGGTGCTTTACTGCAAGTGGGAAAATCAATAAAATGTGTCATAGGTCCCACATTCTTTGAACATCTGGTGTAATTAAACTAGTCTTAATCATTCCTAGCATGTTATTTCAAGATTTCCTTCCCAGTAACTGGAAAAACAGATTTGAATTTAGGAGAAATTTTATTTAAGGACTGTTCAACTAAAATAATCCCTGAATTGAACAGATGAGGAAAAGAACTTACCTGTGATGTTTGGTACAAGTACTAGAGCTAAACACAGATTACTGGAATACACTGTTACTTCATATCCTATCTTACCTTTTACCAAATTGTTCATGAAAAAGAAAACAATAATCCAGTGTAAATGATTTGAGTAGGAAGATTTCACAACCACAGTAATCTAGTGACACTGGATAGGGGTGGTAGAGGTAATATCGGGAGGCAATTGGACCTGTTATGTATTCTAAATTGTCCTGAGTTGTTTTACTCTCTGTTTAAGATGGACAAATGTCTAATCAGGACATCTAGTCAAGACAATATTGTCTTCTTGTAAAAATATTTTAAAATTAAGTATGCATCTTAAAGTAATAGATTTGTGTGATATTTGTTTATTATGAATCAGGAAGAAAAAAGTTAAATAGTGCTAAAGTTGAAAAGTATTAACTAAATAGGCCATTGTCACTGATAGAAGTCTAGTGAATTTTCTTTTCTCAAGGAAAAAACTCATTTATTAAAACATCTCACTGAGTACTATTTTCTCGACATTTGTATTCCTCAAGAATATGTTTGAACATATGTGATTATATATGCACGTATGTAAGTTAAAAATTTTTTAAATTATCTAATTATCCATTAGCCACCATTTGAATGTTTTTTTAATAACAACATGTACTTAGATCAAATAATAGAGGAGAACAGTGAGAAAGGTCATGAATCAATGATTTGTGTATACTAATCTTTTAAAGGCTAATTACTCCTGAGATAAAACTTGGGCTCCTATTAAGGAGAGACACAATATTGCAAAGGACTGACTGGCAACCTTGGTCTGTTTGTCATAAAACCTGTCATAACTTTTCATAATTAAAATTCTAAGTTGTGCATGTGTCCTTTAATGAAAATCCTTCTGTCTGTATATGTCTGTACATCTGTTCCTTTATCCATCTCTGCCTTTTTTATAGTCCTCCCCCTTTCCTCCACCTCTTCTATTCTCCTCCCCCTCCATTTACTCCAAGTATCATGTTCTTTATATAGCACTTACTTTAGTATTTAAAATAATTTTTTCCTGTTACGTGTAACAGCTTTTGATTTTCAACATTAGCTTAAGTTTGTCTAAAGGGTTTCAACATGAAACTGGAAAATAAGTTGAACCTGAATTTTCAATAAAGATGAATTACTACTTATCTTAATAATGTTGCAAATGTTACATGGTTCTATTTGCTCTAAAAACAATGTAACATATGTATGTATGTTTGTGTATGTGTGTGTTTGTGTCTATGTATAGGACAAAGCCTAGTAATGAGTTTCTTGTAAATAAACAAAATAACCAATAAAAAATGAAGTACTATGAAAAGTTAAATACAAATATATATGTATGAATATATATATAGCTTAATAATACACTAAAGTCTTATCTTAAGTCACTCAGATAAATATAAGGTTGATGTCAAAGGGCATATATATATATATATATATATATATATATATATATTTATATATAATATTTTCTCTTATATAGATAAGGTAATACATATATAGATAGATAGATAGATAGATAGATAGATAGATAGATCAGGTAATACATATATATATATATGTATTACCTGATCTATATAAGAGAAAATATTATATATAAAACTAAATACATTTGATAGAAAAAGACTAATTAGCTTGCAAAATTAGTAATTTAACTTGCAATAGAATATGTAAATTATCCTTTATTGCAAAAAAAAAAAGCCCCAAAGCATGATGTTGGTAGTAGAGATAGCATATAATAATAACACATTACTTTATTGATATATGCAGTATAAGTTTTTAGTCTCTGTGCTTATATTTTCTGCATAAACTGAAGTGTTTTCTTTTTCCTTTCTTTCTTTCTTTCTTTCTTTCTTTCTTTCTTTCTTTCTTTCTTCCTTTCTTTGTTTTTTCCTTTCTTTCTTATAAATTACTTATTTACCTTCCAAATATTTCCCCCCTTCCTGGTTCCCTCCATAAGTTTTCACCTTATCCCTTTTCCCCTTTGCATCTGACAGGATTCTCCCTTACCCTACCACCTAACCCACCTCACCAAGCTAGCATCCCCCTTCCCAGGGGCATCAATTCTCCTAATGACCAAGCTGATCCTCTTCCACTGAGGTCAGACAATTCAGTCCTCAGCTAAACATATGCCAGGGGCCAAAAATCAGCCCATATATGCTCCTTGAGCTTTGGCTTTGACTCTGGAATCTCTGAGGGGTCCTGGTTAATTAATACTATTGTTCTTTCTAAGGGGTTGTAATCCCCTTTAGATCCTTCGGTCCTTCCCCTAACTGTTTCATAGGACTCCCTTACCCCAGTTCAGTGGTCAGCTGTGAATATCTTCACCTGTCTCAGTCAGCTTCTGGCAGAGCCTCTCAGAGGACAGCCGTACTACCCTCTTGTCTTCAAGCACATGGCACCAGTAATAGTGTCAGGGTTTGGTGCATATGCATTGGATGGATTCCAAGTTGAGACAGTCTCTGGATGGCCTTTCCTCAGTTTCTGCCCCATTTTTATCTCTGCATTTCCATTATATGTGAACAATTCTGGGTCAAGAATTTTGAAGATGGGTGTCTGGCCTCATGCCTCAAATGGTGCCCATGTCTATCTACTAGAGGTTGTCTTTTTGAGTTCCACCTCCCCATTGTTGGGCATTTCAGTTAAGGTCATCCCCATTGGGTCATGTGAGCCTCTCATATCCCTGGTATCCTGGACTTTCTAGAGGTTGCCCCTGCCCCCGAACACACTGTGATGTTCATCTATTCATTCTCCTGGTCCTGTAGGCGTCTCTACTGCCTCCCCACATGTATCTGATTCTGCTCTCCTTTTTCCTCACCTTCCCCTCTCCCACATAGTTCCCTTTCCCATGATTATTTTGTTCATCCTTTTAAGAAGTAATGAAATATCACACTTTGTTCATCCTTGTTATGCTTCCTATGGTCTGTGAGTTGTATCATGAATATTCTGAATTTTTGGCTAATATCCACTTGCCAGTGAATGTATACCATGTATGTTCTTTTGATTCTGAAACACCTCACTCAGGAAGATATTTTCTAATTCCATTTATTTGCCTGCAAGATTCATGATGTCGTCATTTTTAATGACTGAGTAGTACTCCATTATGTAAATGAACCACATTTTCTGTATCCATTCTTCACGTGAAGGACTTCTGGGTTTTTTCCAACTTCTGACTATTACAAAACAGGCTGCTATGAACACAGTGGAGCAGGTGTCTTTGTGTTATTGTGGAGGATCTTTTGGATATATACTCAGGAGTGGTATAGCTGGAGCTCCACATAGACCTATTTCTAATTTTCTGAGGAACTACCAGATTAGATTGATTTCCAGAGAGGTTGTACTAGTTTTGTAACCTCACATTGCAATGGAGGAGTGTTTCTCTTTCTCCACATCCTTGTTAGAATCTGCTGCTGCTTGAGTTTTTGATCTCAGCCATTCTGACTGGTGTGAGGTAGAATCTCAAGGATATTTTGATTTACATTTCCCTGATTACTAAGGATGTTAAGCTTTTCTTTAAGTGGCTCTTAAAGAAATTTCTCAGGTGAGAATTCTCTGTTTATCTTTATACCATTTTTAATGGGATTATTTCTTTTTCTGAAGTCTAACTTCATGAGTTCTTCCTACATATTGGACACTAGCGCTCTATCAGATGGAGGGTCAGTGAAGAACTTTTTCCCCATCTCCAGGTTGCTGTTTTGTCTATTGACAGTGTCCTTTGGCTTACAGAAGCTTTTCTGTTTCATGAGGTCCCATTAGCCCATTGTTGATATTGGAGCCTGAGCCATTGGTGACCTGTTCAAGAAAAATTTCCCCTGGGCCAAAGAATTTGAGGCTATTTCTCACTTTCTCTTCCATTAGAATCACTGTATCTGGTTGTATGTAAAGGTCATTGATCCACTTGGATTTGACCTTCCGTATAAGGAGATAATTATGAATCAATTTGCATTCTTTTACACAGACCAACCAGTTAGAACAGCACCATTTGTTGAAGATGCATCCTTTTGTCCACAGTAGGGTTTTGGCTACTTCGTAAAAGATTAAGTGTCCATAGTTGTGTAGGTTTATTTCTGGATCATCAATTCTATTTTATTGATCTACATGCCTGTCTCTGTAACAATAAGATGGATTTTATCACTATTGCTCTGTAATATAACTTGATGTCAAAGATGGTGATTCCCCCAGAAGATCTTTTATTATTAAGATTTGTTTTCACTGTTCTAGCGATTTTGTTATTCCATATTTAGTTGAGAATTTCTCTTTCCATGTATGTGAATAACGGACTTGGAGTTTTGATAGGGATTGAACTAAATCTGTTGATTGCTTTGGATAAGATGGCCATTTTTACTATATAATTCCTACTGATACATGAGCATGAGAGATCTTACTGTCTTCTGAGGTCTTCTTCAATTTCTTTCTTCAGAGACTTGAAGTTAGTGTCATACAAATCTTTCACTTGTCTGATTAGAGTTACACCAAGATTTCTAAATATTATTTGAGTACTTTATGTGAAACATAATGAAAGAATTGACCCTTCATTTATAACTCCAGGCACTTCTGAGAAATAAACCCCAATGTCATGACTGAGAAACAAGAAATCTAGAAATGTAAAGTTGAATATTTTGCTCTATTCTATGCCACAGTAGTATGTTAGCTTGGAGATTTCAACAGAAGTCCAATAATTCTAGTAAAAAAGTTTCAATCTTATGTCCTGCTACTTGTATGACTCAGAAAATTTGCTAATATCATCAGTCCCCAGGGTTTCTGAATCTGTAGATCGAAGATGAATTTTGAATCACGTATTTTTAACAAGCTCCAGGCATTTCTGAGAATGTTAAGAAATGGGTGCCACTAACTTAGAATACTATAACCTAATCTAAGCAGAATTTTGAGCATGCTTGTGTAATACTCAGCTTATCCTTATAAGTTCTGAAGACTTGAGCTCTAGAGTTTTTCTGAGGTCAAGGAGGAGAGACGATAGAAAAGACAGAGACACTGAATAATTGACATCTCTTGTGCTGGTTTACTTTTTTGTCTTCAGACTGAATTAATTCCAATTTGTCCAGTTCTTAGGGGGATGTGGAGTATGTTGTTGTCCCTGGATTATTAGCCACTATGATCCTGACTGATAATCAGAACTAATATAGCTTTAGCACTAAGCATGTATCCTTTTAAAGCTATAGCTTCTCTACATAGAATTTGAAAGGACATTCTATAAAATAATGTATTCATTACTTCCAGAGTCAAAGAGAGGAGGGTCTATATAGGAGAACTGGAATAAATTTCCAGAAATAGTAAGCCAGAACTCACAGAAGCATCAGATACAGTTGATGGCCCACACTCTAGAGAGATAGATGATGGAAACTCCTGAAGTTTGATCAGAAATACCAAATTCTTAGGATAGAGAAATGCTTTATAAGTAAAGTGCTTTCTCTAGAAGCACAAGGACATACCTGAATTTGGTAGCTGGCTCTCACAGGAAAAACTAATTCTGGTATGTGTACTTTCATTCTCATTAGTGGGAGACAGCATATTAAAAGGGCTCACTGGCCAGTGAATCAAGGAAATTGTAAGCTCCAGGTTCAGTAAGATACCCTTTCCCAAAATATAGGGTGGAGAAATTCTCATGTGAAAATCAGGCCTCTACACTCACACAGGTGAAAACACACACACACACACACACACACACACACACACACACACACACACACTATTATTTCACTATTATACACTATTATTTCATTTTTGTGCACTTTGATACTTTTTCCCTTTTTTTTCTTTTTCTCCTTCATCATTTGTCAAATACATATTTTTACTTAGTTTCTTTTAATGATATTTGCTTATGTTGAGAAAATGTATATTACCCTGAAATCACAGATGATGAATTTTCACAAAAATAGTTACCATAAGGCAAGTGAGAAAGACAGTGTTATCTGCATACAGCATCTAATGTTCAACCCATGGCCTATTTTTATTATGTTGGAAATTCACCCTCTATTCCAATTCACTTTAACACTGTCAAAATTTGCTTTTACTTGTTTAATTTCTTTCTAGAATCAAAGCAATAGTACCTAAATATTTTATTTATTACATTACTTATATTGCTTGTGGAGTTTTGTTCAGGTTGTCTAATATGTTGATAATTATTTTTCATTCCTAAATATATTGTTATGTACATTTCAAAAGTAATAATTTCTACTCTTTGGTGAATGTTTAACTTTTTATAAAAATACTTTGTGGCTATTATTAATAGTACTGTTGCTATTTCTAATAGAAATTATGACATTGCAAACTGCTACTGCTAATAGCAGTCTTGAGAATATTCTTATACCTGTCTGTCACATTGTGCATCTGTATTGTGGGTGCAAAATCAACAACAGAATTGCAATGCTATAGGGACACATGCTTATGAAGTGTTTCTGAAAGCAAAGCTGAAGTGTCTCTGGTAATCTACAGTGTGCCAGTAGTGATGGGGTATAGGGATGTTCTTCATTGTGAATAATGTACATATATGAATCAATAGGTCATTTATTTTGCATCGTTTTGATAAGTGATGCATCAGTTTAATAAGTAATAATCTCAAACATAGTTTTATTTGCATGAATTTTTGTATGTGTTCCCTTCATTCCTTGCTTTTATCCCCTTCTGCCCATGTTTCATCTGGCCTTTCTGGTTTTGACATTCTTACTCATGCTGGAAGTGAATGCCTCAAGCACTATTTTGAATGTATCCTTGAACCCTAGGACTCATCCTCTACAGTGCCACTGTCTTTCATTGCCCTGTCTCAATTTCAGCATAGACCAACTTGCTTAATTTAATTTTCATTATTCTTGGGGCATTTAGTGTCCAGGTTAAAGAGTTTCTTTGAATGAGACTAAAAATACATTTTATAGAGTCTTTTAAATATTTGATTTGAAATCTGTCTTAAATTTTGTGTGATGTCATATGACGGTGTTTTTTTGCATGTGATTGCCCAGTTCTACCACTCATCTACCACTGTTCATATAAACTGTTATCTTTTCTCATCTAATCTTTGGTTTCATCTCTTCCTTAACTGAGATGACAACATATATTCCAATGGTATCTACTGAGTATTTATTCTGATATCCTCCTGTATTGACTCCTTGCTAACCAGGATAAAGTCTCTACTGATTATATTCTCTGCCCTAAGTACACTACTGGAACAATAGCCGAAACAATATCTCTCTATTCTCGACCCATATTCCAATTGGGATAGTAAATAAAAAATAAGTGATGATTAAATATTGTTAATAGTAAAAAGAAAAAATGAAAAACAATGAATGACATGGTAGAGAATTAAAGGTGGAGCAAATGGTAGAGGTCTTCAAAGGTAGGAAGTCACCATTCAAATAAGCACAAGGAATGTTGCACTTTCTCCTGGACACTTATCTTCTTTACACATTCACAGAGGCATCATAGACCTTGGTGACTGTCAAAATACCAGAAGACTTGGATGGCAGGATTCTGGAGGTGACACTGAAAAGACCTGGAAAGTATCAGGAGACCAGCATCGCATCATCAGGCTTGTAGTTTTCTGATGGTTAGAGGTCTTTTTTTTTCTTTTGACTGTGCAACACAAAATCTATTGTAGTGTATGTGATGAGTTAAAAATGAAACAATTTGCTTTTTTGAGATTGATAGGAAACACCTTGAATGCATCAAAATGAAAAAGGCATTCTGCCACTGTGTTCCACAAGTCTCACATAAGAGCAGAAATCCTTGAACACATCCACATTCATTATGTATTTCTTTCATGTCCCTTGTGAAATTTAAGCATCTCCAGTCTTTCCCAATTGTCCCAGTCCACCACTTCATATCATGATACTGACTTCTTTTCTAACTATTCACCTGTGTGAAACCTAAGTGCCCGTTTAGTATGGTAACTGCAAGGAAAAGAACAAATTCCTCAGTTATTACTTCATGGTAAAAGCAGAGAGGGTTGTAATTTGACATCTGAAATCTGTGAAATCCTAGGAGGATTCAGATGGTGCTCAGTGAAGAGATGGACTTGTGGGTCTCATATGCTGTATTTTCCAGATTGTTGATAAGAGTTCTTGCAGAACATGGATGTGGCATTAAGAACAGATCAGTTTGGAAACTGCTGTGTTTTCCTTGTCATTTGCTATCTATGACCTTTTGCCATGTCCTATGCACTTCTGTTTTGCATCATTGAATGACCTTCCCACTGAGGCTTAATTTGTTGAATAGGAAGTGCTATTCCATAGGCAAATTGTTTAGTTCATTTGAATTAAAATGGATTAATGCGTTCAAGATTCTTTGAGCCAATAGCACCCTCCTGTCCACTAAACTATGTCATTACTATCAAGGCTAGTCACTTTGTGCCTAGCCATGATGAGGAGCTTGGGGAGAGGGGTGGGTACCTAAATCCCTGGGAATAGCAATTAAACCATATTAAGCTTACTTTTAGCAAGATGCTTCAGTGCTAGCCTTCCTCAGCTGTGGTGCTGACGATGCGTGCCTTTTCTCTAGTGCCACTAGATGGCGATAAAATTCCTTTCTGCCTCTACCTCCTGCCCAACACCAATCCTCCAGCTGCCACTGCTACTGCTAGAGTGAAAGCAGGCTCTAATGGGGTTTGAAGGGGGCTCTTTGTCTGGAGAAAAAAATAGTGGGTTCCCCTAGGGGTGTTTGCGACAGAAAATGCCTCATGACATTGGTGACTGTGGAACTTGGTCTTTCTTTGGTCTTGTCTTCTTTACTACCACATGGTTTATCCATTTCCTCATTTATAGAAACATGTTAAATAAACAAATAAATAAATAAAAATAGAGACAATAGCTTATAGAAGTTTTCACGTCATTGGAAACTCTATTTCTAATATGAAAATCACACACCACTTCTGTTTGTAAACATGATGCATGCAAAGCTGTTCCAGATGAAGACATTATCAGTCTGCCTCCAACTTGCCTTTTCCCTTCCCTAAGCACCAGGGAGAATCCTTCCATACTGTCCCTGCTCTGTGGCCAGAGGAACACATTTCCAGGATTCTCTCCCTATGAGATCTGCAGTCATTAGTTAGGGGAGGCTACTCTCTCCTCAAAGGAGGAGATTTATTTTTCAAATACCTTATCCAAGCCAGCTCTTCCTCCCATTAAAAAACACAGGGTAGGTTTTGGTTTTCTGATTTGTTGTTGTTGTTATTGTTTTTGTTGTTGTTGTTTTTGTTGTTGTTGTTTTGTTTTGTTTCTGTTGTTTTTGGTTCGTTTGTTTCTTTCATTAAAAGACCTCAAGATCACCACACAGCCCAAATGACAGAGACTAAAAAATTTCTCATTTCTTTAGTCCAGTAGATTGTCAGCTCTAGCATGGCAATCTCCTAGAAGATTTTAAAAAGCAGATTGCTTGTTGTCACCCAGGGTTTGTGAAGCAGGAAGTCTAGAAGCAGCCTGACAATTTGCCTTTTAGCAGGTTCACTGCTAAAACCAAGGCTTCTCTTCCTTCTTCCCTGGACCAAAGGGAAGGTCCCAACCTGCTGTTTTATAAGTGCAGAACCCGAGGTCCACTGAAGGAAAATGATTGCTCAAGGTCACAAAGTAAACTGAAATTAGCAAGGACTGGGATCCAGGAGTCTTTTAAGCACAGCTCTGTAAGTCCTTATTCAAATCGGTGCTTCTTAGGAAATTTCTTTTCTTCCCTTTATGGAGAAAGGATTTGCTGAGCAAATTTACAGACAAAATCAGATGGTAGGTGAATTGTTTAATCTGCAATCACTTAAAATAGACTTCTATTATTATTTTTTTTTTAGTTTAAATTAAAGCACGAACTATGAGGAACCTGGTTCTAAGTGCAGGGGCTGACCTTTCCGTACAGCCACCGTGGTGAAGCCCTTTGTAGCTGCCTTTACACCTGGGCAAGATTCCAGGAAAACTTGTTCTTTTGATTTCCCCCCAATAATTAATGCCAACATTTCTCTCTCTCTCACACTTCAATACTATGTCAGAATGCTTCCTTGTAATAACTTGAACATTTTAGATTTTCTAAAATGCCCAAATGGAAATGGACAAATTTGAGATATACTTAAAAAGGACTTTAGCAATATATTGTTCCAGAATTGTGGAGCTCTCAGCAATTATGGTAAGTAGCTTGATTACAGATATGAATGTGACTATGTGATAATTATAATAATAATAGTTATAACTATGAATTTATTTTCATCAATACCTTCTGTTTGGCTCCATTGGCTTTCAAGTGGTTTTTGGTAATAATGTTCATTTTTTTTTATATTTTTTGTACTCTATTGAAAAATAAATAAATAAATAAATAAAATAAAGTCTATCAAAAAGATAATGAGAATATTTGAGTAAAGCAAAATTTACTCACATACTCTTTGAATTAAAAGCCATAAAATATACCATCAACAATTCTCATCCCTTCTACTTCAAAATGTGATTACACTTGGACAAAAAAACCTTAAGGGGTAAAATAGAAGTCGAGTAGGTCTTCATTTGTGTGAATGATAATCTTACAAATGAGATGATTAGAAGACAATCAGAAAGAGAAAGCCGTGCACAAAAATAAGAACATATAAAAACATAGTTGTAGACAAATGAGGCAGAGACTCATTCGAAAAAAAATCTCATTCGTTGAACCCACACTCTTGAACTTTGTAGCTTTCAAAAATATGAAAAAATATGTTTACGACTTCTAAGATACCATGTTGTGATAGTTGATAGTTTTCAATGACAACTATTTAAAAATAACCTGAAAGTGTATTCCTGGATTAAGCATTAGGTTAAAACACACAGATGGCAAGGTTCTTCTGAGAGAGATAATGTGGGGATGTCCTTAATAATGAAGTGGGGTCTGTTAGTCACACATTAAGAAGGAAGTATTAAAGGAAGTTGGATATGCAAGTCTAGTCACTTAGGAAACAGAAATATTCCCACACATACACTTAATTGCAGAACGATATCCTTTGAATCATTATTTATAAAGGAAAAGTTGAAAGATAATCATTGCCAAACATTGTGAAGGACTCAAGAATTTATGAATCCTCTACAGATTATACTTAAAAACTCAAGTACACTTTTTGTCTGTTCCTAAATAAATGATGCACAGTACCAGCAAAAAGAGCTTTGTCCACACAGGTATTTAAGATGAGAGAAGGTTGGGTTTGTAGTTCAGCTGGTACAGTTGTTACCAAGTGTTTATCAAGGCCTGATTTCCATCATTATCATCTCATAAACCAGGCATAATGGGCCACACCAACAACCCCAATGGTTAGAAGTACACACAGGAGTATCAGAAGTTACATAAAAGATTTGAGGTCAGCTTGTGATACATGAAGAAACTTGCTTCAAATCAATCCATCATCCCACCAATAATCAAGAAAATAAACACACACAAATAATTTGTACTAGGAACTTCAAGCTCTTACATATATTCTCTAATTGCAATTATCAATGCCTGGATACATGTACATATGAGTAGCACTAAATGAAGTCAGTGTGTTCTGTACACACACACACACACACACACACACACACACACACAGACACACACACACGTAACAATAACTGAAGAAGAGAAAATGCATTTGAAATGAGGTAATAGGAATAGGGAAGAGTTGCAGGAACAGTGAGGCAGGAGTTATATAGATGCTTGTGTATGACATTCTCAAAAACTATATAAATTAAAATGTTACTATGACAACTGCAGTGACACTTTGAAGATCAAATAAGTTGGTATGAAGAAAAGAGGTTTTATAGCATTAGTGATATTTAGAAAACTCAACCAAAGAAGAGATTATTCCCTTTATCTATATGTTTAATCTCCTGTGAGTATCTTACTCCTTAAAATGAAGGGCAAGTGACTTGATAATTTTAGAATAAATAGATGTTATAAACTAGAATTATAAGATAAAAAAATTATAAGCATACTACTTTCACATGATTTCTAGAAAGGTAGCGAGCAGATTAATAGATATTACATTTCAATCCTCTTGATAATAATAACTAAACAGTGAGTATTAAGATATGCAAACACAATTTTTTAATATTAAATCAGTAAGTGTGTGCTGATGAAAATCACCAATACATATATGTTCTACATATGGCTCTACCAGATCCTTATGCTTCCTGTGAGGATTCTGTCTCATTGGCAAATGTTGAAGTTTGAAAATCAGCACACTATGTCTCCTATTATAAAACTAGACATATACTTAAAATATATTATATTCATTTATCTCAGCTACCTTGACAATGTTTTGATATAACGTTCTCAACTTCAGTCACATTTGTATACATTACAAATCAGAGATACCAGTCCTCTATTCTTCTACAGATTTTAATGATCTATTTTAATTGTAATGATTTTAATTGCAATAGAATTATATCACTTTCCACTTTCTATTTTCTTCCTCAGGACCATCTAGCCATCTCAAATGATCTTTTCACATGGCCTACCTCTTTCAAACTAATAGTATCTTATTCTGTATACACATATTCTTTCTGAATCAGAGTGTGTATTTACAGAATATATATTCAACTTGAAGAGTATAAGAAAGAGGGATAATTTCATGAGGTCCCACATATAGACAAAGAACCACAAGCAACCAATATCTGGTTGGTGGAAAAGAACTACCTGCCCCAAGGAATGGGCACCCATATTGGTTGCCCAATTCAGAGTGGTAAGCCCTGCCATCATATATAACAGAAAGAGCAGATGTAAACTCAGGTACCAGTTTCAGTTTTCAAATTTGTCCATTACTTTATCAAATCACATTATATTGTGATTGTTTTCACCCCTACTGAATATTTCCTTAAACATTAAATGTTAATGTTTTTATAGTATTACATAACATGGATTTAACATAATTTGTTTATTAAGGTTTTGATTTGCTTCCAGTTTTCACTAGTAAAGGACATATTGTAACAAGCCTCTTGGCACATAAACTCACACAAGGGATGCAAGTCAATAGTTTCTACTAAATTTTAAGGCACTTGCTTTTTACTACTTTACTATTCTCAGGAACCACTGTCTAGTGGACAATCTTAGTACATATTTTAGATATGCTAGGGTAAGCTACAATAAAACAACAGAGACAACTTTGTGGTTATCACGATCATTTCTGATTTGTTGATCTCAGTGTCTGTTGACTCTGTTGGCTCATTTTTAGGGCTTGTCCTAAGACATATAATGAAGTTGGCATGAAAGTCTTAGGCTTTTGGCACACGTTTTGGAGAACTTTTAATTTTGCTGATAAGTTAAGGCACCTACAATTGTAGTTACATCCAGTAGGCTGAAGCAAGTTAGCTGCAGCCTTCTATTACTGCAATGGAATGAACTCTCCTACAGAAAGACATAGGCTTTCCTATACAGACAGACTGGTACATACTGCTAGCAAACACACAAACTGAATAATATAACATATAACATTTTAGTATTATTTCTCTAAACTTTTACTACAACTGTATATGAAAAGTTTTGAGTTCTGAAAAGTAGGATGGTGGAGAAGTGTTAAATTTACTTACATTGTAGTTTGGTGTACTTCTAAGATTTTAAATAGTTGATATTGTTTTTTGTTTTGTTTTGTTTTGTTTGTTGTTTCCAGTCATGGCTCGTGACACTTGGTCTTGTTTGTTTTCTTGTTGTTGTTGAATATTTTATAGCACTTTAAAAATGTTCTTAAATGAGGCATTTTTTTTTCCTAAAAACAAAGTTAATTATAAACATATTTCTGGGTAGGCATCATATTTCACTGAGTAAAATGATTATTTGTAAGCATAAAGATGTGAATATGTTCTTCCGAATCCAGAAAAAAAAAAAAAAAAAAGGCCTGCATAGTGACGCATACATATAGTATCTCCTAGGAAAAGAAACAGGCAGAGCCCTGGGGCTTTAGACCAACTTTTTAACCTGTCTGATGAGTTGTGGCCAGTTGGAGTCCTTGCCTCAAATGCAAGATTGTAGGTAGCAGTGATGCTTTTTCAGTATATTCACTAGTGTCCATATTCTGTAGTGTCCATATGCATATACATGCATTTTCTCTCTTTCTCCTTCCCCCCTCATACACACACACACACACACACTCACATATACAGACATCCAGAAACATACACACCTGTAGACAGCAAGATTTTTCCCATCAAGCTTACTATTTTTTCTTTCACCTTTATTTTATTTTTGATAACTGTCATATTCAACCTGACATTTTGTTGCATATATTGCTTTTAGTCAATTATCTTTTTGCTCTGTGCTTGGAGAGGACTTTGTTTTTCAAACACCAGATGCAAATATGACCATCATTCCCTTTCCGTTTTAATCCAGCCGAGTCTATTTCTCAGAGTATGAGATAAGTGCGTAGCATGCTGCCCCAGTAGTGAGCCAGCAAATGATACCTCTCTGTACCTGCAGCATCGTCTTAATTGGAAATAGGAGCAGAGACCAGAAAGCATACTGAACAGGTGAGCCAGCTGATGTAACTTCTAGAAAACACTTTAGGACTACATTATCAATGACCTTCAACAATTCAAATGACTCTTCTGATTTCCTCATATTTCATCTACAAAACTAAAATAGTTGGTTGCAAAAAGACATTTTTATTCTAAATCTTCTTGGATCATCTATAGAGGCTGCTGTCTTATGAAACTGTCACCATGCTGATACCTGTGACTAAGGTAGGCAAGACTAATTATCCAGGATACTTTCTTCCCTGAATTTTTTTAAATCTAAAATGGCCAGTGAATTTGATTTCACTAATGTTCCATAAGTTGCTGAATAAGCATGTCAAACACAAGTAACTTAGCTGGAATTGTCTAAAGAGTCAGACCTACTTCAGAATCTTACCTAAATACCTATGTATATGCAATTGTCCTAAGAAATTGTCTGCTCATCAAGCATGTAAAGAAATATTTTGATTCTACTCATTCAGCACTCTAATTCGACTGCGTTTGATATGCAACTACCTTCCTGCATGTGTGCACGTGTGTGTGTGTGTGTGTGTGTGTGTGTGTTTGTGTGTGTGTATGAATGGGTGATTGTGTGTGAACACAGAAGCGCAGGAACCATATTGCTTATTTATAAATCGCAGACCTCATAAGAAAAATCAATATGCCCTCCTGAATAGCCAGTTTATAAAAAACAATCACTAACATCTGGAGTTTTGAAAATTTTTATGATATTGGGTGTCACTGGCATGTTGGAAAAAATTTAATATACTCATTGTATGTGAACCCTAAATCTCAGCTTTTAAAAGTTTAGACAGCATCTCAGGTTTGTGGAATTTTGTACGTTTTAGTTTTGTAATCTTTTTTCTATTTGTAGTCCATATTTTAGTT
>JANHMN010000004.1:75650522-75724614 GCA_030674055.1 Rhabdomys pumilio | reverse complement strand
TCAGTTATGGCTATATGTATTGGTAGTCATGAATGTAGACATGATTTGCTTGGAACTTCAAAGAAAATGTGGTGAAATGTCCTCATGAAGAAATCTGTTTGTGTGTGAGTATATACATGTGATGCAGGTGTCTTCAGAGATTAGAGGTGACAAGTCTCACTGGAGTTGGAGCTACAGATGAGTAAGCTATCCAACTGGGTGTGGAGAAACAAACTTGGGTCCTCTGGATGAGCAGTGCATATGCTTAGTCACTGACACATTTCTCTACCTTGCTCTAGAGATCTATCATATTTATACTAATAAAAAATCATCTTTTTAATCATTATACTTTCTAATACAAGATATACAGAATCATGATGTGTCTTTTCTAGATGTTGTTCCAAAATACTCTGACAAAGGCACATAAGGAAGAAAGAATCATAGTACACAGGGTACATTCCGTATTGTTGAGGAAATTATGTCAACAGAAACATTTGATGTTTAAAAATTGATGTTTCCTCTTCTAAGATTACTTTAGCTTGTATTAAGTTGATGGAAAACTAACTAGAAGACATTCATAGTCAAGAAGCAGGCAACAATAAATACATACTGCTATGTATTTATTCAGTTATACTGCTATGTATTCAGTTTCCTTTCTTCATTTATAAACTCCAGGGTACCAGCCGTAAAATGGTACCACTCAAGGTAGGTGGGCCCTTCCCACCTCAGTTAACATAATCAAGATGATTTCTCATAGTCACGTCAAAATACAAATGTACCACATGATTCTAGATTCTTTCAGGTTGACAACATTAACCATGACAGAAAATAGAAGAAATAAGAGTGATGTTGGTGTTTTAACATATTTGTGGTCTCTCTTTTTTTCAGCTTCATGTGTAATTTTATTTAAAAACTATATTATGAACTTTTATCTATGTGTTATAAAGATATGACTAGTTATGGACTACATATTTGGAAATGTATAATAGTACCTCCCCAACGTATGCTCCAATGGTTTGTTTGAATGGTAGCTTAGAACTAAAATTTTATATAAATTTGTGATGCAACAAGAGCAGAAATAATACAACTAACCAAAGACCAGACAAGTTATAAGTAATGGCATAAGTTACTCAGATCTTTAGATTTTCAAATCCAATGTTTACCAATATATTAAACTCATTTTTTTCTACAAAGCATATGTCATATTTTCTTATATGCACAAAACCGAAAGTCATGAGCTTTTTCTTTTTCTTATTTGGCTTTCAATTGCAAGTGGTGAATTGAATTAATATGGCTTACTTGAAGCATTAAAATAGAGAATAAAAAAAAGTCAAGAATAAAAAGCATAAATGAAAGATATTTACCACCACTGTGGTTTGGAAAAGTTAATATTTTTGCCAGGCTCATAGGAGACTGTGAAGTGGTTTTGTGGGCTGCCTGAACACAATATCAGAAAAAACAACATTAATGAATCATGAGTTTGGATATATAAAAAGGCCACTGTATGTGGAGGGGATAACAGTTAAGGCTTTTTTGCATGGGAGGCTAAACTGTTTTCTCTGACATCTAGTGAGGTACGACATGTGTAATTAAAGCATTTGATCTGGAAGATTCTGTTGTTCAGCTATCTTCTGAACTTTTTATTGCTTTAGAAGTTTACAGTTTGGTTGTCTTGTGTATCTGGAGTTCCATACCGATTACTGAGCCTCTTGGGAAGTTATTGCACTGCAAGTTTCCAGTCTGATGTTTGACTGGAAGGTGGCTGATTTACCTGTCCATTTTGTTGGCAGTGACTATGGGAGAGGAATTTTATGTTTGGTAATACTGGATAATCATGATATAATTTTTTATATTATTATATAATTATGTAATTAATTGCAAGATGATTTGAAAGTGAGAAGACGACACAGATTTACATCAAAGTGAGTACATTGATTGTGGTTGGTGTAACTTAAAGATTTGTGCTCAAACGTTAAATTCAGGTGAGTTAATGATTGTGTTTGTATTTTTAACATAGATGGAATGAGTAAAGAAAACACATAAATTATTGTACATGCTATCACTTAACAATAGGAGGAAAAGTTCATAAAAATATCTATGGTATTTAGGGATTTTAAATTGGGAACAAGAAGAGACTATGAAAAAAAGATTTTAACAAATTCTTTAATGATATACTCTTCCTAGGTGGGTGGAATTAGTAGACAGAATCTATAATTTATTTCTTGATTCATTCATTCAGAATCAGTTGTTTGTAATACACCATTCTAATTGCTATGCCTTTTCTGGTGCTATTTAGCTGTTTCCTCTGGTTTTGTCTTCACCATTGTTAGACCAAAGCAACTATGATCACCCACTACAGAACCTCAGAAGATTGAGTCTACTAGTAACATTACTTGGTGAAGGGAGGAGGGAGGATTAGAAAACTTAAAACATTCTGCAGATTCTACTAGACCTTTCTCCTTGAGAATATACAAGCAGTAATGAGTGGATTATATTCATTACTGTATGAATCTCAAAGTATATAAGGAATGCAGTGGAGGGGTAGCTGCCTCAAATTAGCCAGAAAAATCTTCAATCTGAATGTATGTCTTGCTGTGTGAGGGGTTAGTCAGAAGTGTAATTACAGATTGTCTATCCCAGTGGTTCCTACATTATCCTGTGATCCTTTTAAGTGGTTCCTCATGGTGTGGTGATCCTGCCAATGGTAGAATTATTTTTATTGCCTCTTCATAAAGCAATTTTGCTACTGTTACAAATTATAAAGGAAATATCCTATATAAGAGATATCTAATATGCAACCCATGTGAAAGGGTCATTTGTCCACTAAACAGAATGCAATCCACAAATTGAGAATCACTAGACTGGAGGGTTTTCTAGTGATGTAGCTGCATTGAATTTCCGAACGTTTCATAAGTAACCACAAAAAAACCTTTTTGGTTCATCAAGCTGGACAAGGATGGAGTTCTTCGTTATACCACTGCTCTTAATCTATCTGTGGAGAATGCATCTAGGTCTTCGATCATGTCTCCTCAACAAAAAGTCATGCAAAATCAGGCAAACATGAAGAAAACCCAATTAGTATAGTATTTTTTATTCTTTTACACAATTGTGGCTTCTATTTGTTATCTTTTATTCCTCTACTCTTATCATATTATTAAACTTAATGTGGTCTTTGAGGCCTGGGGAGATGGCTTTGTAGTTAAGAGCATGAGCAGGAACACCTGAGTCTGCATTCACAGCACTCAGGTAAAATAATCCAGACTTGGCTCATAGCCTGATGCACCAACATTGTGTGGGGTAGAGAAAGGAGGACCACTGCGGTTTGTTACCCACAATTATAACTCCAGGTTCCAAAGGGAACCTTGTATTAAGAGACTAGCCAGAAAGCCATAGACTGTGGTCATCATACTTTGTGTTTGTGTCCTCACCCACCAACACACACACACACACACACACACACACACCACATACACACACACACACACACACACACACACCACACACATACACACACATACACACACACATATCACACACACACACACACACACACACACACACACACACACACACACACATTGCATGATGGGGATATGCATACAGATATACCAATACCACCTGCCCCCACAAGAACAAGAACAGCTTACCTGGAAGTCACCAATAACATTCTTGTTACCGATTGTATGGTCAAACCTCAGTTCTCAGACTTTGTAATTTCTTTTGGATAGATGGTTCAGTTTATATTTGTCGCTCTTGCATACTCTTTTCAGTTTGCCTTCCGGTTGCTTTCTTTCCTGCCTTACTTCGTAAATTACCTGGCTGACGTTTCTTTTTTCTTTTGTCTTGATTATCTGTATCCATGGCTAATACTTGAATTTTTCATTTTCTGACAATATTTATCAAGTAATATCTTGTTAATTGCTGCTTTAAGATATTATCTTTGTGATAAAGCTATTCAAATATTCATATACAAACATGTAATTTTATTTTTATTTCAAGTATGTAATTTTCCTGTATGTATGTAAATGAGCCATGAACTAGTAGTACCCACTGAGGGCAGATGAGAGCTTCAGGTCCTCTGGAGTTACTGACCTTTCTGAGCCATCATGTACTTCTAGGAACTGAATCACATCATTTGCAAGAAGTGTAAGTACTCTTAGCTGCTGAGTCTTCTCTCCAAACCTCACATTTATATTTTCATTTTAAACTTTTCTTATAACATTATAGCTGCACATCCATCTGGCACTGCAATATGTATATGTAGATATGAAACTGACCTTTGAATATAAGAAGTTAAAACTTAAAGCAATCTTCCTTCCTAATCATCGAAATTTTATGATTCCCATTTTGGATGTATGGCTCTTTCTCACTATCTATCTTTGTTTTTGTGTATCTGTCTCTGTGTCTGACTCTCAAACTCTTCTTTCTGTCGACCTGTTTGTTTCCGTCTATCTTTGTATCTCTGTTTCTGTTTATCTCTTTCCCACAACAAATAAATAGATGACAAATCTCATTGGTATAAGATTATAACAAACCCCAAATCCATGTGCCATGCTGGTCAGTATTACTCTGAACTTACCTGAATTAATCTCACTGTTTTATTACTTTCATTTCCTTTATTTAGTACATTCCTAACTTCACACAAGAACGATTCCTTTAAAGAGTAAGTCAGGTGTTATTGCTTCGATATTCAAACTTCATTGTTCGACATTTTACTCACTGTGAATGTTGGAGATATTCCAAGCTGTTTGAGAGACTGCTAAATCTATCTGCCATCACCACTGTGTTTTTGGTATAACAATGATATCTCCTACAATATTTTCATGCTGGATCAACTTTTCTCTAGGCTATCTAGTTTTTTGCTGTTTAGAGACATATAAAGTGTAGTCATAATTAAGAATTCTTCCACATTCTGTTCTCTTTGCTGAGACTTCACTTCCCACTGGTAGTAGGAACTACTTTGTCAAGTGTTAAAATGGTAATGAAATATTAGTTCCTTAAAGGATACCATTTCTTTCTTTTATTGAAAACTACAGACTTTATCCAGATGGTTCAGTAAGTTAAGATGCCTGTAGTCAAGCTTTATGATAAGTTCCATATGTAGGACACTCATGGTAGAAGGAGAAAACAGATGCTTGAAAGTTGTCCTCTAAACTCCATGTGAGTGCTATGGCATATACACGAACATCCAAATTTATGCACACACACACACACACACACACACACACACACACAGAGGGGGGAGTAGAGAGGTGGGAGGAGACAGAAAGACAGAGAGACAGAAGGAAGGAGAGAGGAGACAGACAGAGAGACAGAAGGCTGGAAAGACACACAGAGAGAAATATAACAAAATTAGAAAGAAATTAACCAGACAAGTTATGATCATACACATAAATACTTATTGTCTTAGGGTTGCTATTACTGTAAGGAAACAACATGACCACAGCAAAACTTATAGAGGAAAATTTTCATTGTGATTGGCTTACAGTTTCAGAGGTTTAGTCTATTATTGTCATGGCAACAAGCCCGGGAACATGCAGACACATGATACTGAAGAAGGAGCTGAGGATTCTGCAGTCACTAGACAGCAGGAAATAGATGAAAAAGTGACTTTGGCCAAGCTTGAGCTTCTGAGACCTCAAAGCCCACCTTCAAAAAAGCCATAACTACTCCAATAATGTCATACTCCCTAATAGTACTAAACCCTATGGGCAATAGGGGCCAGTTTTACTCAAACCACCACATTTATCTTTGTCCTTTAATCCTAGTTCATTTTTTTTTTTGGTTTTCCTCCTTTCCCATGTTTTCTGATGGTATGTTTCTGTGAACACTCCTCCCTCACACCTCTACAGATATCTTCTCTCTATGGTGCATATATATTTTTCATTATCTTTTTACATGCCCAATTTATAACATACTCTTCATAGTGATAGAAATATCTATCCTTTTATTTCTGTTATAGTATCTGTTATAGATATCTAGTATCTGTTATAGTATGTAACAAATGAATTCCCAGCTTTGTGAGAAGTCACTAGAAATAGAGATTATTAGATTTGGCTTTAGAACAAAAGCATGTAATTTCTCAGGTCAAAATCATTAGCAAAAATATACTAGCTGTGTGAGTTGCATATATGAGTTGATTTTATAAGTTTTAATAAAGAAGACTAGTGGCACTTTTCTTTCATTCACATCCATCCCATGTGAAATTGTTGGCAAAATAAGTGTCCTTAACACATTCAAATTTTTGTGTTAAAATACCATGACCAAGGCATCTTATGTTTAATAAAATTTACTATTTCAAATAGTTATAGTTCATGATGGTGGAATAAAGGCATTCTTACACAAAGAGCTGAGAGCCCACATCATAATCCACATGCAAGATACAGAAAATACACTTGGAATATCAAGAGTCTACCTAAAATCACAAAGCCAACTCTAAGAGACCTATTCTAATGAGGCCACACCACCTAATCCTTTCCAACAGTCTACTACTTGAGAAGCAAGTATTCAAACAGGTGAGCCTATAAGAGTCACTGTCATTCAAATGTGGAAATGTGTAAGATTTTTGCAACATGCCTAAATTTTACATAACATGGACATTAATCAAAAACCAAATATTTCCACTAGAATTAGAGCTTGAACATAAAGAAAATTTCAAAGGCAGTTTCCAAAAATCTTCTGCCATAATTCTAATTTTTTAAGCATTCAGACCACATACATATTTCTGTATAATTTCATTTTCCTCTCACTTATACAATAAGCACTCCTTATTTACTGACAACTCAAGGCTTCTGTTTAAATTATAAGCTGAAGGCAAATATGAACCTATATATTTAACTGTGTGCTCTGACAATTCATAGGAAAGTCACCTGCAAAACTAAAAATAAAAAGTTACTCTAAACTACACCCTAAAACTCATTTATATTGAAGGTAAAACTTTTCTATTTAAAGGTGTGGTAAAATTAATTTTCTAATAATATATTGAGTTTTCTCTGATTCATGATACACGCAATATTGGTGTAGCACACTAAGGAACTTACAAATTAAATCTATAAATTTACGTTTATGAGCTCTTTTACCCAAGAAAAGGAAAGTAAAAACATTGTTTAATACCTTTTACTTTTTGAGAAATGCATGTGGGCTTTTTGTTTCTTACCTATGTTGTTTCTCATAAAATGTAAATGGCATCATTGTGCAGCTATACATGTCCCTTTTGTTTTGCAAATGAGAAAACTGAGTCTCACAAATGTTAATTGATATCATGAAGGTCACACATGGTGTAAGTGACAAAGCTAAAATTCTAACCCAGTATTGTATTATTCCATTTAGTCATGATTCATGTGGCAATATAAATGAGCAAATGATAAGGAACTGTAGATACAGGATGTTAGAGAACAATGGGTGCAATAAACAGGTAATGATGAATGTCACATTGGGGCATAGTTTGTAGAACTAATTCCATGCTGCCACAAACAATTGCTTCTGAGAAGTGTTCACACTAAAACTTAAAAGACAAGGAGCTATTCTTGACCCTGTCTTGAGTAAAGAATGGGGGTCGTCAGAAGTATTTAAAGGAGATTGCAATTCTACAGTGTAATGCTGGTTATATAATTAAGTTTGATGTGTTTACAGGAGATCATATCAGATACTGGTAGCTAGATGAAATTAAAAACAAAAAGAAAATAAATTAAAAACTACCTAAAGGAAAAGATGGAAAATTAACATCCATAGAATCCAAAGGAAATTTGCTTAAGAATAATTCATGCATATTACCCAAGTATGGTGAACTATAGACCCATGAAATAGTAGCTAAGAGAAAGAAGAAGTAGATGAAGTAGATGCAGAGGTAGAAGTAAATTTGGTCATGAACATCCACTTGAAACATTATATGATGAGATCATATAACTCTGTCTGTAAAAGATCTGTTTATATGACTGAGTTAGGAAAATAAAAATAAAGTAATGTTTAATAGTTATGTCTGTCAAATCAAAACATGACATAACATCTTTTGTGTCTTATAGCCTCATTTTATAGGAAACAGTGATAGGCACAAAAACAGAGTTCTCTCACTTTTACAAAAACACGTCTGTTTTCTGAATACACATTTCCCAGAATTTTTGTGTAATTCATGGCCGTATCTTCCAACACCAATTAGAAAAGGAACACAAAGTATATCAACTAATCTCAGTTGAATCTGTAAAATCTGTCTAATAGTAAGCTACCATGACCTTCAATTTGCCTGTAAGTGGCAAGATATAGGAAGTGACAAGACATAGAAACTCAGCACAGAAGCACGGGGTTACTAAGTTGATCATGCTCTTAGAGAAACTTGGGCTTTTAGTTCATCTTACCACAGTGTTCATTTATGTAGTTTGATGCATTATTATTTGAGTTTGTAGTGTTTTAGTGGCCACTACAGTTTTAAAATGTAGGAATAATCTGCTCAACCTAATTAATGAATACAAATTAAAGAAGCAGTGTTTCAAGAAAGTTAGGTTTATGAATAAGAATTGAGGCAGAACTTTTAAATCCTTCATTGTGTGAAATTTCTGTATTATAGCTAATAGAGGAATCGAGGCATAGAAACAGAAAACCATATACTGCTATGAGTGAATAGAAAATGTTTTACTTACTTAAGGAAAATGATTCAAATGTATTGTAGGATGTAGGTGCATGTAAATGGAATTTGTGATTTTACCATGAATTATAAGATTAGAATGACTAAAAAGAAACCACAAATTACTGCAAAAGAATTACCTAAATATACTAAGTCCTACATATAAATTACAGTGGCATATTTTCATTTTCACAAATATGTTCAATGTTTGAAGTCATCTTATGAAATTTTAGCATGTTAGTCATTATTTATGTATTCAGCATGTAAAAAGTGTCATCAGAATGTTTTTAAATTGGCAGAAGTGAAAATAACAAAACAAAGAACAACTGAAATACTGTAAAATGAAGAGCAGTCTAAAATGTATGTAATCTAGGTCTTGATCTAAGTCTTTGATTAATTTACTTGATATTAATTAAGTCATGTAACTATCTCTGCTTCAGTTCTTGTATTTGCAAATTGGGAATTAGTGTGGGTCTCTAGTTAGTATAAAAGGTAAAACAGATGAGCAACTTCAAAACACTGTAAGCAAACACCATGACTTTTCATTAATGGATACATATTCATCAGAGATGTTTCTTTGCTTCTGTCTTGAAAGAGACAAACATCAGTAAGACCATGTCAAAAAAATTCCATATCAAAGTTTTTCAAGAAATCCTTAGATTCCTTGAAAAACTTTGATATGGAATTTTCAGGACACATGCACATGACAGATACATTTCCTGTTATAGTGATTTATAATACTATGCTGAGATATCTTTTTTTGAGATATTTCAAATTTTGCCCGGACTGCACAATGTCAGTTTACTTTTCTCATTCCTCTGACTAAATATCCAACAAGACACAATTTAAGAGAGAAAGGGATTATCCTGGCCTGGGGCTTCAGGGTAGAAAGTCTATCCTGATTTTCAATGTATGCCCTGACTAGAAAAGCTTGTGGCTGAGGTTGCAGAATGGGAAGCTTTCTTATTCATATACAAACATACTAAGAAACAGAGAAAAGTGGCTGCTAGTTCTGCATTATCTTTCTAAATCATGGATTGGTCTTCCATGATTTAAAGATCTTTGGGTCAAGTATTCTCCACTTAATTTTCTATGACAATGGCCTTGTAGATACATTTAGAGGTATGCCTCACTATTGGAACAGGTGTATGTTAATTCAGTTAATCTTACATTTAAAGTTAAACATCATACCTTATGAGCAAGCATGGAGATGTACTTCTACAAAGATATTTGGTATTTCACTGAAAACTTTTCACTTAAAGTGTGGGTGTACATCACAGATTGGAGCTGCCTTTCTTGTGGCAAAATCTCTGAAGGCTGTTCAAGAGGACAAATGACATTTCGTGCCCTGTTATTTCCCTCTACCAGAGGAGAAATTCTCTGTTAACACTAACAACAAATCCTGGCTTTCTCAGCACAGAAAGAACACCAATGCATATGTTTAAGAAACAAAGGGCATCATCTCCAAATTGAAAGCTTTAAATATTAGAATCAACAGATTTTGTTATTTATCCTCTTACAACAATGTGCTCCATTTTCATGGGCACAGCTGACATACCACTGAGTTATGGCAAGAGCCTTCATAGAAAGTATGAGTTAATGTTACCTGCTTTCAGTGGGAAAATCTGTAGTAGCATATGACAGTACCATAGTGTGTCGGATCTATTTATGAGAATCACCAAATATCCTATACACACATCTAATTTTTATGCATTTAAAATAGAAAACACATTGATTTTATGTACAGAGGGAAGTTGAGTTTATGTCTCCAATAATTTTAATTATTTTGCAAGCAATTAGTACTAATAAACTTAGCTCTAACGTGAACTTAGCATCACATAGAAAAATGAGATTATGAATAGAAGAGAGAAGAAGCAGTAGTTAAATTAATAAACTCAATGACTCTTTATCTATTGATGGCTATTTAATTAATTGAAAGATTTTCATGAAAAAGATGCATAAATATGCCAGAAGTTGACTAAAGACTTTCAAGATCAGAGTGCCCTGACAGTTGGCAATGTATGTTTCATAAAAAGAAACAGTATTTAGCTTCTAGACAAGTAATTCTTACAGATTATGTTTTGAGATTAATGACACTGAAGAGAAGAAACATAAACAATTTTAGAAAAGTAAATTTGACAATCTTAAGACTCTGAATTTTTTTCAAGTTTAACATGTGTTTGATATACCTAACCCACAATGACATTACACATTTATGCAACACAAAGGAAATTGGAGATGTTAATTCTATTGTATACATTACTGCTCCTTTTGCTATACTAAAATACCTTACAGAGGTGATCTAAGGGAAGATTTTTGACATTTTTATTGTTTTATATTTTTTTATAAACATAAAATGTGCTTTGATATAACCCATCTCCATACTTGCTGTCCCCCAAGCTTTCATTTTCCCACCTCAATCATATTTGTTCATTTTAATTTTTGAACGAATTACACTTAGTATTGTCTGAATATATATGAGTGTATGATGATCTCGTAAAGCTTTTGAAGATATTCTGGGCTCAATTTATAACACCTAAAGATGCAGACTTTCTCTAACACCAAAGCCATTATTGCCAGTAGTTCTTCAGCTAGGGGGTAGAATTTGTGAGAGATGCTCTTCCAACCTAAATCTGTCTTTGGGTTTTGCCTGGCTTGACCTTGTGTAGGTCTAGTTCATGTACTCATAGCTGCCGTGAATTCACGTTTGCACAGGTCTCAAATACTTTTCCTCTGTAGACATCCACTATCTGGTGTTCTTACATTCTTTCTTCATCTTCTCCCTTGATGACTGCTGAGTCTTGAGGGAAAGGAATGTAAAATAAACACCTCACTTATAGTAGATCATACTGTAGTTTTTTTTTATTGTCTATGAATTGTCCCAATTTTAGATCCTGTATTAATCTTTTATCATTTACAAACAGAAACTTGTCTGAAGAGGTTTGAGAGATGCACTAATTAATGAGTATGAAGATAGGAACTTATGGGAGCAGATTAATATTATGTACATTTAGGAGAATGATATGATAAATTCTTCCTGAGGATCTGTGACCTAACATGTCATTGCTTTTGGCCCATTTAATGGCGCTAAAGAAGTTTTATGATTCCCATTTTGGATGTATGGCTCTTTCTCACTATCTATCTTTGTTTTTGTGTATCTGTCTCTGTGTCTGTCTCTCAAATTCTTCTTCTTTCTGTCGGCCTTTTTGTTTCTGTCTATCTTTGTGTCTCTGTCTCTGTTTATCTCTCTCCCACAACAAATAAATAGATGACAAATCTATTATTAGATTTTTTTTCCATAGGTTCCACATGTGGACTAGGCTTTTAGTCCAACCATAAAGTGGTTGCTTAATCCCATACCATTTATATTACTCTTGAACTAATCGGCATGTCTTGCCTAACCAGTTGTTATTGTAGTTCACAGTTTTCCCATGCCAATACATACAACAACTACAGCACTACGTAACTACCCAATAGGATGCATCTTCTAGGTCAGTATTAGGTTGATTCTTACATGTCTTTTTGACATGTCTTTTAATGTCTTCAGGAATAGGGCGTTACTACCAAATCCTAGAGTAGAGCAAATGACAATATTAGTTGACTGTAATATTTGAGGGGCTTATTATATCAATACATAAGAGAGGTATTTTTCCACTAAAGTGGAAGTTTCTGGTTGTATCATGTGACACAAACTCACATGGTATTTTACTGAGGCAGACTCGGGCTTTGCTGAGGCAGACTCATGGGAAGATACATGGTGTTTGAAGAGAATATAAATAAGACCCAGTGGACAGTGACAGGGGGCTTGCATAGCTAGTCTTTGTTGATCTCCTGTTTTTGCTTATCTTTACTTTGTTGAGAGAGGCATAGAAGAAAACTCCTCGTATCTATGAGTCAGTACTTGTGACTGGTGCTGATTTGGCTGAGGCCTGGCTGATTATTAAAAGTAGGTTTTAAAAAAATTCTAAGCCTATGTCACACTTTAGGAAAATGGCATTTAAATTTTTTTAAGTACATGTGCTATGTAGTTTTAGGCAAGCTAAAGCCATTCAAGAGAAGGGAACCTGAATTAAAGAAATGCCTCCAAAAGAGGAATTAGATTATTGGCAGACCTGTGAGGCATTGTCCAAACAGTGATTGATGAGTGATGGCTAAGTTCACTATGGATAATGACATCCCTGGGCTGGTTGTATAGGTTCATAAGAAAACAGGCTACACAAGCTATGAGGAGCAAGCCAATAAGTAGCACCCCTCCATAATCTCTGCATTAGTTCCTGCTTCTAGCTTCTTGCACCATCTGTCTTGGTTTATTTATATAATAGACTAAAGTATAAAGTGTATGCCAAACAAAATGCTGAATTTCCAATTTACCTTTAGTCATGTTTTTATTTTTTTGTAGCAATAAAACCCTAAGTAAAAGATTGTCTGTATTTATTGAAGGCCATACAGTAGTAGGTTTTCATTTGACTTGTGAAAGGCGTTTAGTGTTAGTTATATCTCCCCATCCTCTCTTCCATCCTCTTTTCTAGTCTCTGACCCCATTTAATCCTTCTTATTCTATTATTTCCAATTTCTCTTTTATAAAGCCTTTGTTGTTTCCCTTAAATTTGCATTCAGCAAAGCAGTAGAGAAACCAATGGTGCAGTGATATACCAAGGACAAATGAACAAAGAAAGAGTTCAGAGAAACTATCTGACTTACAAGAGCCTAAAATGTCATTCTCCATGACTAAAGGTAAATGGGAAACAAATCTAGCATGTGTAGCTTTTAAAAATTTGTTTAGAATAATAAAATGAATGATGGGCTAATTAGGGGACTCAACTTTTTAGAATTTCACTCTATCAGAAATCACTTATGCATATAGTTTATCTAATCATGGATTTTGAGGCATCCCCCTTCCTTCCCTTTCCATGTGAAGATGTGTGTGTGTGTGTGTGTGTGTGTGTGTGTGTGTGTGTGTGTGTGTGTTTCTGTGGTTCTGTGATGTATCAGTAATAATTTTGTAAAAGGATTTCATGGATTTGAGAGAGAGTAAGTGGAATATATGAGATGGATAGATGGCTGGAAAGAAAAGTAGAAATGAGATAATTATATTTTAATTTTAAAATAACTTTTAATATGTGCAATTGCCACACATTGTCTGCTAAGCTAAGTTGCAGCATGATCAGCATTCAACATTTACATAAAATTATTTTTTTGTTACAATAATAGTTTATCCCTGCTTTTCAAAGATATCTTTGTTTAAAATTATGCTATCTTGATTTTCATGTTTTACCTTACCTTACAGTTTATATATTTACCTTTTCTTTCTTTTACTTTAGGTACTTGCTCTATCCTTGAACTGCAATATATTTCCTACTTAATATTTACTAGCATGCCTTAGATTATATATATGGGCTTCTGCTATACACCCAAATGCTTATATAGCAATTTTATCAAACATTTAAAACGTTTATAAATACTCTGGAGTCCATAGTCACAGAAATGCTTAAAACATGATTTATCTGTTTCTCTCTTTACCACTTTCCTAAAAATCAGACTGGCAATTGGTTACTAAATTTAATTAGGATTATTATTTTGGTAGAAATTATTCAACTGAAAATATCTCCTAAGCAAATGTATATATAACCTTTCTCAAAAATGTCCAAACTGAGCAAGTTAAATTATCAGCAGGTATAGGCACTTACTGCCTAGCATAAAGATCAGAATTTAATTCTAGTAGGCACATGTTGGAAGGAGTGAGGCAATTAATCCATGTTGTCCTCTGACTTTTACATGGTCACTAGGCATACTTACATCTGTGTAGGCAGAAACACACACACACACACACACACACACACACACACACACACACTTTGACCACAACTGAAGATCTATTCTAAGAAAATGTTCTAAAAAGTAATAAAGCATATGGCAACAACCTTACAAAATGTGTTTTAAATTTATTTACATTACATTATTCAGAAATAGTAGATGTCAATCAAAATATTTAAGATAACATGATAGAAATTATGCACACTGGATTACTACTCACATAATAAACTGAGATAAAATTCATGTAGATAGCAGTACTTCAGTTACTAAAAACTGGCCAACTGTTAGATAAACGTCAAAATATGACCATTAGTAAAGATTTTAAGTTACAGGATAGCACAGGAGTTTTTTCTCACTTCTTCATTTTTGTAAATGTTTGCCTAGGATCTCAACTTCAAATTAATAAAACACATCTTTAGATTTTCCTGGCTATAGGAGGTAGCTACTTTAGGCTTCATGTCCTTTTATGGTAGGAATATCATCTCATCTCATCACCCCCAAAGACTCCTGGCAACCTCCCATGCCAGGTCTCCAGTTTGTTCCAGACATGTCCCATCACAGATTGACATTCTCTCTCCATGCCTATTCAGTCATCACTTCCTCTACACCCATTACCCTCTCCCAAAGTCCTCTCTCACTCAGTTCCCTCCCTCCATTCACCTCTGATGTCTATTATATTTCCTTTTCTGAATTAGACTTAAGCATCTCTCTTTGGACATTCCTTGTTACTTAGCTGCTTTGGGGTTTGTAGGTAGTAGCATGGCTACCATGTCCATTATGGCTAATATTCTCTTATAAGGGAGTACATATCATGTTTCTTTTTTAGGGTCTAGGTTAACTCACTGAAGATAATATTTTCTAGTTCCATCTATTTGCCTGCAATTAGCATGGTCTCATGTTTAAAAGCTGAGAAGTACTGTATTGTGTAAATGTACTACATTTTCTTTATCCATTATTTTGCTGAGAGACATATGTGTTGTTTTCAGTTTCTGGCTATTAGGAATGAAGCAGTTATGAACAAAGTTGAGCAAGTGTCCTTGTGATATGGTAAAGCATCTTTTGGGTATATGCTTATGGATGGTATTGCTGGGTCTTGAGGTAGATCTATTCCCAATTTTCTGAGAAACTTCCAAACTGATTTCTCAATTGATTGTACAGGTTTGGATTACCACCATCAATGGAGGAGTGTTCCCCTTGCTCTACCTTCTTTCCATCAAGTCCTGTCACTTGAGTTTTTGATCTTAGCCATTCTGACAGTTGTAAAATGGAATTTCAGAATTGTTTTGCTTTACATTTCCCTGATGGCTAAGGATGTTGAACATTTCTTTAAGTACTTCTTAGCCATCTGATTCCTCTGTTGAGAAATATATGTTTAGCTTTGTACCCCAATTTTTATTTGGTATATTTGGGTTGTTGGTGTCTACTTTCTTGAGTATTTTATATATTTTGCATATCAGCCCTCTATTGCATGTAGCATTTGCGAATATCTTTTCTCATGCTATAGGCTGCAATTGTATCCTATTGACAATGTCCTTTGCCTTACAGAAACTTTTCAGTTTCATGAGATCCCATGTATTTGTTGATGTTAGTGACTGAGCAGTTGGTGTTCTGGTAGATTTGTTGACTCTTGTACCAATGCATTTAAAGCTATCCCCCACTTTCTTCTTTATTAGATTTAACTTGTCTTGCTTTATGTTAAAGTTTGATCTGTCTGGATGAGTTTTTTTTGCAGGGTGATAAATATGGTTCTATTTGCATTCTTCTACATGGAGACATTCAGCTGGATCAGCATCATTTTTGAAGATGCTTTCCTTTTCCATTGTATGGTTTTGGCTTCTTAATAAAAATCCGTTGTCTGTAAGTCTGTGCATTTATTTCTGGGTCTTGATTTTCTTCATTCTCTTGCATTAATCAACCAGTTTTTTTTTTTTTTTTTGTTTTTTTTTTTTTTTTTTTTGGACAACACCATTCAAATTTTGTTACTATTACTCTGGATTATAGCTTCAAATCTGGATGGTGATACCTCTAGAAGTTCTTTTATTATATAGGATTGTATTAACTATACTGGGTGTTCGGTTTCTCTGTAGAAAGTTGAAAATTCTTCTCTTAAATTATATAAAAATTTCTGTTGCATTTTTGATTGTCATTACATTGAATTTTTAGATTGTTTATGGTAACATGAACTTTTTAAAGTGTAAATCCTATTGATCTATGAACATTGAACATCTGGACATCTTTCCATCTTTTGATATTTTCTTCAATTACTTTCTTCTGAAAATTGAGGCTCTTGTCATACAGGAATTTTACTTGCTACGTTAGAGTTACCTGAACATATTCTGTATAAATTTGTGGGTACTCTGGAGGCTGTTATTTCCCTAAATTTTTTTCTTAGCCCATTTATTGCTTATATAAATGATGACTAATGATTTTCTTGGCTTGATTCTATATTCTGCCACATTGTTGAGGGTATTTTTGTTTTAGTAGTATTCTGGGAGAATTTTGGGGTTCACTTATACATACTTCAGTAATATCTTGAAATAGTGACTGATTTTAGCCCTGAGTTTTATTATTTCCTGGCATCAATTCTTCTTGCAGGTTTTTGTTACTTTTCATTGCAGAGCTTTCAAGTGTGATGGTAAGTTGCTAGTATAATATTTCTCCAATTTGTTTATGAAGCCACATAGTACTGGAAACTTCCCTCTTAACCCTACTTTATTTGTGTGACATAAGTTTGGGTATGTGATGCTTTCATTTTCATTGAATTCTAAAAAAATCTTTAATTTCTTTAGTTATTTCTTTCCTGACCTAGTGGTCATTGAATACAGAGTTAATTCAGTTTCCAGTCTTTCTGTTTGTAGGCTTCCTGTTGTTTCTGTCCTTCTTTAATCTTTGGTGGATTAGACATTAGAAAGGTTGTTCCAGCTTGTTTCTTGTGTCTGTGTGCTTGGAAATACTTTTTCTTGAACTTTATGCTGCAGTAAAGTTTAGTTTTGTCACTGAGGTATGAAGCACAATGATAGTGTTTTCACATTCAGTCTGTTTGTCTATGTCTTTTTATTGAAGAGTTGAGTCTATTGATACTGAAATATACTAATGACAAGAGATTGTTAGTTCCTGTTATTTTGATGTTGGTAATGAAAGTAGTAGTAGTGGTAGCAGCAGCAGCAGTAGTATTAATAGTGTGTGTGTATATATATATATTTGATTCTCTCTCTCTCTTTCTGTGTGTGTGTGTGTGCGTGTGCATGTGTACGTGCGCATGTGTGTGTGTGTGTCTATGTGTCTGTGTGTCTGTGTGTCTGTGTGTCTGTGTGTCTGTGTGTTTCCCTCCTTTTGGTTTTGCTGGTGAGTGTCTATTTATTTCATTTGTTGTTTTGGGTGTAGATGGCCTCCTTGGGTTAAAATTTTCCTTCTACTTTCTTCTGTAGAGATGAATTTGGATAGATAATTTTTAAATTTGGTTTTGTTACAGAATATCATGTTTTCTCCATCTAATTTGAATGAAAGTTGTGCTGAACATAGTCTCCCTATATATGTTACTTGGCCTTTTCCCCCTTGTAGCTTTTAATATTCTTTGATTTGTACATTTAGTGTTTTGATTGTCATATGGCAGGAAGATTTTGTTTTCTAGACCAATCTATTTGGTGCTCTGTTAACTTTCTGTATGTTTTAGGCATCTCTTATTTTAGGTTGAGGAATTTTTCTTCTATGACTGTTGAAAATATTTTTTGTGCCTTTAATCTGGGAATTTTCTTCTTCTGTTCCTATTAATCTTTTAATAGTTTCTATGGTGTCTTTGTTTTTTTTGTGTGTGTTAGGAACTTTTTGATTTAATGTTTTTTTTGACAGATGTATTGACCTCTTTAATTGGATCTTCTATGCCAGAGATTGTTTCATTGATGTCTTGTATTTTGTTGGTGATACTAACATCTGTAGTTCATGTTCTTTTCCTTAGATTTTCCATTCCAAAGATTTCCTTATTTTGTGTTTTATTATTGCTTCTAGTTCTCTGTCTGTGACAGTTTTATTCATTCCCTTTACCTATTTGATTGTATTTTCCTGTATTTTATTAAGGGATTTATTCATTTCCCCTTCTACAGTTTTCTACTATCTTTATAAGATTGGATTTGAAATTATCTTCTTGTGCTTTGGCTGTGTTAGCATATCTAGAGCTTCCCTTATAAAATAAAATAAAAGTAGTATAGCTTGCATCTGGTGGTGGTATATTGCTTTAGATCTTGTTGATTGTGTTCTTGTGCTTGTTTTTAGTTATCTGTTTGTACTTGCTGCCAGTTGGCCATCTGGATGTTCCTGGTATAGTCAGGACTCCTCTGAAAGTCTGGCAGAGCAGTGGCACAGATGATAGATCTCAGAGACAGAGCAAAGCTCATCATGTTGGCTGTGTCCCAGGGGGACCCAGCAGACAGAGGATTGGGTTAGAGGGGTCTAATCTGGATGTTTCTGATGCCAGCAAGTCTCCTTGGGAAAGCTGGCATATCAGTTGTGAGGATGATGAAGCTCAGGGGCCTAAAATTATAATTCTTAATGACACTGTTTTCTACAGTTGCAGTCATTCAAGTCACTACTGGGATCATTGTATTCTTTCTGAAAACTTACCTGTGGAATTGTAATATTTACCCAGTTATTTTATTACTGATGTACTCAGAAAATCGTTTATCCATCGTATTGACCCACAATGCATCTTTGTTATAAAAAGAGACTCTGCACACAATTTTCAGAGAAACAAATATTTAGTCACAAACCCTTTATACGAAAGTGTGTATTGCCTACAAGATATGCTAACGCAATGGTGGCACAAAACTTGTGGGTATAGCCAACTAAGAACTAATTATTGTATTTAATATAAAGACATATTCAAGATGCCAAAAAGGAAATAAACAATAAAAGTCTAAAACTCTAAGCATGCAAAAATAAATAAATAACTAAATAAATAAGCACAAGTGCAGCTACACAAATTTTTAGTGGATAAAGCTTGAAAATTTTTTATAAACAAATTTTCGTATTTAACTATAAACCAAAATGTAAAACAAATATTCCTGAGAAAATAGTAATATCAACTAGTAATTGTACAAATAAATTAATGATGAAATTAGACATATTGCTCACTTAGATTTGCATATGATTTTTATATCGCTACACTATGCTAAGCCTTTTTTTATGTGAACTATGTGTAGTAAATGCTTCTTAAGGGAAAACTAAAACTGATGGGGAAAGATACCAACAAAAAAACCTCAAAAGGTAGTTGATCAAAGTAAGTAATAAAGTTATAGGTCCACACTGGAGAAGAGTCTCAAAGTTAAGAGAGGTTCATATTCTTTCAGAGAGCCTGAATTTGGTTCTTGCACTACAATTAGGTGACTTGCAAAGGTCTGAAACTTCAGTTCCAGGGGACTGAATGCCCTCTTTTGGCCTCAGTGAATACCTGTACACATGTGGCACATACTCACGTAAACAATCACACATGTGCACACACAAATTAAAATAAAAACAGTTTTCAAAACTCATGTTGTATCAGTGCTGCTTACATTGGTCTGCTGCAGAGAAAAGGATATATGAGTGCTTACCTTCCCCACATGAAAAGAGATCCCCAACTAAATAACGAGGAAAAATAACAAACAACTCTCCACTGAGAGAGTTCTACAAAATATCTACCAAATGCTCTAAAGTGTCAAGGGTATTATCTTATCAGCTTGTATATAATATCAAAAGAGGATAGACTGAATGTCTCACAGTTATTTTCTCATGAACTGAAACCTAGAAGCCTAAGACCGTAGTGTGAACATGCTTAAGGTCTAGTGAGTGGCCACTTAGATATATAGATGATTAGATCATAGTCATCTTATTCTTCTGCCCTCTGCATTTCAGAAAAGAGAAGAGAGAGACAGAGAGAGAGAGAGACAGAGAGAGAGAGAGAGAGAGAGAGAGAGGCAGAGACAAAGACAGAGACAGAGACACACAGAGAGAGACAGAGACAGAGTGAGAGATAGCAGGTACTGCATCTCATATGGACATCAATACTAGTACTAAAATTTTATCTACAAGGCCTTATCTAAACTCTTCCTCAACCTCATGCTGAAGACCAATCCTTATATGCTGTCATATGGACAGCAGGTTTTCTATTTATGTATTTCACAGAGACATAATTCAGCTCATAACAGTCATAAAAAAAAACAAAAAAAAATTTACTGAAGTGTGATAGGCAAAAGGAAGCTAAAGAACCATGATGACTAAACAATAAGGTATTTATAAAAGTATCATGGGACATAACAGGATATTAAGTTAAAAACAAGGAAGTCTGAATAGAGAATGAATATTAGTTAACAAAGTACAAATGTTGCTTCATTAATTATAACATATGTACATATTAATGTGAAATGCAAATAGTAAGGGGAAATGGCAAGCAGATGAAAAATTCTGCAAATTTCAAAGAATGCAAAATCGGAAAGTCATTGGAAAACCCTAAACTAAGACATACTCAATAGCTGCAAAATTCTTTCCTCATTAGGACTCATAATCTCCTTTAAATACCCAGTCTAATCTAGTTGCTTTGAGACCACTTGGTGGCAAAGGTCTCTACAGGTTAATTAAGTTGTTGTTGTGTCCATGTATATGTGGGTGTCTAGAGCGTTTGCATCGGCATACTGTGCACTCTTTAATTTATTTATTTATTTTTATTCTTTTTGGCCACTTCACCCTTTGCCCCCATTTTACCATTACAAAGTGCTGGGTAAACTCCAATTGGCCTTTTCCTCCGTCTTTATTATTAGGTGGAGCTTGTATTGTATAGTCTTTATCACTGTGCAGGCATCAGCTAATTAATGTGTGTCGTATCTTTCTGACAAGAACATGCCATTCACTTTTATAGTGTGGAAAACTAACAGTTAAGTCACTTTTCTAACCCTTTACTATAAGTTTATTAGGATGTTAACTAAATTACTAACCTGGAATTGCTGACATAAGCAAAACATGTTAGATGAGGTCTGTACAATATTGTAGCTTATCCCTTTAAGACATTTTAAATATTACTCTCAGCAATATTTTGGGTCTTTTCAAGATTTCCTGAATTTTTTCTTTTGTTCTTCATAAGATAGGCAGTAAAAAGGAAATTGAAATGGTGATAGATGTTATCCACAGACAGAAATGTTTTTTTCAATATTTTTATTATTTAAAAAGGTTTTTAAATTTAAATACATTTTGTCTATTTTTCTCCCCATACTGCAAATTCTTACGTATCCTCTATGCCTCCCTTTCCACTCAATTTTCTCAAAATGCAAACAAAACCATAATACAACTCCCTTCTCCAGAAGCCAAGAAAACAAATTATAACACCATCTAAAAAGGAAACAAAAATTAAATAAAATCACCATATTTTAGCCAAATAAAACTACACATTGACAAAGCTTGTGGAGCCTATTATATGTTTGATCTACTACGGCTAAACATGAGGACTGCCCTGGAGTGGTTTTTATGCTCAGAGTCACTCCCTGGGAGAAAATTGATTTCTGATTTTCCCTCTTCCAACTGGTATAAACAGCAGATCACTTATTACTTTTACTCCTGTAGCTAAGTTTTCATGCAGTGATTCATTCATTATTAAAAGTAAATAAAATATAAGATAAAACAAAAACTATCATATTGAAGTTGAACAAGAAAAACCAACAGAAAGAAGAGAGCCAATGAGAAGGCACAAGAAGAGAATCAACCAGTCTTTTGCAAACTCTGGAATCCTATAAAAATGCTAAACTGGGAGCTCCCAGGGTTCCAGGTTAGTTGAAACTGCTGGTATTCCTATATGGTTTCCCTCCTCCTCAGCTTCTTCCAGCTTTTCCCTAATTCAACCACAGGAGTTACCAGCTTCTGTCCATTGGATGGGTATAACTATCTGCATCTGACTCTTTCAGCTGCTTGTTGGGTCTTTCAGAGGGCAATCAACCAGTCAGCATACACCAGCTGTTATGAGGTCCCCACCCCATATACAGCAGAGGGCTACGGGGTCTGGACTCAGGGAAATGCACCTAACCTTCTAGAGACTTGGAGCCCCAGGGAGTGGGGTGGTCTGCTGGTGTTGGGTGGGGACATTCTCTTGGAGACAGGGGGTGGGGATGGGGCATGGGGATAAGGGGCAGGGAAGTGGTGTGGGATATGGAACAGTCAGAGGGTGGACCTGGAGGGGATAAAGTTGAAACTGTAAAAAGATTAAAGAATAAATATTTTTAAAATGCTAAACTGAAAGTCATAATATATATTCAATGAACCTGGTGCAGGCTCTGTGCATGGTGCTTCAGCCTCTTTGAGTTCATATGACTTTTGCTCATATTAATTTAGAGGGTCTTGTTTTCTTGGTATCCCCTGTCCCTCTGGGTTTTTTCTTTTTTAATACTCTTTCTGTTCCCCCTTCTGCTGGGTATCCTTAACTCTGAAGGGAGAGATTTGAGGAAGGCATCATTTCTAAGGCTGAAAGTTCCAAGGACTCTCACTTTCTGTTTAATGCCTGGCTGAGGGCCTCTGTATTTGTTGCCATCTGCTGTAGCAGGAAGCATCTCTGATGATGGTTGAAGAACGCACTGATATACATATGTTCACCTTGTACATATCCTCCAATTTTAGCACCAGATCTTTCTCCAAAAAATTTGAGTCTCTTTTTCTTTCTTTTCATAATTGGTGAATGGTAGAAACCAAACCTAGACACTATGTAGAATATGCTTTTATTTTAGTTTAGAAGTTGTATTATCTGTGCCTATATATTTAGTACAGTACCATGCATAACACCCAGGTTATAAAATTACCATATATATTTTATGCAATATTTTCTTGGCAAGCTTATTGATGGAGAGGAATGAGAAATTGTTCAATACATAAGAAAGAGGGTGTAATGGATATGTTCTAGGAAGTGAAAAGGCACACATATGTGCTAAGCATGTCATCTGCATGTCTGTATTGTAAGTCATAGAAGAAATGGCTCAAGAGTTGAACTCTATAAATTTATTAGTGGAGAGTGACTAAAGAAATGAGGGGAAGAACTGGAGAAGTGGCTCAGTAGACAAAGAGAGTGCTGTGCAAGCATGAAAACCTAAGGTTAGCTTCCTGAGCACCTATGTAAAATGATTGCAACATCACTCTTGAGCACTGGTAAGGTAGTGACGGGATGAACTTAGAAGCCTGGTGCCAGGGATCGAGTCAAGTCAGCAATCTCCATGTTTATTGAAAAACTGTCTCAAGAATAACAAAAAGGCAGAAAGCAATCAATGAAGACATCCAGTATTGACCTTTAGCCTATACATGGATATATGCAACCTAGAACATCTGCATATACATGTTTACATCACACAAACACACACACCAAAACATGAGAAAAATTTTTGTAACAATGTGTGCATATATAGATGCACACATGTGAATATCCTTTCTTTTTAAGTACGTAGGATTTTTAAAAATTGATCAAAAGGACAAAGTCAAACAGTGGAGTGCTCAACTATAAATGAGATATCTAAATCACATTGTCCAAGATTCAGGGAACAACACAGAAGGGGCATAGAAAAAATGATAAGAGACTTTGGAATGAGAGCTGGGGTAGGAAATTAAAGTCTGGATGTGGTTGTTCTCATGAACTAACTGCAGCTATGGGTATCTTTACAAGATCTGTACATGATTGGACCCATCAACACTTAATGAAGGATAGAAGAGGGCTCTATCAAGTTCCATTCCTTCTGCAGGAACTTGACAGTTTATGGTTACAAGGAAAGTTTGAGTTTTTCAATGGTGAAGCCATTAATAATTTACCCATGTTTTAGTAAACAAGACACACCCAATGAAACCTAATGTGATTCAGTGGCTCACTGACATAAGACAGACATGAATGTATGAGGGAGATTTGGGGGAAAAGGAAGGATTTAATGAGATGGGGAGGAAAATGACAGAAGGCGATAGGGAATGAAAACAATTACAATTCATTAAACAAGTGTATGAAACTGACAGAGATTTTAAAAATGAAACTAAAGTGATGTGAAAAAAATGTCTGTGTTCTTTATTTGCCAGAAATGTGATTGCGGTTTTCCCTGTGTTTCTAGTCATTATTTATTTACTAAATGCAGACATCTCCATGAGTACCGTGAGTTGGATCACATGGCAGCTATGTGCTTTCACACTATTTCCTTGACTGAAAAGGTCTTAACATCATTAGTTAAGACCATCTGATGTTCCACATATAAACACATAATTGGTTAAAAGGGCTTCAACAAAGCTCAAGGAAGCGAGCATGGGACTAAAGCTCTCATGCAAAATGGAAACAAAAAAAGTCATTAACAAGACCAGGATAATCTTTAATGACAAGCATTTTCAGTTTCATATATGAAAGTGAAATCTCCAACACTAAGAAAAACTCAAACATTAATCTTTTTTTGTTTTTTTATTACTTTTTATTTATTTACATTTCAAATGTTGAGTCCATTCCTGGTCTCCCATTTACCACCCCCCATCCTATAGCCCCTCCCCTTTGTCTCTAAAAGGGTGCTCTTTCACCCACCCACCCATTCCCACCTCACCCCTGTAGCATTCCCCAGTGCTGGGGCATCAAGTATCCAGAGGATCAAGGGCCAGTCAAGACAGTTCTCTGCTACATATGCAGCTGGAGCCATGGGTCCCTCCATGTGTACTCTTTGGTTGGTGGTTTAGTCCCTGGGATCTCTGGGAGATCTGGCTAGTTGATGTTGTTCTTCCTATGGAGTTGCAAAACCTTTAGCTCCTTCAGTCCTTTCTCTAACTCCTCCATTGGGGACCTCATGCTCAGTCCAATATTTGGCTGCGAACACACGCCTCTGTATTTGTCAGGCTCTGGCAGAGCCTCTCAGGAGACAGCTATATCAGGCTCCTGTCAGCATGCAATTCCTGGCATCCACAATAGTGTCTGGGTTTGGTGATGGTATATGGGATAGATCCCCAGGTGGAGCAGTCTCCAGGTGTCTTTTTCTTCAGTCTCTGCTCCACACTTTGTCTCCATATTACTTCTCAAGAGTATTTCATTATCCCTTCTAAGAAGGACCGAAGCATCTATACTTTGGTCTTTCTTCTTCTTGAGCTTCATATGGTCTGTGAATTATATCTTAGGTATTCTGAGTTCTTGGATTAATATCCACTTATCAATGAGTATATACCATGTATGTTCTTTTGTTGATTGAGTTACCTCACTCAGGATGATATTTTCTAGTTCTATTAATTTGCCTAAGAATTTTGTGATGTCATTGTTTTTTATAGCTAAGTCGTACTCCATTGTGTAAATGTACCACATTTTCTGTATCCATTTCTACATTGAAGGACATCTAGGTTCTTTCCAGCTTCTGGCTATTATAAATAAAACTGCTAGGAACATACTGGATCATGTCCTTGTTATATGTTGGGACATCTTTTGAGTATATGCCCAGGAGTGATATATCTGTATCCTCAGGTAATACTATGTCCAAATTTCTAATGAATCCCAGACTGTATCATATTGATACAGATACCGGCAGGTAGATCAATGGAATAGAATTGAAGGCCCAGAAATTAATGCACACACCAATCACTTGATCTTTGAAAAAGGAGATAAAATTATCCAGTGGAAAAAAGGATAGCATTTTCAACAAATGATGCTGGTTCAACTGGAGGTCAGTATGTTGAAGAATACCAATTGATCCAATCTTATCTCCTTGTACAAAGATCAAGTCCAAGTGGATTAAGGACCTCCAAACAAAACCAAATATACTAAAACAAATAGACGAGAGAGTGGGAAAGAGCCTCGAACACATGGTCACAAGGGAAATTTCCTGAACAGAACACCAATTGCTTATGCTCTACAATCAACAATTGACAAATGAGACCTCATAAAATTGCAAAGATACTGTAAGGCAAAAGACAAAATGGCAACCAACAGATTGGGGAATGATCTTTACCAACCCTACATCCAATAGAGGGCTAATATCCAATTCAACTCAAGAAGTTAGAATTCAGAGAATCAAATAACACTATTTAAAATGGGGTACAGAGCTAAACAAAGAATTCTCAACTGAGGCATAGCAAATGGCCAAGAAGCACAAAAAAAAAAAAAAAAAGTTCAACATTCTTAGTCATCAGAGAAATGCAAATGAAAACAACCATGAGCTTCCACCTCACACCAGTCAGAATGGCTAAGATCAAAAACTCAGGTGACAGCAGATGCTGGCGAGGATGTGGAGAAAGAGGAACACTCCGCCATTGTTGGTGGAATTGCAAGCAAGTACAACTACTCTTTATATCATTCTGGCAGTTCCTCAGAAATTTCCTTTTTAAACAATGGCCCATGGAGGGTTTTCTCTGTTGTCTCTATCACTGTGGCATCACACACCACTCACAATTCTACTTGTGAAAGTCATAATCCAGAAGTAAATCCATCTTCTTGCTGTGGTTCCTGAGTCTCTGACTTCACCTTTCTTTACAGCCTCTCTTTCCGTCTTCTTCCTTCTTCTCTTATTTGTAACCCACACTAACCTTTGATGTTCCCTCCCCCAAGTAAGCTGAGCTCATCACCCACTTAGGTCTTGGACAAATGCTTTTTCTTCTATGTGATCACTCTGTAGTATTATTAGTTGCCTTCTTTATTTTTTTAGAGTCTCACTCTGAATGCTCTTAAACACCTTTTAGTAATATGGTGAATTCTGAAAAATTATAACTCATTCTGAAATATTGTTTTTACTTTAAGATACTTTTAAAGCAATGGATTTACTATTACCAATAAAGTGTTAACAACATAATCTGATTTTGTATACACACATACAGACACACATGGAAAGGAGGTGGAGAGGGAGAGAGAGCAATACAACACACACACACACACACACACACACACACACACGCACGCACGCACGCACGTGCACACACACACACACACACACAGAGGGGGCAGGGGGATGAGGAGGGAGAGAGAGAGAGAGAGAGAGAGAGAGAGAGAGAGAGAGAGAGAGAGTATGAGCGTATATGTTTGAGTAGTAGTAATATCCAGAAGTCTCAGAGGCTTGGTACATTATTGGTGTAACTACTATTTTAGATTCGTCTTTAAATTTAGTCTATATTTTTTGACAGATGTTCTAGAAATGTCCTTGGATAATTTTACTTTGTATGGAAACTATGGAAACAGTTGATATTAACAGGGAATGATGTACTTTAATGCTCTTTTGCTAAATCAATTTGAGGAAAATAATCACACACACACACACACACACACACACACACACACACACACATGATCACAAAATGTTCTTCCACTTTTTTTACTTCAAACATGGCATAGATTACTACCCTACACATCTTAATCTATAGAAACAAGCTATATTTGTGATTACATGTGCTCCTAATACTGACTCTTTAGGAACTATCATATTCATCTTTGTTGTTTCTCTACTATAGAGAAGGCAACGTAGTCATTGGTCTTCACCAGTCAAGTCAATTTCTTAACCTTCAGTAGAATATTTTTTTAACATTGAATTGTCATTGTTTCCAGATGAAGCTCCAGTCAATGCTAATGCTTAACTCAGATCCATGTTTATCACCCTGCATAAAACCCAAGCTCACATGGATCAAAGGCTTCAACCCAAAACTAGATACAATAAATCTTGTGTTTATTTTCCTTCTGTTTTAAATGTTTGATGATGTAGTTTGAGGATGTCAACTCAGTTTTTGCCTGTAATGCAGAACTGAAAAAAAATCTATTAATTCCTTAGCAATAATGTCTTTACACAAGGCCGTAGTGTGTCTTTATTGGGCAAGCATTCAAATTTTGTGTCCAAAGACAATTTAAAAGTTATCATATCAGGATATCAACATGTTTTCCCAAAGGAATCTCATCATATCTCCAACTGGCTTAAGCATTTTAAAATACATGAAAGCAGAATTGCTAGGAGTTATGAACTAATGCTGGAATGACAATTTTGGACCTTGGTTTCATTCCCAACGTAGCTATCTGGTCTCTTAACAAACCTTTCTCTTTCCTGGTGCAATAATGTTGAGTCCTGTGTCCAGTTCACCAGAGCATTGTACAGGTTATTAAATATAGAGAATGTGTTTTGGAAAGGATTTGGAATGAATAAGATGGATACAGAAGAAATTAACCTCTATTGTGTAGCTGTTCTATAATTGATCAAATGCAGAACATAGCATATTCAAAATGTACATGGGAAAATTTAAATATACAGACATGTTAACATATTTTTTCTTGCTTTTTTTTTTTGATCCTTGTTAAGGCATGATATATTTCAGTTTATTGTCAAATGTGTTTCAGAGCTGTATTTGCTTAGGTGAAATATACATGGGAAAGAAAGGTATTTTCTCCATCAGAGGAAGATAATTCTATCACATTTGATGACTGAGGCTATGGTTATGGGATTATGGAAAGGGAAGTGAAGAATGAACTAAATAATGTTACTGAAAGTCAATGGTCAAGCCATTAGGTTCTTTAAGGTAATCATCATTATGCCTTAGGTTATTAAACATTTTATATACAACAGAAACCATAATAGATGACTATTTTATTGAGACTGGGTATCTCAGTAAATCTGGCACTCATGCTTTAGTCTGAGATAGTTTTGTCAGTGACCTTCAGAACTCCATGGATCTCTTTTCCTCCAGCCCTTAGGATTCAGGAGCACACAGCTACACTTAGCATTTCACATAGGCACTAGAGACCCAAATAGAAATCCTTAGTCTTTCGTGACAAGCACTTTATGGATGGATCCATCCCCACAACCCAGTTTTATGATTCCCTGGTGTTTCTACTGTAAACGACTAGAGTCTGACACATAGAGAGAATAAAAATAATAGATAATTTTAAATAGAAATGTACATTCTTTTCATTTAGCAATCCTGTCATTATTGTTTATCATCCTTCTATTTCACAGATGAGAGAGAAAGAAGATCAAGAGCAAAAGCAGTTTCCAAGGGATGTTAGGCTTCTGAGCCTCTGTTCTGTGATAATTTTGGTCCTAATAGTTGAAGACTAGATTTTCAGAGGAAATGTTTGATATCTGAGATTTATTTTGAACTGTACCTGCTGCTCATTTCTGGCCATGAATATATCTCTTGACTCTGGTTTTGCCTCCAAAGTCTCAGATGTCACCAGGCACCCTGCTGAATTCTCACATTTCCAGCCATGGACCCAATTGTGCATCCAGTGGCCAGGGTAAACAAACAAGAAATTATCACTTGGAACAAACGTCTGATTTTCTCAGCAGCAATTGCTATGAAAACAGAACACAGGAAAGGGCAGCCGCTTGCTTTGCTGCTTTCATTCCAAGCTCTGATTGTTGTGGAATGAGGTGGCCTTTCCACCTGGCACTGGATAACAGGACAGGTGGTGCCAGGTGGCATGGACTGTGGGGAAGAATAAAAAACATCTGTGACCCACCCAGTCCAGCTCAGTTGACTCTCTGCATGTCTCTCAGGTGTCCTACTGTGGAAAGAATAAAAATAGACAAAAGAAGGTTCCAAGGGATCCGGTTTTGGGGTGTGTCCTTAGAGCTTAGATGGTAGAGATCTTAAGCAAGATATGTTGCCTTTCTTCAAAACTGACCCATCAGTGGTGAAATGCTTTTAGTGTTCAGCTATTGTGAGACTTAGTGAAAGTGAATGTAGAAATAGCTTAAGTTGAACAGATAGTACTAATTGCTGGCAATTTCATCTAATTAAAAAAGAAGTTTTAATGTCTACTTTACCAAATTTTTCTGTAATTTTAAGGATGAATACACTTTCAAGTAACAAAGAATTAGGTAAACTTCATAAACATTATACAGATACAGGCCAAAATTTTGATGTTAATCATTGATCATTTTGTGGATTGATATTATAAGTAGGGTGTAGGTATTTTTAACAGAGATATTAATTGGGTCTAAATTTTAAAGTTAGAATAGTGAAAATGTTAACAATATGAAGTGATGCTTTGTGAGAAATTGGTATGAGAATATGATGGTGTGAGGTTGGCAATAAAAGAAAAAACTAAAATTGTCTTTAGCTTGTGAAGAATACATGTTGATCATTTGTCAAACAGAGTGCCTTGGAAATGCACTGTGTGCCTCTAAAAATAGGCAAGGTATGGGCTAAGAATGAGTACTTATAAAGCTGTATGAGTCTCTTGGACATGACATTTAATGGGCTATTAAAGACAACACACTAGTTGAACAGGAATCTCATGAAAAGTCAGAAAGTCATTGTGTCATCACATACACATGTGCTTCCTAGATGCTCAGCAGAGGCTGTGAAAAGATGTGATGTCATGTGTAATGTGAATGCTGGCTTTCAGATAAACATGACTCACTGTGCACAGACACATGGTACAGTCCTTCAAAAGAACAAAAATTAAACTTAGTTTTAATGGATAAATACTTGGAAGAAAAAAAATTTCTTGTAACTACTGCATTACTCTGAGCCTTTAATATCCATTAAATTTTGTTTTTGTTATGTTGCAATTTATTCATTAGTTATAACTAGAAATCATATTAAAATGATGATAAAAGAGTGTAATATATTATGACACACACACACACACACACACACACACACACACACATATATATATATATTTTTTTCACCAAAGTAAGGTATCCAGTAGAAAATTAATACTTATAATAGGACTTGTCTGATTGATGGTGCCAAAGGTTATGTTAATGAAAATAATCCATAGGAAATTAAACAGGCAATTCAGTCTATCAATAACAGGTGATCCTGAACATGTTAATTATCTTCTTGATTTGTTTAATATCCTCAAGTATACTGAAATATTTTATTGTCTTATTGACAGAAATAAGGCTCATGCAAGGAGCACAGTTGATAGCTTCTTAGAACTTTGAAGAAATTAATAGACCCTTTTAGACCACTGAGTAAAATCTGAACTTTTAACATCTTTTGAGAGTTTTCTTCCCATTTTAAATTTGAGGTATACTGATGTAAGACCTTGAGATCTTCTAATATTAACCTTCAGTCAGAATTTGTCTACAGTTCTTCATTTTTCATAGACAATGAAGTATCATTAAAGCTGTTCAGAATAAGGATTTAAAAAATAGGGAGGACATGGGAGGAATTGGGGGCTCTATAATTAAAATATATTATATTAGAAAATTCTATTTCTAATTAACGAAACTGAGAAAAAAAAAGAAGTGGTTCAAATGTATTCTACTTTCTGTGACCTAAGGGCACTTTAGATTGTGCTTCATCTTTTCTAGGGAAGCTTAAGTAGCCTGAATCAAAAGTCAATTCTTTATGTCCTACAGATAAGCCGGTCTAGCTTGCTTCCTGAACTTGTACGTTATAATGTAGAGTTTGAAGTTTGCTGTTCTCACATTTCAGAAAGATGCAAGCCTTTGAGTCATAGGCCTTACCAGGAGTTATAGAAACCATCCTGCCCTCCCTCATAACCCTGAACTCAATTACTGTTCGGCACCAACAAATTTGCTTTAATGTCCTTCCTCTGTAGCTATCACTCAGGGATGCTCTGATTAGCTGTATCCTATGGGATGACAAATGGAATGCATGAGCCATTTCTATTTTTGTAGTGATGCTGCTCTGTGATTAGATTCTAGAAAGAAGGCAGAGTTTGTGGTGACGGCTGAGAAACCTTACCCCCATCCTCTGGCAAATAAAAAGAAAAATTAAAATTGTCAGTGTTTTTGAAGACATCTATTCTAGGCCTGGGCCCCTCCTGCTTTTCAAATCCTATTTTAAACTCTCCTCTGTAGCGCGTAAGTTGTGACAAATATATTAGTTCCTGTCATTACTCACCCTTCTATAAGTGCATCTGTCCTCCTAACAATGCCTAGTGAACCAAGAGACACATCAAGGGAACATGGGGCAGATTCTCTCACAGGATTATCTCTGCAGTCTATCTAATCTAACCAGACTCAGCACTCGGTGATGGAGTTATAAGCACAAGAACAGAGCAGATTGCTCCAAACAGCAATCAGGAAGAAGAAGCATGTGGGAGAGAGTCTTACTTGAAGATAGACAGAGAAAGGGACCAGAGAATGAAGAGAAGAGATTAACAAGGCATAAAAGACAGAAAACAGTGTTATCTATTTAATAGTGAAAAGTCTAGAAAAGTATAAGGATGGATATTTTTTAACTTATAGTCATTCATATTTTTCTACTTTATAACCCAATTTATTTAAGTTTTACATCCTGATCACAGCCCTATTCTCCTCCCAGTCATACCTCATACTTTCCTTTCCTCCATACCCCTCACCATCACCTTTGATGAAGGGGATAGCCTTTCTGTACACACCTGGGCTCAATTTGTAGACTAAGGCCACAGTGATCCACCTACTTCTGCCTCATAAATACTGGGATTAAAAGTCTGTGTCACCACTACTGGCTTAAGGATAGATATTTAATAGAGAAAATTCTAGGAAAGATGTGAAAGAAACAATAAAGAAAAAACCATAAGTAAAGTATACAGGAAAGGGCTTTGAAACCAGTGAGAAATTCAGAACACAGTGAGGTTGAAGGCATGAATATGGAACAGAAAGAGTTGAAAGTGGAAAGAGCAGGAAAGAAAAAGAAGAAAAGGGGAGGATTGGTGGGAGAGAGACAGAAATAGAAATAAGAGAGGAAGGGAGGGGAGAAGAGAGAGAGAGACAGACAGAGGAGAGAGAAAAAATTAGTTTACTGAGATGCTCCAAACTACAGTGGTTGTATAATTTGCATGTAATCCATCATAGAAATCTTTAAGAGAGAAAAGAGAAAATTAGCAAGGACAAACAACAATCGAGTCAGAATTGCATAGAAATGAACAGATGTGATTAATGATTATGGCGGTCAATAAATTGTAATAAATTTAATGTGTACTTTTCACTTCCCACTTACTCTCTATTGCAAGTCTGTGGATGAGCTGCAAGAAGTAATTGCAGGGCTGGGGAGCTGCACAGTATTAAATGTATGTGGGAGCAAAGGAGAAGGGTGAGCTTGAGGCTGAGTGTTGTTTTCCAGGAAATAAAGCCTATAAGTCTACTGAAGTTATGTGACAGAAAACCATTTTGTGGTCTCTACTATAGCCAGTTATTTCTCCAAACTTTTCATTATGTCTTAGAACAACATAGTGAGTTAAACATTATTATAAGAATTGTGCCATTGATGGAAAAGAAAATATATGAATGCCTAAAACTGCACTTTTAGAATAAGTTAAGACAGACCTAATTCTACAAAGAACCCTTATTCAGTCTGCAAAATATGTCTTTAATACATTCCTGTTTTTATGTCTAATACAGCTCTAGCTTTCTTCTGTGATTGCAGAAATTTCAGTTCTTTCATCTTCTTTCCCTATCTTTTTAGTTTTTCTCTGTACCTTATAGAAGATGATTCTCCGTTGCTCAAGATCCACCCTAATAGAGTGCCAGCATAGACAACTCAACTTTTAATTACCTGATCACTAGATTTTTCCTGATTGCTCTCTACTTTAGTCATAATTTATTCATCATTTTCTGTTAGTCATTCATACCAAACTGTAGTACATTTGCATTCAAGTTGACCCATTTTCTGTGCCATATTTATGTGACCTCCACTTGAAGGTACTGTAGCATAAAGTTGCTTATTGAATTAATGGAGAAAAGAATGGAAGACTCGAGACAGTCTTGATAACAAAAGACCAATATGTAAGAGTGAAATAAGTCAAATGTCCCTATCAAATAGAACAATGTATCCATAATCTAATGAGGCAAAAATAAATCTATCTTTCAACAAACTCGTTTACTTATTATTTTTTTTGAGATTGTGATACAATTAATTACTTGATTTAACCACTCAATTTTATAAAGATGCATATCCATATTTATGTGAGAAAAAAAAGTGGTTTTAGGTAGTGAACAGCTTTTTATTGCCAGTCAATTGATTGTTGTCTAAAATCATAAGTTGTGGTTTACTCCCTGCTTGTGAATGTATTGATGTTATTTTGATACATTTTCATATAGATCCTATCTATATCACTTCTATCTTAGTAACAATGAATGCTCATATTCTATCATATTGCAACAATTTCCAAAGCCTTAGACTATTCAGCGAATATCCAAGTACTAGATAAAAAACCTCCTTTAAAGCTGTTAGTAAAGGGTTTTCCCCCAACAGTTTTGGCTATTGCTGTTAATGTTGTTTGCACCCTAGAATTTGAAAAGTACGTGTTGCTGAAGACATTATACAATTTGAACACAGAACTCAGAAGAGAAAAAAACTAGGTTTGACATGAAATTCACCTGCATGTTGATTAACCATCATATTACTAGACGGTCCTAGTGAAGCTCCCAAGGGAGAAAAACAATGAATAGTTCTACTTATCTGTGACCTGTGAAATCCAACAGTGATGAGGACAGCAAGAGATCACTAAAAGGTACAATACAGGTATTCCTATTTTGGAAGTAGCCAATAGTTCTCTAGTTGAACTTAAAAGTTGCTCAGTAAGTACAAACTCATCTCTAATAATGTAATCTTGGCCAAATAGCTGTCCCACCATTGTCCTGAAATAGTGTAATGCCTACCCGTATTCCAAATATTTGTCTTTATGTACACAAATAAGTGTATCTCTTTCCCCTCATCACAGAAACATCTTTTTACAGCAAATAGAGATTATTACAGAAAGTCACAGCTGATAAAAATATAGATAACACCTGACCATAAGATATCTTCCTTGATTGATATATCTAAAATAATACCCCATGTACAAAGGCTCAGAAAAATGTATTAGAAGTTACATAAATGGAGAGTGAAAGGGCCAGGATATAAGCTTGAAGATTGTGTCTTTGATATACGACAGGAAAATTGTACCTATGTAATCTCAGCAATGTTTTGTCTACACAATATTCAAATGATGATAATGGTTGATAGTTCAACTTGAATGTGAAATTCTTGAAGAGCTCCAGCCTTAGATAAAGTAGTATATGCAAACTTCTGACAAAGGAGACTGTGGTTTCCACAGGGTTGACACTTCAATTGATTATCTAATATTGAGTAGTTAGTCCCCTTATATGCATATAAACAACATAAACAATAGAGCAGGTTGTGTTCATATGTGTGTGTGCATTGTATATTATATATGGAAATTATATATGGAGGAAAATTGAGAGAAATTTATGAGAGAGAAGAGGGGTAGACATAAGAAGTTTTGGAGGGATAAGAGAGTGTTGAAAATGATTTAAATACAGTACATGTATAAGAAATTTAAAAATATATATTAATGAAAAGAGTTGTAAACTGTTTAGAATAATTTAAGAAAGCAAGCAATGCAAAAATATATACGTCAAGATGACCAAGTACTCATCTGGGTATTAATGAGCCTCAGAGATATATAACTATGCTTCTCAATTCAGCAGCCAGAAGCTATATGTGGTTATTAAGCACTATTAATATAAGTCTTATGGTACAAATACCAAACCTTAAATTCTCTTTAATTTTAATTTACTTATATTGAAAATTAAATAGTCAAATAAGACCAATAACTAGTATGCTTAAAATCAGGTAAAACTGAGTAATACATCATTATAAATTTTAATAGTGTAATTGTGTTTTTCTCATGATATTGTGGGTCGTCTAAGTACTTTTGAGGACCTGGGTGAAGCAAAGCTGACTTCCTGAGTAATTCTCATGTATGCATTAAAAATATGAGAAAGGCTTTAAACCATTGGCTCACACAACTTTGCCACCATATTCTAATTTCCTGTTTGCTAAGAACAAAATTTTTTATAAGAGAGAGAAAGGAATGGCAGAGTAAAAGAGGTAAAATGAGATTCTGTATATGGGGACAATTTTTAACATTGAAGAAAATCCTATGTATCAGAGCAAGGAACATAACTAATGTGATTCAAATTATTAACACTTGATAATTTTAACCATCAAGTATCTCTCCATCTTCTCTGTCTTCTCCATCTTCTAAAAATAAAATCTTATTAGTGCCTTAATATTAAGAGGGACCATCAAGTTAAACAGCAAAGGGTAAATACTACACCCTTATTGAATTCAGTACAAAATAATGCTTGATAGTAATTAATTTTTATTTATGTGAGAAATAATAATATCTAGATCAGGTAACTATTTTGGATGTAGATTTTCAAGCTTTGTGTGATAAACTTGTTACACTTATGTCAAACAAAGCTGCATTTACTTGAAGGTTTGGAGCTGACACTGAATCAACGTACTTATGTGGCTCAGATTTACTGCAAGGGAATTATGCAAGGCTGAATATGGGCACTGTGTTTATGGGAGCAAGCAGGCCTCAGTAGTGTAAATGAAATACAAGAAACATACAAACCTGGAAAATAAAACAGCTTTGATTTTAGCAGGAGCTACAAAATAATCTAAATGTCAAACTGTTCCTGATTTCCTGAATCTCATCCAATTAGCCATAATGACAAGTATTTTGGTAGGAAGGATGTCTTTGGGGAACCTATGCTTTTTCTCATCCTTTCTGTGCCAATCACAGTCATCACTAATTGTCAGAAACAGCCCCTCTGTTGTAGCTTCCAAGCACTGGGGCAGTCTTACCAGCCACACATTGACAGCAACGGTCATGTGGGGCTTAAACTCTCCTGCTCATTTGTTGTTCTTTGTACTTTTGTTTTAAAATTTGAAAAGTCAGCTATTGCAGAATGCCTCTCAGACATGACTCAACATTTGGTTTGTCATCAAAGCAAATATTGCATCTCAGACAAGATTTGAAGAGTTGTATTATTTCATTTATAAATAAGATTGAGTTAAAAAGATTATTTTCATTTTCTTACCATCCTTAGCCCTTTCCTTCTCCATTCTTATTACATTGGTAAACTGGAGCAGCATACCAATTTGAAGTATTTTGTTACTATTGACCTACTAAAACTGAAACACAAGCCACTCAGCATCTGCTACTGAGTGGTGGTGGGGAGACTCTACTTCTTCATTGTTCATAAGCATAGTCATGTGAGGATCCTGTTCTACAAACTGTTTGAACTATCCCTGCCCACCTATCTTCATCTCCTATCCATCACAATCTGCCATGGGATCATTCTCTCATATCATGAATTTTAATTGTACCTTTTCCTAGTCTCAAATCTCTCAAACAATCTGTTCCCTCTACTTAATGCCTAAACTCTTCTTCATTTTCTTGCTTTAAGTACTCTTTTAGTTAAAATTTTAATATATTTTTTGAGAATTTCCTACTTTTAATATATTCAAATCATTTGCCCACTCATTCAAAATCTCAATGTCTCCCCAACTCCTGTCAATAAAATTAATGGTCTCTTCTTTAATTTCATGCACACACACACACACACACACACACACACACACACACACGCTTTAGCATTACTCATACATATATCTGTTTAGATCTTGTCTTACTCAATCCTCTATTTCTGTGAGTAGACACAATGAACACAGCAATTGTTATAAAAGAAAACATTTAATTGAGGCTACTTACAATTCAGAGGTTTTATCCATTATCCTCTTGGTGAGAAGTACATAGCATGCAAGCACACCTGATGCTGGAGGGGTAGCTGAGACTTCTACATCAAGTTCAGCAGGCAGCAGAAAGGAAAGAGACAGTGCACCTGGCTTTGACTTCTGAAACCCTAAAGTTGAGCTGCAGTGATACACTTCTCCAGCAAAACCACACCTCCTAAATCCCTGTCAAATAGCACCACTCAGTGTACAGAAAACCTTTTTTTGTCTTGTGTGGATGTCTCTCCTGTCATTAAAAAAACCATATGGCCTTTGGCTTAGACAGGAAATAGAAAGTGGGAAATCAGGAGGAGAAAGAATTCTGGGAGAAGAGGAGGCAGAGATATTGGTTAGAATGACGTGATCAAATTGATGCATGATACTAAGGACAGGTATCCAGCCATATGACAGGATGTAAGTGACAATAAATGGGATATTTTAAGTTATACCTAGTCAGAGAAGAACATAACTATAGGGCCAAGATATTTGTAAATATATTTTGAGTCTGGGTTTTATTGTGGGGAATATAAGACTGGGAAGAAAAACCAGGGCAATGGTTCATTATAATCAATCATTCAAATATATGACCCTATGCGGGCATTTTCTTTTTCAAACCAACACAGAGTTGAAAACTTGGACATTTATAACCTACATTGGGGCTTGTCATTAGTCTTGGATCTATACTCCTATTTTTCTTAACTTTTATGTAAGGATGGGTCTGAGTTACTCCTACTTATATTTCAGACAGAATTCAATGTCACTTCCTTCAAAGACTGTTCTGAGAGCTTAGAACCTAAGGTCAGTTTTCATGTTGCAAGCTTTTTTAAATATTCTACTAAAAATATAACACAATGAGAAACAAATAATTCACTTTGTGATGTTATTTTTTCTCTCACAGTAATTTCTACGAGGAAATGGCTGCTTGATTATTTCATCTACATCTATGTGTACAGAGAAACTAAGAACATTCTCAAGAAATGTTTGTGAGGTAATTAGAAAACAGCAAAAGCTGTTATGTAAAATAAGCCTCTCCGCTGAAAGGTTCGCCTCTTGCATAGTAGACATGAATACATTTTTTTCTATTGTACACTTCATGTGTGTGTTTGGTTAAATTTATTTGTCCCAATGTGCATGTGCTGATATCAGTTGTAGATTTCTGTGAAGAAAAGAATGTAAAGGAGGTAAGTAAGTAGGGAAGAAAGAAGGGATGGAAAGGAATGGTAGAAATAAAGGTAGGAAGAAAAGAAGAAAGGGAGTGAAAGGAGGAGAGAACAGTGAAGAAGAACAAAGAAAATGTAAGATGTGTGTGTGTGTGAGAGAGAGAGAGAGGGGGGGGGGAGAGAGAGGCAAAGAGGAAAGGAAAGAATGGAGTGGATAAATAGGAAAAGACCAACAGTTTCAGTGCTTGTCTAAGTACAGCGTGATTCATCGAAACAGAATTTTTGGCATGTGTTTCCCTTAGTGGTATTTTTGTGTATAAAACCCATGAACTACTAACTACAAGAAAAGAGCAGACTGAGATTTATTGGGATAAGAATAGTTGATGAGCATGAAAATATTTTCATGTTGGTTTATAAATGGGACTCTCTTGAGTAGTTATAATAATAAAATCTGAGCTGAGTTGTGTGTTAATCTCAGCCCCCAGGAGCGTATGGGAGGCTAGTCAACAACTGCCACTTCCAAAACTTTCTCACTTGCATAATAAGACCATACCTCAAAAAATTTAAAAGACTAACAGTCCAAGGTTCATAATAATAATATTGAAATTATTGCCAATTATTAAGCTAAAATGTTTCAGTGAAGTAGTATAATTGAAATTAGTGTCTTATAGTATATTCTAGCTGTAGATGACAGTATTATAAACATGTACATCCTCAACTTAGAGTATTGTTATCATTACAGACAAGCCTAGAATGTTATTTAAAACAAGTAATCACAATAACACTAAAAGCATACCTTAAATCATTTAATATAGCCAGAATATTGTAGCTTAAAATACCAGAATGCCAAAATTAATCAAGTTGTTTATGGGCTATTTTCTTTCTAGATTCTAGCAGATATATATGTTTTTTGATTCTTTCGTCCTCTGATAGTTTATGGCATTCTCTGGATCACAGACACATTTTTCTATAGCATCTCTCTCGGATTTTCTGTTCTAGGAATGCCTCAGTGCCTTTTTCCTTTTTGACTTATTATAAGAGCACTACTAGTTGGACACATACTTATTTATATAATATAAATTCCTGTAAACCATTTAGATCTGCCAGTAGTTTACTTCTATACAAAATCTTATTCAGACTGTTGGATTGACTTTATTAGGCATAATATTCTATTCAATATCTTTATGATAGATATAAATGTTATTATTAAGGAGTCTATTAGCTATATTTATTGTGATAATAACAGCTTAAGAGAGAAAGGGTTCATTTGTGGATCACTGTTCAAAAATTCATCATAAGCAGCAGAGCTTGAGCCAGTTGTAGTCAAGTTGCGTCCTTTTCCAAGGAGCAGAGAGCAATGATTAGCTGTTTTTTGTGTTCTTTTTCATGCAAATCCTGGAATCATGCCTAAGATGTTTTGGGATGCAGTTTTAAAATAGGTCTTTATGTCACAAAATTTAATCAAGATGATTCCTCAAATGTGTAACTAGAGACCAAAGAACATAGATAATCTGTCACAAGTGCACACAGAAGTTGTTTTCTATGTTCATCACTATTCAATTACTAGAAATATATTATTACCTCTTTTTATTGATGAACTAGATCTCTCAGTTGCACAGTGCAAGATGTCACAGGCATTAAAGTGTAGAAAAGTGTTAAACATGCATATATTGAATATAGAAGTTATCCTTTTAACTATGTGGTATGCTACTTTGCATACCACATAGATTGCACTTATCATTACACACACACACACACACACACACATACACATGCACACACACACACACACACACACACACACACACACACACCTACACACACAGGAAGGACACATGGATCTTATCAAATTTATCGTTTAGAACAAGCCAAAGTTATTTTACTTGCCTTACAAATCAATACAATTTGTAGTACTAGAGTATATTATTAAATAATTTGTCTTGATAAAACATCTTTCTATGCTCATTTTATGATAGTACATGTACAATCATGTAACAAGAAACGATCACTGATACATAGATACGTGACGCTGTTTACTACACACCACCAGTGTGTTGGTTTTAATGAGGTAAGATATAATAATCATTTAACTGTTAGTTATAATACTGGCTACTTTGCATACCACATAGATTGCACTTATCATTACACACACACACACACACGCATACACACGCACGCACACACACACACATCTACACACACAGGAAGGACACATGGATCTTATCAAATTAATTTATATTTATTTATTCTAACAAAGTTTTTTGGTAGAAGGTGAAATAGATAGAAAGTAGTCCACTTTGAACAATAATAAGTTATGTTTTCATGAGAAACCATAGGAAAATCAATCCTTTCATGGGTCCTTTAAGAAAATGTATTTTCTCCCTTTCTTTCTTTCTTTCTTTCTTTCTTTCTTTCTTTCTTTCTTTCTTTCACTTGATCATTCATTGAAAAAAATGTTCGTACTCTGATTTCTTTAAATGCTTCTTGCAGATCTAATATGGTATGATTATATTTTTATGTTTAAGCATGGGAGTTGACTATTAATATATTTAGACAAAATGTGTAATGGTTTGGGAATATTTTTGTTGTTTATAAGAAAATAGAATGTACTTAATTTAATAGTTATGGAAATGTAGTATTGGAAAATAACTAAATGAAGGGTGGAAATCTATCTAATATTCGTCTCTCCATAGTTGTGTCTTTATTTATGCTTTCAATATTTAATTCTCTAAATACAATTTTCCTTTAGAATTTTTCACTTTTGTATCCAAGAACCCACCACGTCCCTTGCCATGGAGTAAATAATCTTCATAAACTAGTTAAAATAATTGCTTTAGTAAAAACAAATAAGATAAATGGAAATTATTTTCAAAAATGTACAATGCTCTGCCAGAGGGTTTGCTCCTGGGTGAAAAGAAATCTCATTGCTTCCAGCAATGAGAACCACCCAGTACTTTATATGAGTTCTCAAACCTATAGAAGTCACTCAGCTTGTGGAGTCTCGCTTTTCCTAGCTGTTGTCAGACACAGGTCTTATTATTCAAAGAGTAAATTTCAAGATCAAATGAGATAACAGACACTGTGGACATTAAGACTCTTTAACAGTTCTACACATACTATGCAACATTAATGCTGCTGATACAGAGAAAATCACCCCTCACACCTTCGTCTGGATTCCTGTAGCACTACATCAGTACTTGCTTATACTTTACTCATAAAGGTTGCAACTCATTTCAGATATTAAACTCTTTAGAAGAAAATTCTGTTTTTTCTACATTTTGAAGCTATTGGGCTCAGACAAATGTCATGTGTATTATAAAAATAACTTTATTTTTATCATTTATTAATATAAATTGATGTTTTATTTCATTTACCATAGTGCTTTCAGTAACTGTGGAGACAAATGTTTTCATATTTTCTTAATCATTGAAAGCTATAGAACAATTTTCATAAATAAAAATAAAAAAGGAAAGAAATCCTATGATACCATTATTTAAAAGGACTGTTGTAAACATTACAGGATATAAGTTCAATTTTGGGTTTTGTTATTGTTGTTGTTGTTGCTATGGTAAACAAATGACCAAAAGCAACTAATAGAGGACAGGGTTAGTTTTTGCATCCACTTCTAGGTCACAGTGCATCACTGAGGAAAGTCAGGATATATCTAAAGATTTACATTAAACAGTAATAGTCAGATTTGGGTGAAGTTGATTCATTGGCCTCTTGTCAGTGTCCTATCTGGGGTAAACAGTTCACAGATTTACTGAGTAAAAGCTATACAATGCTGATTAAGAAAAAAATTGCCTTGACACAGGAAGTTTAGACAACTACTTTTGTTAATCATTTAACAAAAAGTAATTTACTAATGTTGAGTATACAAGAGGATTTAGATAGTTGTTTGGAACTATCAATTATTGATTCAATAATTGATACTATTCAAACTATTCAAATTATTGGAAGGTGGTTCAGAGTTTAAGAGTAAGGAGCCATCACGAGTGTCATGTCAAATACCAATGGAGTTGTGTTACTTCTAAAATTTACAATGATAGTCGTTGTAGTTAGAAAAAAGTTTAAAGGCACTTGCAGGGTATTTGGCATAAGTTTCACACCTCTCTGGAAGCTTTAACTTTGCATAGTAAGATTATGAATTTACAGAAGAATTTGTATACATGGATGTTCAGACCTATGAATTGCCTTAGTCTGCTTCTCTATATAGGAAGATTTCCTAGTTGCAGGTTTTGTTTTGTTTTGTTTTGTCTTTTGTGTGTTTGTTTGTTTTTCGAGACAGGGTTTCTCTGTGTAGCTCTGGCTGTCGTGGAACTCACTCTGTAGACCAGGCTGGCCTTGAACTCAGAAATCTGCCTGCCTCTGCCTCCCAAGTGCTGGGATTAAAGGCGTGTGCCACCACTGCCCAGCATCCTAGCTGCAGTTTTACTTGAAGCTCATTTTGAAGACCTATTGCATCTCAATGCCTGTCTCCAGCATTTTCTTTCAATATTTCATTTCACTTTATCTTTTAACAAACCATCACAAATACCAGGCTTTAGATAAAGAATATCTGCTTATCAGTCAAATCTGTCTGGGTCTGGACTCTCAGTCTGCCATCATTCTATTAAGCTGAAATGACGTGATGCATAGCAAAAGTTTTAGTATTTAAAAAAAATCAGTGTTCTTTTTGAGAAACAAGTTCAAGGCAGAGGGAAATGAAAAATCCAGGGCCAACATTTGTACTATGTTCTTCCAGGACAATGCAGTTCCAGGACAATACCCACCTTCTATGGGCTGGAAGATATGATTCTATATCTATATACAAATATTGTTTTATGTTTATTGGAATATGTTGTCCTAGGGATGGTTACTGCTTAAGAGGATAAATTTCTGTTTTAAATTTCAGGAAGAATCCAAGTTCTGAAAATTAGTACACAAAATCTGGAGTTAGTGGTATTGGAGGCTAGTCTTGCATTTGAAAACTATTGACAGTGGTGTCCTGTGAAATTTCATGAACTTCTCTAAGTCATGGTTTCTTCAACTGCAGATTGAATTAAGTACGAATATGTGCCTTAGTTCTACACAGATCCATTGTTTGGAATAGTGGCAGAGTCACATTTACTATGTGATCGCACATTAGAGAGCATTTACAATATGCTAGTTCTCTAAATTGTTGAGTGGCAGTGCACTATGTTCATTGTTGGCCATATTCCACTCCCATTAATTAGTATATGTATCTTTAGTGCAACAACCTTCACTTCATGAGCTAACAAAGCTACTACCAAATGTATTCTTTTAGGATTCTAGAGTGTGAACCTGCACTTGCCATGAGTATCATCTATGAATATTCTACAAACAGTGAAGCTAAGACAGAGGAAAACATCATTAAGATATTGGGATGAAATTATGAATGCCTCTGGTTCTAGAGAAAAAAATTTAAAAAAAAAAAATGAAACACAATAGTTACATAGACCAAAACTTTTGTTTGTGTTATTTTATTTAGTTTTGATTTGGTTTTTCATTTGTATGTTTGCTTTCTTAAGCTGAGACAGTAAGACAGATGTACCTCAATTACACTTGGTCACTCATGAGAACAAGACTCATGCAGGATTCCCCAGGCAGAGGCCAGTGCAGCCTACTTTGGTTCTCTCACACGTGGTATTGACAAGATATTGTGAGGTTCTCGATTCACTGAGACTTGTTAAGCATACAGTCCTACATATTGTATCCATGCCCTGTCATTCCATATTTCTTATTTCTGTTCCTTCAGCTTTCATGAGTTCACAAGCTATTTTACTTGGACCTCTACATCATCTTTTTTTCTCCTGAGCTTCAGGCTGAAAATTCACATCTTCCTTCAATTTGATCTCATGGCACAGGTGATTGAAGGAAGATGGCAGTAAGGCTGAGTGTCTCTTCTTCTTTTAAAGAAAAATATATAATGTGTTTTCTATTAAAAGTAAATGGAGTCTGGCCAATACAAATATCATAATTTTCTGGTCTATAATAAAACCAGGCTAAAAGAATGCCATTAATAGCTCAATGCTTATCATGAGGAAGGAAGATATATGAATGCTTTCAGTTTGTGATTTTCTAACATAAGATTGTGAGAAAGAAGCTGAATTTTGTTACTCACTATCTATAGGACTGTGGGCAGAACTCACATTCTCTGACATCAGTTTTTTAAGTAGCATCATGATCCCTATTTACAGTCCTGTACCTCAGAAGCAAGAATCACGAAATAAGTGTTAGCTTGGTCAGTTGGATCTTGAAATGCTCCATAAGATTCATGCATTGAAGGCTTGGTCCAGATTTGTAGAACTTTGAAAAGTAGTTACACTTCCAGGAAGTGTCACCAGGAATAAAGAAGTCAGGCCACTGAGGACTAACCTTTGTAGATGTTACTGGACGTCTTCATCCATTCCCTTCCTTTTCCTGCTGTAACAGCCATGTTCTGGGCTGGTTTGTTTCACAATGTATTCTATCTTTGATAATGCTGCTTTACCACAGGAGAAAGCAAACATGGTTTAAATCACTGAATTCAAAAGCAAACATAAACTTTCATCCTTTTGTGGACTATAACTTGTATTTTGTCACAGTGAAAGAAGTCTGTTAAGTCTCTAATGACACAAGACACTGAATAATTCTTATTCAAATGTTTCCAATTTAGATGATTTTAAATTTTGGAATATTTTCATGTACATAATTATATATCTTAGGGGTCCATCCTAAATCCAACAAGAAGTTCATTTATGTTTCTAATTACATAAGGACCCTAGAAGTAATTTTATATTTTGGGGAAAACCTGCATTTTCACACTACTGATTCAGTTTAGGTATAGAATTTTCTCCTGGAACTCAGGTACATGAGAAGAGCTTTATATTTTGCAATTTCAGAGTTTGGATTATTTTTGATTAGAGGTACTCAATTGTCTAATGATAGTCGTTATTCCTTGAGATGCAAACACCTGCTCCCAATATTTATACTTTCCCATTATGATTTTGTTTTTGACCAGGGTGGATAATATAAAAACATAAAGCTAAGAACCATTGAATTCCCAGACAGCGAAGAATATGTTTATACTGGGGCCTGAGTGACAATCAAAACAGGTTGGCAGCCGCAATAGTGTAATTAAGCAAGACACTTCCTAGGCATCCCTGGTTTCACTTGTTTGCTGGCAGCTATTGGAAATAGGCTCATAAATTTCACTGTGCTTCAGCACCACTGGCCTCACTACCTCCCCCGAGAGCTCATCTACTCCCCACTTATGTGAATTCCTCTGAGGGCAGAATGGCAGCATGGAGGAGCAGCAACACCACCCTAAATCACTAGCTTCCTGCTTCAGTCCAGCTGTTCAAATGTTTCAGAGGCAGCTTGGAGCACTGCATCATTGTCTCTCAGAGGCTTGGGGAGGATGAATAACATGGAGTCACACAGCTGCTGTGCTGCATGTTTTCTTTATCCTTAGTTGGGTTTTCCTGTTGATCTCTCATTGTTAAAGAAAATAAAACCTGCTCTTTCTCTCTTGCTTTCTTTTGCTCTTGCTTTTCCTTCCTCCCTCTCTCTCCACATGCTTTATCTCTCTCTTTCTCTCTCTCTCTCTCTCTCTCTCTCTCTCTCTCTCTCTCTTCTCTCTCTGTCTTTCTTTGCCTCTACTACCCTCTTAACTCCCCTCCCCCTCCCCATGCCCTAAATAAACTCTATTCTATAATAGAAAAAAATATAATAAAACTTGCTCTGAGAGCTGTACCATATGAAATAGGTGAATGTGAGCCTGGAATGATGGCTCAGTGGGCAAAAACAATTGTTGAACAAGTCTGAGGACCTGAGTTTGTATTACCAGCATCCCAAGTAATAGTGGATCATGGGTATGCATGCCTCTAAACTCAATAATAAGACAGAATTAGTCTAAAGACAGAGAGGTCTCTGATATTTGATGGACAGCCAGAATCCCTAGGTGAAAACAAAACAGAAAAACCAACCAAACAAAACAAAACAAACAAAAAGGAAAAACGACAGCAAAAGCAATTTCCAGGTTCAATGAGAGATTCTATCTGAGGAAGATAAAGACAGAAGTAATAGAGTAGGATGCTCGGTGTCATACTCTGGGGAGGGAAGGAAGGATTCAGGAATGGAAAGGGAAGGGGGAAAGGGAAGCCTTTGAAATGATCACCAAACCACTATCCGAATCCCCAGTGTGATAGTAAAAATCAAAGAATTCTGAGTAGCAGTTAGAAACATGGGTTCTGAGGTCAGGTAGAAATAAGTTTAAACTGCATGTCTTTTTAACTCTAATGATCTTAGACAAACGTCTTAACTGCCTTCTTTTATGGCCCCCAGAATTAAATTCAGGATATACAGAGCTATTCTGCGATAGTAGTTTGGCATAGTGGGACAACTCTAGGACTAGTCTTCAGACTAGGACTCTTCTGAGAGATCAGAGAGCTTGTTTGCTGCCTTGTTCCTTGGCTCTTGATTTCTTGCATCATACAGATTTTTGCAATAGCAGGTTGAACAAAGCTCATTTTTTACTAATAGACTGGAAAGGCAAATTTGATCCCGTGAAGCCAGGAAATATCTTTAGACACATGTTTCAGATGGATACATTACTACAGCGCCCTTAACCAAAATAAAATGTCTGAAGCCTGAAGTCAGGGTTAAAGGAGACAATTTAGCCCAGGAATAGGCTATGGAAAAATATGGAATTCTGGGAAAAGATGAGGGGTTGAGACAATATAACCTATGTAATTTTTTGTATGCTTCTCTAACTCATAGCCTCCTGTCTACATCTAGCCAGGGACAGATTTTAGTGCAGTCCAAAACAAATTGTAAACTTACCTTAAAATTATGATAGCTTCTTTTCTAGATATTTTTCAACTGGATACTCTTTTCTCAAATGTTAATTCTTTAGGTGAGAACATCAGTTTACAATATTGAGTTTGGGCATGCCCTCAAACAAAAATATACATGTGAAATTGCTTACATAAAGAACAGGTCCAGATAGATGGCAAATAAATAATTTACTGTCTGATTTACTGGTCAATTATACCCATATTGTTAAAACATCTGTGCTGATTATTTAAATTCTTGTAGTGAATCACCTGGAAAGACAATATGGTATTTTCTAGAAGGCTTTACTCTTTTGTCTCCCAAAATGTCAATCAATGAAAAGACAAGTAATGAAAAGTAAGTAGGAAATTAGAGTGTGTCTCCCATGTTTTATTCTCTGACATGGGTGGTTCACACATTGTCTATATTTCATCATAGGCTTGTGCTCCCACTGGCTTGCCCCCAATACTGTTTCATTTTCAGCATCATCTGGTGACTTTACCTCTCATTATCAATCCTGGTTTAGAGATGACAGTGGCTTCTTTATCGTTGAATCCTTAAATTGGCTCTGATTCTTCTTTCCAGCTCTTTAGATTTATTTCCTTTCATTTGCCTGACCAGTTAATTTCCCTTAATTTGTAGGATAGAGAATTGTTGCTGTTTTCCTGACCAGTCTCTTGCTATATTGTGTGCTGTGTTACAAAGTATCACTGACTTAAAGAGTTACAATACCCTTTGTTATAACCCAGTCTCTGATGCTGAGAAATACAGGAGGGCTTCACTCCATGCTCTGTCACAGTTCTGACAAGATGAATCAGTGAGTTTGCTGAACTTAGTTCCTATCTGGGGCTTTGGGGAAAAAATTACTTTTGAGTGACTCATTTTATGTTGCTGAAATAATTCAGTTTCTCAATGTCACAGGCCTGAGATCTCCATTTCTAGACCAATGCTTCATATATAATGTTTTTGTGCCTTTTAATATGATTTCCTTTCCCACATTCAAAGCAAAGACTATCCATCCCACCATAACCTTTTAACTCTTTGATCACACTGAATGCACTTCCAACAATGACTGAAGCTCTCTGCTTTTAAATGTTTGGTTGGTATATACAGGTTAGCCCGACAGTACAACACCATCTTGCTTCTTTATTTAGCTTTACATATACGGAAGCAAATTTATAATAAAATAAAAAAAACCCAGCATAATAATTAGAGGGATATACATTAATCAGAAGTTCCAGGGAATATGGTAGGGCAAAGAATTTTGAGTTGCTACTATTGAAGTTGAGCATATTCCAGTGATTAATACAATTATTAACTCAAATTTTTATTTGTACAATAATGTTAACAGTATACTATAGTTGTGCCTAGTATTTGTTGGGATTGAAATTGATATAAACTTTGAAACAGGTAAACAGATATTTCTAAAGCATTGTTTCTGCCTTTCTCAGGCCTTAAAACCTCATAAAATCCAGTATATTTTATATATATTTAGATATACATGCAATACCTATACCTGTATATATCAGTGTGTGCATTACATAAATTTTGTCAGAAGACTTGAATCATACAATATAATATGACATTTGAAATTCACTTGAAACACTTAAATAATTAATTTAAAATCAGATCCCAAAAGATGTCAGTAGAGTAGAAAAATGTTTTAAATGAATCTTCAAATGGTGAATGTGAAATCCTGAATTTAGATTTTTGAAAATATATTTATATATAAGAAAATAAGACATAAGTAGAATATAGAAAAATTGCTTGTCAAATTCAATATATGTCAGCAGCGGAATAAAGCTTCTCTCAAAGCTAACACAATTGAATGCTAAATTAAAGAAGAGTATTGTTATATTCCACATATGAGGAAAGTTTGCTTTATACTTTCAGTTATAAATATAATAGTCTACAAGTAGTAGAATTTAAAGAGTGCTTAGCAAATTATGTACACATTAATAGAAGAAAAATGATATGTGTGGTCTCTAAATAATAGCATACTAAAAAGTTAGACCTGAGTTGATTAGTCCCAGTAAAAAAACGAATAGTGAAAAAATTCCCTGAAGATAAACTGTGTAGGCAAACTAGGAGTAGCTACTTTCATAAAGATAGGAGAAGACACTATCATAAGTTTCCTTTTAGGGCAGTTAAAATTGGATGAGATATTAGTGAAGGTTGTACATCACTATGGATATATCCAATGCCACTGTTTGAATTAATAGCTTTAAATTAATTTAAAGATTTATGTTATATATTTTACCAAAATGAAGAATTAATTGTAGATTAAAACCTCTACTTCATGTTACATGTATTTTGTCCCCTCAGAATAAATCAAACAACCTTCAGGAAACACCTCATTCTTGGTTATTCTTCAAAGACCTTTGGAAAAACTTGTAAAAAATACATGACGTTTCTCATGGGAAAGTCCTATTCAGAAAATCTAGAATGATAGTGAATAACTCACCTATTTTGGCAGAATTTATTAAATACTCAGTTGGATCCTTGAACTTGGTCATCACTAAACTAGAATGTTGATAAATGTTTGGGGATAGTTAACTTCAAGGTTCAAAATCTTGTATGAGTACAAACATCAATCCTTAGCACTGAAGATATGGTTTCAGACTCAACAATGAAGGAACCTAGAAGATCTATTTTCACAAGTCACAGGTTTATTATGTATCTTGACTCCAATAAGAAAGTGAAATATTCTTCTATTTCTTCTTGTGCAAATGATGTTGTGCCCAAACCGATTAGAGGTTTCAGAGGAAACATGGGCTCATTTGCTAAGTTTTCCACTGGTTTTGTTTATGTGATTAATGGGGGCTGCTAAGCAGCCAGTATAGCCTGGTGATTTAAAAGTGTGGGTTAGTCATAGTGTGGGTTCCAATACTGATTCTACTATGCATAACTGGAGCACATTATAATTTTTCATCTCCTTGTGCAAGCTTCAGTTCTGTGAAATAGACTCAGATCATAAAGTGTGCATCAAAAACCTACACTGAACTTCTGGAGATGTCTAAAAGTAAGCATTGTATTTTGCTTTCTTAAGACCAAGGGTTTCCACAAATCAATAAGGAAATTTTCTAGGCCAAGAGTGTGGCCTTGGGTAAGCCAGTTATTTTCTTCAAAGACACTTTCTGGATGTTCCAGCTAAGAATGTTATCAACTAAATTGTCTAGATTTTGTGGTAAAGGGGTTTTGAACTTGAAGAGATGCTGATACAGAATCATTAAGTACCTACAAACCAAAACTATAGAATAAAAAAACATATAAAAATTATATAAACAGAAGAGAGTGAACTATTAATTCTTGATATAGTCAATGTGTTATAAGAAGAGAACAGACACAGGATTTGATTTCAGACATCTTGTTCCTAGAAAGCTCTGTGTCTTTTTACTTCACTGCTTAGCACCTGGATTGTACACACTGCCAGCTCAGGGCTTGTGTCTTTCTAACTGCATTTTCTGTAGTCTCAAAGAGCACATTAGAAATGTCAAAGCAGCCAGATAAGAGATAGGTTTTGGGCTTTTTCCATAATACTTTTTTCTTCTATCCAAGTAGCACTGCCTTTTCATAGTGTATGCTATAAAGCATGTTTTCTACCTGTGATTTTGTACTTGTATGATTCTCTCCCTCACTGAAGTCCAGTCTAACAAAAATTGGAGGAGGAGATATGATTTTAATGTTTCCTGATTTCCCCTTTCCTTTCCATTGTGTTAAGAAGACCCTCATTGTCAGGTTGGTGGAGGAGCAGAGAGTATCTGGGGATGAGGCAGATGGCCAGAGTTAAGTAAAATTTTCTATGATGGTTGCAGTGAGATGTAAGAGTAGAGGGTCCTCACCAGAAACCCCACCACTTTCTGCTGTTTGCATTGCTGCAGTCAGCTCTCACAGTTCTTTCCCTACATCTGTTTCTCATTACAGGCCCCCGTTTCACCACCAACCTGTTCATATATTGCATTGCAGCCAGCAGTAATGCCCAGACCACTAACTCATATGTTGCAAAGTGATGATAGTGTGATTCACCATGGGCATGACCACAGCCAGCCTACATTGCTCTGTGCTCACAGCAATAAAACAATTAGCAAACTGGTATTTGAGTTTTTTTCAATATCATTTAAATCTTTTTCTTTTTCCATTCTATATTTAAGGCTGTAATTTGTACGTCATTACCTTTCATCTAGTCCAGGTCAGTGGCCTCTGAGCAGGTCTCTCTACCCCCAGACTTTCAGAATCATGCAATACTAGGAATTAAATATTGGTTTTATAGGAGGCCATGTCGTTGATGATTTATAATGTTATGGCTGATTTCTGTTTATATGTACACTACATAGGAACTAGATTTTTACCCTATTGATCCCAGTTTTCTGCATTAGCCCATACCAATTTATGCCCCAAGGAAACTGTCAGATATTCAACCTCTTTGTTTTCTTGTATCAAATTATTGGTGTTTCCATTTCCCATGTATTAAGTATGTTGAGTTTTAAAATCTCAGCACTGTGAAAGGGATATAGACATAAAATCCTAACTATAACTAAGAAATTATTTGCAATTAAGACTGATGGAAAAGGGAAATTCTTTATCTCCTCTATTGATGTCAATAGAAATATCAAACACATTATAGGGCATTCTGATTGTCCAGTAATTGGTCAATGCCAAATGAACTAAAATTTTTGTTTTATCTTGCTTTTTTTTCCTTCTGTTTTATTTTTGGTGTTTGTCATACTGCTATCTTATTAATTTAGATTTTCACTATTATAAGGAGGAATATGGAAAAATCACGAGGTTCAATGGGGAGGGAGGCTGAGAGGATCTAGAGGAATTAGGGAGGAAAAATATAATTCAAACATACTGAATGAATAAACAATAATAAAACAAAGAAATGGTTGAGTTTACAATAAAATTGTTCTCATTGATCAAAAGCAATGTTTCTTCTCTCTCTTAGGGGATAATTCATATTTTAATTTTTTATTCACACTTCAGTTATTACTTCTTTGCATAGAAGACTTTCATATGTCCTACATTACATGTTCTATAGAGTGTGAACTATCATGGTATTACATTAAGATTAATTCAATGTGACTTGAAGATAATTGTATTTATTTCTTATATATGTGTATATGTAAATATATATGTATATATTTACATATACATGTATATGTAAATATATATATATATACATTTATACATGAAATATATAGATACTTCTGTTTATGGCATTTTGAACCAAGCAACTATAATTGACTGGTTATTAAAAGGCCAGTTTCTACAAAATATTTTTTCTGCCAATATGTATCATTAACTTCCTCCTTGTTTTTCCTAGCCATTGTTGATCTTGTTCTCTTTGTCTTCATATTCTTATCCTTTATATATGTGTTTGGCAAGGTATGTGCATGTATGTATATATACATAATTGTGTTTGTCAGAGTACTTTTGAATGTGAGTCCATAAGCTAAAGTATTCCATTGCTTTCTACCTTATTCTTCTTTATGAAGTGTAACTTCTCAGTCCAACCCATAGCTTCTTAAGACAGGCAGCTTTGATAATCATGGATATGCCCTGTCTCTGCCTTCCTAGCCTATAATTGCATGTGAGCGATCATATTCACCTAGCCTTTATATTCTGGATTTTCAATCTTTAGTTATCTTTAACCATTGACTCATCTCGATGATGAGTTCTTGTATGTCAGACAACTGACTGTAAATCACATTATTTTCTCCATTGCCTTCAAATTCAATTCTAAGTAAGTTTTCTGTCATTACCAGCCTTTGGAAATAGTTTTATAAAAATTGGTTTTTGCTGCTTTGTCTTTTCTCCCCTTATTTAAACTCTTAGAAACACCCAACATTTATTCATGTCCTTTTATTTTTTATTTTTTGTAAATACTTCTTTTTCTTGGTTTCTTATTCAGCACATTGCAGATTTTCATCCTGCCTTGCTAGTTTTTCTTTCCAAACTTACTAGTTTTCTCTTTATTAGTATGACTTCTGTTTGAGGATCATTTCTGGCTATGTCTTATCTGAAATATTTGCAGGGAAATATCTAGCAAACCAGCTTCATGGCTTTGAAGATCATCTGGTTGTCGGTAAACATTACAAAATTCTGTGATTTATATGACCACATATTTATATGACCATATTTCTAAATATACCTCCTGATATGGAATACAATAAAGAGTACACAGAGTACTTTCTGTATGAAGCATGCACCCATATAGCTTTAGAACACCTGGAAAAAGCAGTACCCAAATTAGTCAAACTGATACTTTGGCATTTTATAGATCAACTATCCAAGCAGATTGAAAGTACTAGTGTTTGAGATGTAATGTGGGAAAATCAACTGAGCAAGAAGATGGTTGGCTGACAGGTTGGAACTGCCTGGCTGGCTGCCTTGGACAGATGGGGTCTCACTGGTGTATGGCCTTCTTTCTGAAGGCAACAATGCATGCACTGGTTGCATACAGAAGGATTTTTTTTTTGATAATACAGTTAGGGTCAGCTGGATTTCCACTAGTTGGTGCAGCACTCCACATAAGAACAAGCTGCCTCCCCAGAGGATTGAGCTAAAGGGTTCCTAGTAAGACCACCATTATCTTTCATACAAATATACGACATTTTACAAAGTTCTTTTCAATAAACTTTCTCATTAGGTAATGTCTTTTAAAAAAATTATCTATACATCATAAATGAGAACACTAAAGGAAATACACTAATCCATGCAAGGATACTTAGAAATTTGCTGATGAAACCTCAGTTTATAGATATTCAAAGTATGAATTATGTTTTATGTTGCAGAAATGATTGACAGTAGCCCCAGAGTTGATGGCACTATACAGGGAATCTGATGTTTATGCCCAGCACTGAAACCCTAGAGGAGATTAGAAAGTTTTTAATTGTCGTTTAAAGTAAGAATATATTAGGTATAATTACTTTCCAAAACCATAATCTCCTCACATCTGTAGCTACATTAGTTAATGACATAAGGAAAAAAGAGACATAGCCTCATATAACCTAAGGAAACTCATAAAAATAATGAGAACAAAATTATAATTTTATGTTTTAAAATACTGACTATCAAACTGAGGGCTTCCCACACGCTGGACAATCACTATAACTGGAAACCATATTTGTAGCTTGAATTTTAGTTTTCATTCAAAGTCAATGTCTTATAAATATCCCAGGATGGCTTTGAAGTTACTTTATAGACTAGGAGGGCTTTGAGTTCATAAGCATAGCACACCAGTGCTGATTAGCTGGCGTTACAGAAATGCATCATTGTGCCCAGTGATGAAATTATTCTTTTATGTGCTTTAAAATGTTCTGCTTCAATATGCTGAATAATTTTTTTCTTGGTTTGGATGGTTTTGTTTAGTGCTTTTAGTTTGGCAAATCATAATTGCCACAACTTTCTTCTTAGGTTTCCCTCCTATACTTCTCCCTGTGACTACTTTCCACAACAAAGAGTCACTAAGTTGAGAATTACAAGCCACTTAGATGACCAATTGGTAGACCCAACATTTGAGTTCATTAGCACTTGTCAAGATTTACCATAAGGCATGTAAATAGAATTTTAGATAAAGCAAAGTCTTTGAGCAATATGAATGGTGCTCAGTGTTATAAAGAGGAAAGAACCACTCCAATGAGCTCATACACTTCAAATAGCCAAAAATTACATGAGCTAAAGTTCTGCTTTTAACTTTACAAAATTAAAGTTGTTAGTTATTCTGGAACAAAATAACTCAGAGTGCAATTTTTGTCTATTGTGATATTGGCTTAATAGATATGTGACTATTAAGTATGAGTCCGGTCACTTTGAGGAGGACAGAATAGAGTTGCACTTAAATTAACACATTAACATACTGGAAAAAATAAAAAAGCTGCCCATTTTTAAAGAAAATACTCATATGATGGGGAGGGCACATAATCTGTAACATATAGTAACTTAGAAATTGGAAAAAAATCTATTGGAAAATTAAGGGCAAAGTATCCACATGAGTGTTAAATGAGTCACTAAGTGATACCACCTTCATGTGAGTATGTCTAAATACAGAGAGCCTGTGAGTTATAGTGGTGTGTTGTCTGTTTCTAAGCAAAATGAAGAGAGAATGTTTTTATCTATCATTTGCTGAATTCAAAATTAAAAAAAAAAAATCCTTCATAGATGTTTCCCACTGAAGACTGTGTAAAACTATCCTGGAATACATACTGTCCCAGAGGTCAAGGCTGGACACACAAGGTAAACAGTGATAAATTCTAAGGCACTGCCAAGATGATATAATCTAACCTGAAGTTTGAAATGCACACCTGTTAAAAGCTCTCTTAAGTTCTGACACTTAATGTAGTGCCTCTTTGTGAGTATGTAAGTGTTATTATCAAAATGTCACCTATATTAGAACGTTTTTGTTAAAGTTTTCAGTCTCAAGGAACTTCTGTATCACTCAGAACCCATGACTAAGGTAATGTGGAACCAATTTTAAAATATACCCATATGATTCCGGTTAGTAAGGTAATGTAGATTTTTTTTAATCCCTATTGATTGATCTATAAATTGATACATTAAAACCTTACACACTTTTAAAAGTTAACTTGATAGAAACAGAATATACAAAAAAAAGGAGAGTGTTGACTTAAAATTTTTTATGTTAGAATGACAACTGAAAATACGCATTATATATAAACATCAAGTATGTGTGCTGTGTTTGTGTGTGCATGTGAAAAAAATAGAATGGTATAGAAAGAAGAACTGGTAAATTGGTTTATAATTATGGCCATAAAAATCCACACCCAAGGTCAATTTCTCTAATAAATTTATAATAAAACAAACAAACAAGGTGGTTTGTTCTCATTAGATGTGGGATTTCAGACATTGTGCATGCAAGTAATGTGGTTAGTATTTTTTAATTTACCTTGTTGGGCAAAAATGTGTTCTGTCAGAGCTCTTTGTTAAATTTCTAGTAATTCTGCAAACTGCTGAGAGCTCATTAATACATTTAAAATATTCATGTTGGAGTTATTTACTGAATAGAAATCATCAAATACCACAAGTCAGTATTCCTCCTATATCTAGAGAATCATGGCTAAGAAGTTACTAGCAGAACCTACGACAGAAGAATAATTTTAGTTCACCCCCCATCCCTCTATCCCTTTCTCCCTCTTAATGTGTTGAGTTTTTAGGGACAGACTTGCTCCTCAGTCCACCAGGCTTTCAAGATACCTTGCATTTATGTGGCCTTCATTTTGATAATGAGATCAGTAAGGATTTGGGCAAGAATTCCTAAAATGGGGAAATAGAGTAGGTACAAATTTGTTGTGGTGGCTGGAGTGGAGGTTCACATGGAATGGAGTTGGAAAGGCATATAAGAGAAGGAATATGAGAAGGGATGTCTAAATCTAAGGATCATTTCAGGGGTTGTATAGAAATCTAATACAGTAGAAACTTCCTAAAACATATACATATATGATGGTGATCTAAATGAAATCACCAAATGGGAGAGATAGGACTCAATCTATACATCCCGTATCACCAAATGAATATGTTAATTCTGAGAAAAGGCTTTAGCTAATGAACGCATTGGCCAAAGGGGCCCATGCAAACTCTCATACAACTCAGGCTATTGCCATTTGGCTCAACTCCACAAAATGGTAGGAAGTCCCTATTGCAGAAGACAGTAACTATACAACTCACTGTATATGGAGAATTATGCCTGCCTAAAGCCTTTATCTCTACTGATTTTCGTTCATGGTACAAGCAGGTATTTTGCATGATACCAATGGAAAAAGGTAAACAACAACCCAGTTCAAATTCTACAATGAGCGTGGCATGTAAGATGTACTAATGCAATGGTGGCCCAAATTTTAGGGGAATAATGGCCCAATGCCAATTGGATACAAAGTTCATTCTTTGATGTGGAACCCATCCGAAACACTGCTTGGATGACCAACTACCTAAGAGTAGCTAGACTAGAGATCTAAAGTAAAAACAAATGCTACTGTTCTACTATAAATCTGCAACAACAAAATGACTCCTAGCACTACTCTGGTATACTCATAGATCAGTGTCTTGCTTAGCAATCTTCAGCAAAGCTTCCTTCTACAGTAGATGGGAACAAATACAGAGATAAACTGCTGTATCATGTGCAGAGAGTGAGAGACCCCAGAACACTCACTTCTAAATGGGATGTCTTCATCAATTCCCTCTCTTCAAGGCTCAGGGAATGCTGCATCAAAGGAGGTAGAGATATTGTAGGAACCAGAGGGGATGGAGTAGAGGTGAAACACGGCTTTCTAAACAATTCTGGATAGATGTTCATATGAACTCACAGAGATTATGGCAGTACATTTAGTCTCTGCACAGGTCTGGGACTCTTGAGGTCACAGTGCTGCAGGATAAAATGGGCAAAAATTACCATTCCTAATTCAGAAGCTATATACAACTGATAATAAAAAAAAAATTAATATTTTTCAACAGATTCTTGCTTAGTATATAAACCACTCTTAAGGCAAGGCCCCATAGCCAGAAGCAAATTGCTAAGAAAAAGCAAACTGAATTGTATTTTTACAAGTGTCTTTTGTCTCACAATGCTTTTTCCAGGCATTTCTTCCTTTACAAGTGTGGGAAGGTGGGCTGTGAGAAGCAGCTAGGTGCTTGGTCGAGCATGAGCTTGGAACCCCAGAACCTTATTGGACGACAGGAGTTGAGCTCTGCTCCCAGGCCCTGGTTCTTTTCATTTAGCTTCAGCCCTCCAACAACCCCTCCCACAGAGAGGTCTATTGCCAACAGTCTCAGGAACAGGCCTCAGGCCCTAGAGAGATTTACATATTAATGAGGTACCTGAAGGTCGGAGGGTGGAGCCAATTAAACATTCTTCCCCAGCCCCTCCCCCTCTCTCCCTCCCTATTTAACTCAAGTTTGTCCTGGGTTTGAGGGGGTGCATACAGATTCATCCACCATGACATTAAAGCCTGTCAAACCCCAAGGACTTTCTCGTGTCATTGGGACTGCACATGAAGAACCGTGGAGCCACAGCAGCTGTGCCTAACTTCCCGCTGGAAGAAGTCTCTCTGCATTCCCAGCCCTACCCACATACAAGTATTTTGCTTATATATTATGGTTTCCAATTTTGTTATTGTATGAAATTTTTGTGCTTGCCAGCGTGTGTGTCTCTGAGTCTATATATTCCGTGTGGTTTTTTCCTAGGTTTTTTTTTTTTTTTTTTTTTTTGGTTTTTTTTTTGTGTTTTTTTTTTTGGTTGGTTTTTTTGTTTTTTTTTTTTGTTTTGTTTTGTTTACTTGTTTTGTCCTAGTCAGCTTTGTTTTTTTTTATTTTATGTTATTGCTTTTTAGATTCTTGTTTGTTTTCTAATCAGAATAAGAAATGGTGTAGCTTTGGGTAGGTGGGTAGGTGGGGATCTAGGGAGGACCTTGTAAGAGTTTGTGGGGAAAAAAAAAAACTACAAGAATATATTATATGAAAAAAATATTTTGAATTAAATCATAAATCATTTTTAAAAAGTACCATGCCTTTTGAAAGTAAATGGTGTGTGTGTGTGTGCGTGTGTGTGTGTGTGTGTGTGTGTGTGTGTGTGTGAGTTGTGTGTGTAATTAGCAAATAAAAAAGGAAAGAAATGAAGGACAAAAGAATCCTCACTACAGATGCCTTCATTATTTGCTCAAGTGAGAGGTGAAATGTTGCTTCCTCATTTCCTAAGTCTTCTCTGTATAATGTTAATTGAAGTGTCATTGTACCAGTAACAGAACTACTCATTAAGAGCATTGGGAATTTTATCCCTATTGAGCAATCAAAGTTGGAATGTATTGCTAGTATGTAGCTGTAATCCTCTAAAAAGCCAAGACACATGAGGTGCTTTCTTTGCAGTCTCTGTTAAATTTCTAGACAAAAGTAAAAATCAGAGCCTATTCATGGGTAAAACATCATAAAGATTCACCCCAACAAGGTCCACAGATGACTTTGCAATCAGAAGCAGAAGAACTTCCAGGCTGAGCCTAGTAGTCCTGCAGAACTGTCAAAGAAAATGAGTTAGTGCTTGTTTACAGGGATGCATCTCTGAGATGCTTCCTGTGGAACTGTACATAATTGAAAGGACTGAGAATTGTCCCATTTCAACTCATGCTGTTGAGAAGAGAGGTAGAAAAACATCATGCTCTATTTAAAAACTTAGTTTCACACATAAAAACATGATATCTTAATTGTCGTGCAATACCTATGTAAGATTACAAGTAAGGCCAAGTCAAGGTTCTCTAGAAAAATACAATCTATAGAATGAGTATATATTGCCAAGTACATTATTAGATTGGATTATATGGTACTCAGTAGGTATACAGCAATGGTTGTCTGTACAGTGGAGAGGTATTTGTTCAGTCCACATGATGAATTCCTCAGCAGTCCTAATCTGGTAATGAGGCTTGAAGGAATCCCACAGAGCCACAACACAGGGCTATACCCCACACTGAAAGGCTTCAGAAGCTGGGTTTTGATTATCATCAAAGGATGGTAGCAGCAGCAGAGAAGATACATTTACCTGCAAAGGGCAAAGAAAGGAAAAAAAAAAGAAATAAAGAAAGAAATATATTGTTTTCCCTTGGATCTTCTTATATCTGGGATGACCTTAAAAGGTTCTACTAATTTTTGGGAAGGGTGTTCTCTCTATTATTCTTTTTAGAAAATACTTAGATGAATCCTCACAAAATTATGTCTTTTGCTTGATTTTTGATAGATTCAAGTTGTCAAAGATTATCTATAACAGTGAGTGAGACCTATGCTTTACAAATCCAATTTAGTATGCATTCCTTTTCATCTGAATCCTTTGAATACTTCTTCATTCTTTGCATTCTGTATTATTTTAATAAATTTTATATTGCTTCAAATGTTCTGCTTCAAGCATGTCCTGCAGGCTTGTTCAAGCATAAAAATAGTATTAGAATTCAAACATGTATTCATCACCTCTGCCTGTAACATTTAAAGTGCTAGACAAACTTTGAGTAAGCATATAACTCAAAAATATTTCTTTACAAATTATTCTGTCTTCAGTATCTCAAGCAATATGTGGCTTAGTAGATTCATTCACCATTTGATGTTTAGTAAATATGTCATTAGATTTGTTCCATGTATAAATATATTGAAAATTATTTAAAGTTTTTGAAAGAAATGAATGTGGTCGTAAATAGAAGACTTGGCATGTGCTGTTCTTAATGAGGATTCAAGTTAAAAGTTTAGTTGCCTAAATATAAATACCCACAGCCATACACTGTGCAGGAGCTGCAGGGAACAGAGACAGAAATAGAAAATTAGGGAGACAGACAGACAGTAAAAGAAACAGAGACATCTAGGAGCAGTCAGATCTAAATGGGATGTTTCCATCAATTTCCTCTCATTAAAGCTCAGGGAACCTTGTAAAAGAGGAGACAAAATGAGAATAAAAGCCAAAAGGGATGAAGGACATCAGAAGAACAAGGCCCTCCAAATCAACTGAGCAAAGCTCCTATGAACTTACAGAGATTGCAGCAGCAAGCCCAGAGCTGGCATGGATCTGCACCAGGTCCTCTGTGTCTGTATTATGACCTAATGTTTAGTGATTTTGTAGGACTTCTGAGTGTGTGAATGAGTGGGTCTCTGATTCTTATGTCTTTTCTTGGGCTCTTTTCCTTCTGTTGGTCTGCCTTGTCCAGCTTTAATGTGATGAATTTCATTTTATCTTTTACTTTATTCCATTTAGTTTTTATCTCGTAGAAACCTGTTTTTTTCTCATGAGACAGAAAAGAAGTAGATCCAAATGGGAGGGAAGGGAAGGAGAGGAGGACCTGGGAAACACAGACTGAGGGGAATAAAGACATATTTTATAAGAAAAGAATCTATTATCATTCAAAGGGAGAAATAGAAGAGTTCAGTTTCCAGCTTCAATATCAGGTGCAGACAGCTGCTTGTAACTCCATCTCTGGGACATCTCTGGTTTCCACATCATCATCAACCATATTCACAAAACTTCTCAGACACTTTTCAGACACCCTCATTACTCACAGATATAAACACATGCACATATACACAAAATTACTAAACATAAACATGACAAATATGGAAATATAAATATATAAAAATAATATAAACTATAAATATATAAAAATATGTAAACACAAACATTAAAACATGAAAAATGTAGAAGTACAAACTTGTTGTTACCTTATTTTCAGACAGTGACAAAAGCTTAAAGGAATTTTTGTTGGTTATTTCGTGAAAAAAAAAATGTGAAGAACCTTATCCCATGAAAAGCACTGTATATACATGAATAAATGAAGAAAACTTACACTTTCTACAGAATGATTTCTGAATCATGGGAGAAGGACTAAAGAGTTCATTTTCAACCTGAAAAAAATGAGGAAAGTTTTTTGACCATCAATAACTCAAAAGTGAAATGGAAAACTCGTATGTCAGTGTTGACAGCTGACTAGGCCTCCATGAAGGATTGACTCCTACTAGGGCCCACAATGGGAAAGCAGCAGGGAAAGGGATATAAATTGCACCAGCCCAGGAAAAATTGCTTTTGAATTGTGGCTAACTCCATCATCCTGTGGAATAGTTCACATCTCTGCACAAGCAGGTTTTTCTAATTTCTTTTATTATCCATACATTGAATAAAAACCACTTTCAAATTTCCAGACAATTAAGTTCAAATATCCTTCACAATTTTTTTCCTAACTTACTTCATTCTACTTGAAGTATTCCTTATTTTAAAACATTAATGGTGCTTACATAAATGTGTGCCTTGCTTATTTTTAATTAGAATGCATTATAACTTATTAAATGTTCACTGTGTCAGGCATCATTGAGGGATATTAACCTATTTAATTCTCCCATAAATTCTATGACTTTAATGAATGAAGACACCTTAGCAAAGTAAAGTTATATAATTTGATCAGTGTAATCTGTCAGTAAGTTTCCATACTAACCATCATTTACTGAGAGTCCACTCTCGGACGCATATTTTTATTAACAAATGCTATATAAAGTATCTGAGAATCTTGAGGCCCAATATTTAATCCAGTATTAATAAATGCCAATTCCTACTTCAAAAAGTTTTACATATTATATATTATCATTATACTTCAGAATCCAAATATAAGTACAAGCACCGATAGCCAACGAATTTTTGACAAAGATGCCAAAAAGTGACCATTGGAGAAAAGCCAATTTGTTTAACCAATGATGTCGTGAAAACTGAATATCTACATGCAGAATAACGAAATCTGATTCCTCACCCTCACCTTAAATCCAAGTAGAATGAACTTCTGAATGTAAATCTGAAATGTCTAGAATAAAAGTACACTTTTGAATATAGGTTTAGATTAGTGTGGCTTTCAGACTTAATCAGAGAAATTTCTTTGTGCAATACAGTGGTGAACATAAAACCTCTCAACTCTTCAGAGAACACATAATAAGTCAGGGATCTTTTATGAGTGGCCAGACAAAAGTGGGACATCTGTATCATTCTCCAATATCGCAAAAGCTCTGGGACTATAATATACAGACATAGGGGGACTGAGAAATCTAGAATGAAGCATCATCTTTTGGACATTACAGGAGAATGTCATTTCTGATCTCATAGTAGTTGCCATTCCTAGCATAAGATCAAGCCAATCAAAACTTAGCATGAAGAGGGGAATAGTTCATGATATCTCATCCATAACTGAGAAACTGTGGAGAGGTGATAGTTCCCAGGGTAGGTAAATTTAGATATTTATAAGATTGAAGTTCCTGGTAGGCTGAACACGCTCCAGTTAATTACACCATACCCAGACATATATAGGCATGAAAAATTGACCCTGAATATCTACTTCATATAGTGAAAAAATCACATTTTTCTATGCAATGAGTGTGTTACAGTATATTATAATTCCATTTAACATAATGTCATATAAGGTATAAACTTCAGTTCCATGACATTTACCAAGATAAATAAACCTAGAAGACATTATGCTAAGTAAAATAAGCTTGTCATGATAAAATAAATACTGAATACCTGTGTGGTGACGTACACTTGTTATCCCAGGTTCTCGGGATTCTATGACAAGACCATGACAATTTTGAGGCCAAATTAATATTTTGTCAATATTACCCAAAATAAAATAAGAGAGGGGACTTGAGCAGTATGTCAGAATTCTTGAGTATAATTGTTTATTGTTTAGTAAGGAGGAAAAGGAGGGAAGGAAGAGAAAAAGATGAAGAGGAGGAGAAAAAAGAAGATAAAAAGGAAGCAAAGGAGAAGAAAAAATAAAAGAAGAGGAAAAGGAAGAGGAAGAGGAGGAGGAGGAGGAGAAAAAGAGGGAAGAGAAGGAAGAGGAAGAGAGGATGAAGATGAGGATAGAAGAAAAAGAGGGATGAACAAAGAAAAAGAGAATGTAAGAGAAATATTATATAGTCATCATAAATCATAAAGCGTGGAACAGAATGTTACTGCCAGGTCCTGGGGTCTGGGAGATAAAAAAAAAAAAAAAAAGAAACATTTAAAAACAGCCCAAAGTTTCACTTACAGGATGAATAAATTTTGAAGAACTGTATGTTGTTTGACTACTGAAGTTGACTGTTCACATTGTACACTTAGAATTTGTAAAAGCACATATTACAATGTTCTCACACACTGGCCCACACAGAAGAAAATGGCAGCTGTAAGCAGTGGTATGTGTTACCTAGCCTGACTGTGATGATCTTTCATTAAAGTATCCATTTCAATGTTTACATTTTAACCAAACACAATTTTTGTCCACAGAAGCTTATTAAATAGACAATGAAAGTTAAGTTTATAGTGTCCTTGGCAGATTGAATTACTAATGAAATCAAACATTAAAGATTTCAGAGTCTGATATAAAAGTAATAATATATAGAGTGTTTAAAATCTGAAATATTTGAGAATATTCTTTCTAATAATATTTATGGCTTTGAAATGAATCTTGTAACCTCCATCCTTTAGGTACCTCATCTTTGAAACTAAAGTGGTAGGAGACTGCCCATAAATGGCTAAGAATAGGTGAGGAGGAAATTTATGGCTAAAGCACCTACTCTGTTACTTCCAGCTGCCCGATCCTAGTCCAGTCACTAGAATTGTCTTGGTTCTTTTTTCGTATTTAGATATGTGTTAGTAGCAACAATTCTTATTGCCTTGCTGAGAGAGTTTGAAAATGAGACGACTCAACTAAGCACAATTCAAGACTGAGAAATTAACACTTAATCTTATTATAGGTAATAAATGAATACCATTTTTAATTAAAAGGTTAACTCTACAGTTATTAAATATGAATGGTTAAGATATTTCTTAATTTAAAGACAGAATAATTATAATTTAAAATTAATTTATCCAAATTATTATTGGGATATATATATCCTTATATCCTTATATGCTTACATATATGTATAAATAATATCCATTATACCATTATAGTCTTAATTTTTCTATTTAGATTGATATATTTTGGCATATGCAGTGATAGCTTGTATGCACATTGAGTTTAAAACCCTCTTAAGATGAAAGGAACCAAAGGTGGTATACTGTGAGATGAGGTCTCTGGTGTTGGGGATTTCAGCCACTAACCACATACTTTACTAGTGCAAAAACATACTTCTATTTTTAAATGTCCTTGATTTCTTATTAAAACATTATTTTTTGTTCTATGGAATGCCTGTGTGAATGTACATGAAAGAATACACAACTGAATTCACATAAGCAAAAAAATACATCCATTACAGAGATTACTGAAATCAGAAGTATTTATATCTCTATAATTTAAGTTAAATCTGCCAGATGAATTTTGATGGAAATACATCTAATGACTTGCATAAATCAAGTGAACCATTGGTTCTCCAGGTGTAAAAAGATCAAATACATAATTTGAATTCAGGTGGAATATGTGTGCACTAAAAAGCATATTTCCCAGTTATACTACAATTTCTTAGTCTAAGAACTAAGTATGAAGAATAAAAATGGATGAAGATATTTTTAACCACTTACCCACCTGTGAAAAACTTGTACATTTCTCGTAGCTGATAAAACTGGCAACATCTCCATAGATGTGTAATATTTTTGTAGAAAAATGAAAAGAGGAAAACTGAAAGACTTGGAAAAAGGGATATCTGACACTGTACAATTCCTAAAGCATTTCACCTAGTGACTTCTTTCAACTGATTTCCATATATTATATTTTGTTCAGCAATTTACAAAGTTTCTCCTCTGTTTCCTATTACTGATTTTATAAATGGTAGTATAGGCTGTACTTAGGAGGTAGACTATTACAAAATCCCATTTCCATGTTTTTCTCCTGTACACAAGGAATAAAAAGCATTCATTACAAGCAAAAACAGCATCACCTTGTTTTATTTTTATATAAATCATGTGCAAGTCATAGCAAGTGCTTTATATTGAACGAGTAAATGGAAATATTACTAAGCAATAATTTCTTATCAATGATTCCATTTAATTCTCAATACTTGCATGAGTTAGTGATTTGTTATTTTGCATGTACAAACAAATATACTTCAACACTCATAGAATGTGTGTCCTTTTTTTCTCATAAATCAACATGAAACATGACTATATTTCTACACTGTTTTGGATCTTGTCAATCTGAATGGTCAAGATGTAAACTCTTCTTGTTGCTTCCATCTTCTGAGGGCATCAGGTATTTTTCTAGGTAATTGATTATAATTCAGAGGAGAATATAACATGAGTGAGGCTTTTGAAATGAGAGGAACATCATGATGGAGACTATCCTACTTTCTCTGATGTGGCTTAAAAAGTCAGGGTTCATCTTAATGTATCTTGTAAAGTTTAATCTTATACTTGTGTGAGTTTAGCAACAGTCTGCTTGCTTGAGCATACATCTCTTCTACTTACCTTGACAACCTTTCTCCCTCTCTACCTCTCTCTCTCTCTCTCTCTCTCTCTCTCTCTCTCTCTCTCTCTCTCTGTGTGTGTCAAATGACCTTCCTGGATATGACTCATAGATCTTCTGTCTTCCAGAATTTGCTAGTTCCCTCACTTTCATTCAACTTTCTAGTCTGCCTCTCTATGATGAGATGACTCTGTGACTTCCAGAAGGCCTGAAGATTGTGTGGATATAATCCTTTGTCTTTAAAACAATTCAGTGAATTTATCTGCCAAAAACTAAAGGAGAAATTGGGATTTTCATATCTAGTGTTAATTTAAAAACCAATATTTATCTTATTGTTCTTGAGTAAGAATTGAATGAAGCAGGGGGCATATGTATGCATAATTTAGAAAGGATGAAATCCTTAAATTATAACCTCAAAGATAATAAGCAATTTTCATAATCTATGATTAATTTTCATGAGTTCACTTAATTGATTTATGGAAGATATCATTTTCAAACTAAAGGAATTTATAGATTGCCTCTCAAGAAGTTTAAGATGGATACCCTTGTACCATACATCGATAACAAAGACCTGTGAGTTCTGACTTCTCATTCAGTTCTATAAAATTAGAAATTATGCAGATGTATAAACTCAAAGAAGGAAACAGATTCATATTAAAAAGAAGCAAGGACAATTAAAGTAGAGAAGAAAAAAATCAAATGACTTAAATTCATAAAATAATCTCAGTAGTTTCTCCATCAGTTGGGTTCCTAAATTCCTAGATTCTTTTATCAACATTGTTTTTATAAAATTTTATTTTAAAAGTAATATACTCACATAATAATAAGAGTTAATTGTACATAAAATAAAAATTTGTCCTAAGCTAAATTAATTCTCAACCGATATAAATTCCTTCCTCCTAAGAAAACATATATGAAACCCTATTTGTCTTTTCATAAAGTAAAAGCTTCCTATGGTAGGTTTTAATTGATAAGCACACTCACTGTGAGATTGGTTCTTGATTTAATAAAATCTATATGAGAAACAACTAATAGATATTAATCAGTTGGTCTATTTTCCATGATTGGCAGTTTCTTAATTGTCTTAATGCCTGTGATAGATATATTCTACCCTCTTTCTCCAATGATCAATAGAAATATTTATAAATATAAAGTAATAATACACAAATATGAATAAAATTATAGTCTGTCTATGAGTGCAATGTACTCATCATTATATCATTTTATTTCAGAAAGATCTAGGTGATATAAAAGGAGATTGTGAAGAATGTCATTGAAAGGTAACTATTACCACATCAGTATCTTCTATAGTAAGCTCTCAACTGGTGTGCATTCTCTGTCCTCAGCTTTTGTCTTGTATTTATATCTTCTCTTTAAAATGAGGGCATATGTTGCTCTTGTGCCTTAGAGACCTCATGCATATCTTACTCTGGGTATGGTACTCCAAAACCAACTGTGACTTTGCTGTTACATTTTATGCTCAGAGCTTAGGGAAAGACATTATCTATATAGGTGTAAAAAACATAGCCTGACTCAGGTTCTTCCAGTGAAAGGGCTTTCAAACATTCCTAGTAGTTTATATATTTTCAAACAGCTGATGGTGGGTGGTGAAGGGTGAAAGAAAGACATGTCTAGTTCAATTGCTTTTATATATTTGAAGGAAGCATAAGAACTGACTTATATCGTTGTCACCTATCCTTGAACAGGACATTGTTGTTCCATTGCTATTCCAGGAAGGAGACCCAGCAGTGAATGAACATTGTTTAGTGCCAGCTTTTCATGAAAACTAAGTCACTACACTGACAGATTATTGCTTTTGGAGATAAATTATATTTTTAATTTTGCAAATGCATCTGGAACTATAAAGGCATATGCATCGAAAGTAAAATTAAAAGCAATGTCTGAGATTAAGCACCTTTCTGATTTGCATTCTGCTGAGCAGGACCAATGGATACAAAATGGGCTGAGTCTCTCAATTTCTGCTATTTAACATTCTGAGTCCTAGTCACTATGCTATTAATGTTTTATTTCCCAAACCACAATGAAAACACATTTATTTATCTTTAATTAAATTTTTTATCTTAATCAGTAATACAGGAGGGTATAAATCAAAAGGTTTTTAATGTAAAAATGACCCCAATGGCTAGAAAGCATTATTTTGAAAATATCTAAAAGGCAGTATGCTTCTCTTAAATCTTGTAAATTTTTTTGGAAGTTTATAAACAGCAGAACATATCATATCAACCACAAAAATCTGTTTGTTTGCTTTCTGGTTGTTATAAAAAGAAGTTAAATCAAGAGTAAGGTATAAGAGAAGAAATGCTTTGGGAGAAATGAGAAATGAAGGAGTCTATTTGCTTCCTATTTTAGTTTCATAATATTTTTTGTTTGAATTAAAACTGAGGTTAAAAGAGTCAAATCCTTACCCCACTTGGCAACATACATTCATATATTCCACATACCTTTACCGTATACCACATATCCCAAACATGTATGCTCATAAAAGTTTAACACTGATTTATGTGTTTTACATATTCTTGGATCACACACAGATATGAAGTTGTACAAACATATTCACAAACATCAGCCAGAAATATTTCTCTCAATTTATATGCTCTAGCACAATTCAGAAAATCTACTGACAGAAATTCTAAATCAAACACACTCATAATCATAATATTAACTACAAATTCTCTCTCTTCCTGTTTCTTTTAAATGTACCTCTTCACACACGGAATTGATCTGTTTCATTCAGAATTCAAATTCACCTGTTTATGCTGCTATTGATAATCCATTTCTTACTAAAACAATAAAATAATCTTTTAAAATTTTATTTATTGTCAGACAGGGTCATAGTGTATAGCACTGACTGACCTTGAACTCGGAGATCTTTCTGTCTTTGGCTCTTATGTATCTGTTTTGTTTGTTAACTTCCTTATTATTTTTTGTGTATTCACTTTATTTTATTATATTTTATTTAATATTTTTTACACTCCTGATTTTATCCCCTTCCCAGTCCACCCTATGACTGTTCCACTTCCCATACCTCCTCCCCAACCCTTGTCTCCATGAGAATGTCTCTAGCCCACTAGCCACCCTCCACTCTACCAGACCTCCTCACTCTCTGGGGCCTCCAGTCTCTTGAGAGTTTGGTACATCTTCTTTGACTGAATCCAGAACCAGAAGTCTTGTATATGATGCTGAGGCCTCATATCACCAGGTGTATGCTGCCTGGTTGTTGGTCCAGTGTCTGAGAGATCTCAGGAATTTAGGTTACTTGAGACTGCTGGTCCTCCTACAGGGTCTCCTTCCTCCTCAGCTTCTTCCAGCTTTTTCCTAATTCAATCTCAGGGGTCAGCAGTGTCTGTACATTGGTTGGGTGTAAATATCTGCATCTGACTCAGCTGCTTGTTGGGTCTTTCAGAGGGCAGTCATGATAAACCCCTTTTTGTGAGCACCCCATAGCCTCTGTAATAGTGTCAGACCTTAGGGCCTCCTCTTGAACTGAATCCCATTTTATACCCGTCTCTGGACCTCCTTTTCCTCAGGTGCTTCTCCTTTTCTGTCCCTGTAGTTCTTTCAGATAGGAACAGTTATGGGTCAGAGTTTTGACTGTGGGATGGCAACCCCATCATTGACTTGATGGGCTGTCTTTTTGCTGGAGATGGGCTCTACATGTTCCCTCTCTCCACTGTAGGACATTTCATCTAATGTCCGTCCCTTTGAATCTTGAGAGTCTCTTATCTCCCTAATCTCTGGTACATTCTGTAGGATCCCCCACTTTCCACCTGCCCAGGCTGCCTGTTTTCATTCTTATTGATAGCTTTCAGGTCTTTCATCTTTTTCCCCCACCCAATACCTGATCACATTTTATATACAGCTCACTACTTTCTCCCAGTTAACCCCTGTCACAATTCTTCCTGCCTTCCCTCATCCCCTTTTCCTCAGAGGCTGACTCTTGTAGCCAGGATGGACCCCTGTGGAGTTATAGGAACACAAACCCACTCACAAAACCTTCAACCCAAAATTTATCCCATCTACAATAAATGCAGGAACTGGGGATGTAACAAAGACTGAGGGAATGGCCAACCAATAACCTGCCCAACATGAGACCCATACGATGGACAAGCACTAAATCCTGTCTTTCCCTATTTAGTGCTAGGATTCAAGGTATGCCTTGCTGTGAACCATCTTTTTTTTTTCCTACTTGAACTTCAAAGAGGAGCTAATACCAACACTCCTCAAAATATTTCATGCAATAGAAACAGAAGGAACACTTCCTAATTCATTCTATATAGCCACAATTACTCTGATAGTTAAATCAAAGACATAACAAAAAAGAAAACTTTAGGCCAATTTCACTTAGGAATATCAATGCAAAAATTCTTAATAAAATTCTAGCAAATCAAATCAAAAACACATCCAAACTATTGTTCACTACGATCAAGAAGGCTTTATCCCAGGGATGCAAGGTTGGTTCAGTATGCAAAAATCCATTAAAATAATCCACTATATAAACAAATTCAAAGAAAAAGATCACAGCATCATCTTATTACATGCTGAAAAATTATTTGATAAAATATAATACCCAATCATGTTAAAAGTAATGGAGAGATCAGGAATTCAAAGCCTCACACCTAAACATAATAAAAGCAATATACAGCTGTGAATCATCTCATGACAGGCTTCTCAAAGCATTATATGAGAGGTGGTTAAATACTTTCTTAAAAGTCATTTATCACTATTGTGGTAAAGGACTCCTCAGTACTGCAGGAGGCTAATTTCTGCCTGTGTTCCTTAATTAAATAAAACAAATGATGATAAGATTATTACTAGATGTGTGTAATTCTGTATTGCTACAGTCCAGATCCTTTTATTCTGGTCCACCACACCTTTGACCTGACCTACTTTTTGTGTTATATTGAAATTTGTAAACATTCTTAGACTTGGAACTGTGTGTTTTAAAAAAAAATCATTTGTAGAGAATAAATTAGGAAACATTTATTCATAGTTAAAATAATTTTATCCACATATTTTTTAAGTCCATCACCGAAGGAATGTTCCTTAGTCTATTCTGTGTTATGTTCTACATTGTTAAGTCAAGTGCTGCCACAATTATTAAAAGCAATCATGCTTTTTTTATTAAATGGTACAGAGAAAGAAAAGAGACTGAAGTTGATAATTATAGAGGCAAATGTAATACTGCTATAAATATGCTTTATAGTTGTCTGAATTTTTATTATTTTTTTCTTGAGACATGGTCACACTATTAAGCAAAGGCTTGTTTAGAATTTCTGACCATTTTTAAACTCTGTAGTGACAGATAGAGCAAGTTTGAGTCAGTACACCCATGCAGAAACAGTGGTTTTGAAGGAAGCTAACAGGGAACACATTTGATTAGCTTCATATTTTAGGATGGCCATTGGTCAGTTGTACTATACAGTGAAGGGTGAGGTTGGAGTTAGTCTGAATGCAATACAGTGCTTTTTCATCCAGACTTACTCTACTGGTGTACTACAGAATGCAAGCCTCATGTGATCAGGAACTTCATTGCATTTCCCACACACTCCTACTGGATTTGAATCATAGTACACTTAGCATATACCAAGTGCTTAGTAGTATTGTTTTTGGCATGTTTTCTTGCATTATTTGTAAGCAATCTAAGACTGTTATATAATCTATCTTCAAAATTGCTGTGTTATAATATGGATAAATGAGTTTACCAGAAAAATCAGGATGCAACACAAATGTCTTGGACTTTTAATTATCTTGTTTTCTAGTCTTGGAATCTACACCACTATATTCTTTGTCTAACAGTTCAAGAACAAAGAACACATCCTTCCAGAAGTAGAAGAAAATAAGTGGAGTTCACAGTATTTTTGTCATATACAACATGGTAAGTTATTATGGGCCAATATGTTATTGTAAGACTTCATGAGTAAAATCTCCAGTGATTATTGTATATCTGAACATGTTATATAAGATATATAAGAATTATACTACTTAAATTTATTGGCAAATATAATGGAATATATGCCAGCTATAATAACAGGTATGAATTTCAAAAGTAATTTTAATGTAGATCCTATCTTTATATATTTAGTTACTGATTATTTTTGATAGTTTCACCTATGTATATGATATATTTTGATCATACATGCCTTTTCTCCCCTTCTCCAAGTGATCCTTTTTTCTTCTCAGTAAATTGAAAATCACCTTCTACTTTCTTCATACTTTCTCTCTTCCTCTATTTCTTCCTCTTCTTTTCACTCTTGCTTCCTGTCTCTTTCTGTTTGTGTCTGGGTGTCTTCACTATCTCTATCTTTTCTCTTGTGTGTGTATATGACATAAAGAACCTAATTATGGTTGCTTAGATGAGCATGTGTGAGAAATTATTAGTGAAGCCCTGGTATCTAACTGGTGGTTGTACCATTAAAGATAGCATTTTGCCTCCATTTGTACCCATTAACTGTCAGTGGATCCTCAGGATGAAGTGGAGCCCATAATCACAGTATAGACAGTGAACCTGAATTTTCCCTTCATTATTTAAAAGTGATAGAATGTTCAAAAGCTCCTTTGTGATTTAGACTTTATCTTCATTAAGTACATGTTAGATAGAACTATCCTCTAGAGTTGTGTGAGCCCTGGAGGTAATGATTATAAAGTGTGTGGCTAATGTTGGTTGCTCAATTAATCTCCTCAGTGTTCATAAGATCAGGGACAATGACAGTTTCATTATGGTGAGGATCCCTGAACTAGTAATAATATAGATATATCCATATTGGTAGCAACATCAATTTAAATCAGAAGACTGTAGACATCTTTATAAAGTTTACATATTTCACATGATAAACTTGAAATATATATACATATATATATATATATATATATATATATATATATATGTGTGTGTGTGTGTGTGTGTGTGTGTGTGTGTGTGTGTGAAAGAAAAATAGTTATAATAACTGAAAAAATAGGAATATAAAGTAAAAATGGATGCTTTAATTGTACATTGGTAAAATATTTAAATACAAAATAGTATATCTTAAGTGATTGAGGTAATTTATGTTTTCATAGTTTTTTTAATCTGTAGTAAAACATATAAGAGTGTACATGCACATAATTCTACACTCTAACATACTAGACATTTTTTAAATTTCATGAAACTTTTATTCACACAAACTGTAGCCTCTAAAATACAGGTTTAATTTTTGTTGAAGGTTCCCTTGAGAGTTATGATAATGATTCCTTGGCTTTGGTCCAATTTCTAATGGGCACCTGTCCCAGTGACAAATACTCATATATATATATATATATATATATATATATATATATATATATATATATAT
>JANHMN010000004.1:75604262-75650422 GCA_030674055.1 Rhabdomys pumilio | reverse complement strand
GTATGTGTGTGTGTGTGTTTGTGTATGTGTGTGTGTGTGTGTGTGTGTGTGTGTGTGTGTGTGTGTGTGTCTGTGTGTGTGTGTGTGTCTGTGTGTGTGTGTGTGTGTGTGTGTGTGTGTAATATCCCTTGGATATTACATTACTACAAAAGGACAGTGAATTAGTCAAAATTTTATCCACGTTTAGGAGGTCAAGGCAATCTTTATTTCTCATCAGGAAGCCTTGGAAAGCACAAACACATTAAATATGAATGGAAACTCACACATTGAACTTCAAAAGGTTCAAGATTTTAGAGTCCAAGTATCAGCAAGACATGCTATTCATATTTAGATGTGTAGTCAGTTTCCTTTTTCACCCTTTGGATATGGATTGGCATTATGACATTCAGATGAGTGAGTATAGATATCTTGGACCTTCCAACAAAACTGAGTAGAGCTGAATGAGTATTGTCAGGGCAAGCCATCTCTGTCAAACATCTCAACTCAGAGAATTAAAAAAAGCAAAGCTGTTTAATAGCACTGGACTGAGGGGCCATTGTATCATTGGGATTCTCTAAGTGTCTCCCTGTTCGCTCTCTTTAAAGAAATATTCTTAAGAAGAATGGAAAGGATTACATTTTTTAAAAAAAAATGACAGAGGATTACATTTTTTTAAAAAAATGACATTGTAAGTAGGAAATATCTAGAAGCTATGGGTCCCACTACTAAAATAGGTTTATTTATTTAATACCTGTGTGGGAAAATAGTCAACACCTTACTCTTTTAGGGCATTAAAGCTCCTCTAGCACATTATATTTTCCTTCTAGCGCATCCCATCTCTTCTCACCTTTCTTTTCCCACAGCTATTACGAAAACACAGAATTTTTTCTTCACATTCTCTTACTTTGTATTCATCTATTTGGCCATCTATTTCTCTGTCATTATCAAATATTTCTTTTATTTTTATTTTATTTTTATTCTTTGTGGGATGATATGCTTGAAATATAATGATAAGATATAATTTAAAAATACTTACAACACACTTATAAGTTGGGTATTACAGATCCATCAATGTACCAATCAGAAGAAATAGAAAAATCTTCCATTTGAAAGGAGTCACACCACTGGAAAGACAGCCCTAGTTATGTAGTTAATATTTTCTTTTACTGTGTATACATGCATTTATGAGCACGTGTATACATTTTAAATTAATTATAGCATGACTGTTAATTAAATGTGCTTATGCATGAGTCTTTTGAAGTTATTTTTGACATTTGTGAGTGTGGATGTCACACATCACAGGTTCTCTATGCCAGTATGTCAGTAGGTACAGAATATTTGTTTCCGATGTTTATTTCAGATGTTCTGATGGTTTTGTGTGTGTGTGTGTGTGTGTGTGTGTGTGTGTGTGTGTGTGTGTAAGTATTGATGGACATAAATACTTGTTTAAACTATGCTTCAAGAGAATATGCATACAATGTGATTGGACTTACGGTTTGAACTTGCATGGATATATGTATATGGACATGATGAATAGATTTAATGAAGAATTCATTGACAATGTGTAGAATGTTAGTGAGCTTCCTCAGTGGTAAAGGCACTTGTTGCTACTCTGATGACCTGAACTAAATTCTAGGGATCTACAACTTGAAAAAAAAGAAGTCACACCCTCAAGTCTTCTCTGACCTCTTCATGTGGGTTGCCCACACTAAATATATAAATAAATGTAATAAAATTATAAAACTAAAAATGTAAAACAAAATAAAGATATCTGTATCCAGCAAGGAAAAAGCAAAGTAGTTTGAAGTGTAGTCTTCAGGACCCACAGTGAAAGGAAAGACTGACCCCTGAAGTTGTCTTCTGACTTCCACTTGCATACCATGGTACATGCAACTCCTTAAATACACCCATATACAGTTACCGAAATTGTTTTTAAAATCACAATAATTTAATATTCTTACTAAGTGGAGACTCATGTTCTCAACATAAGCATCCTTGTTTGGGTTCAGTGTTATATGCAAGTTTATTCCTGTGCTGTGATGTTGCTGAAGGAAGACAGCAACAATCATTTAAATAAATGGATCAGGCCCATCAGTATCATTATAAAGCCCCTAACAAGGAAATACTGGCAAGGGGGATGTAAATAAGTTAGTATTTAACAAAACTGAGTACTGATATTTTAGGCAGCCTTTAAAGAGACAATGAAATCACCAATCAAAGGCTCAGCTAACACCATTTGACCTCTGAAAGGTGCCACATGAGGTCCACTAATTAAAGATGAGGGGATTTCTATGAAGCCTTTGATGACATGGTTTGCTGACAGAATTCCCTTTCTAGACTGCTAAATGAGCGAGTCCTGGGTTAGCAGTCATCACCCGTTTGCAATGAATTGCTTGCTTCCTTTCTACACTGCACCCTTAGGAAGTCATAATGGGCGATGTGCTTTATTTTTCTAGGTTTAGCAATCACACAAGATAATGATGCAGCAAAGTTTCCACTGTCATACCTTTGAGACTCTTGACTGCACAATATGTTCAACAGTTATATTTGGGAGGTCCCAGGCTCATCAAGAAATTTCAACCTCAAACAAAGCAGCAACACTTTTCTATAATTTGTTGTTTAATCCTCAATGCAAACTTTTTAAGACTGTAAAACGCATTGAGACTTCTCCCAGTTTACTAATCAGTCTCGTTACAAATACCACAAATGCAGCATTTAAGAGATGTAACAACAAACCATCTTGCTGCCAATCACACACATGCCTTAGTTCATCCTATGTTTTCCACATGGGAGATGGGTCATTATTAGCATCCCTATTTTAAAGCTAATGAAATACTCAGAGGAAATTAAAATTTTCATCATGGAGAATACACGAGTCCACATCTGAATCTGCCTTACATAGATTTCTTTCAAAGACTTATTTTATGCTTTTCTTATATGTATTTGTATTTATCAATGTAAATATATGTCATGTGTTTATAGATGCGAGAGAAGGTTAAAACAAAGTGCCATATCCCTGAGATCTGGAGTTATAGAGATTTGTGGGTCATCCAGCATGGATGCTAGGAACCAAATTTGCGTCTTCTGAAAGAGCTTCACATTCTCTTAACTGCTAAGAAATTTCTCCAGCTCTGTCATGCACACATGTGTTCATTCATCAAGTGTTTGCAATCTGTATATTAGGACCTACATTAGTAGCTTGTATTCTAGGACTGAACAAAATTATCTGAGAAGAGTTTATAATTTAATGTCATACTTTGTCATTCTGAAAGTAGGTTTAATGGTCACAGGTATTGGAGTACTTCAGGAGAGGACAGTAGTGATGGATTAGAGAAAAGAGATTTTGTAACTTGAATTTGTTTTTCAGTAAATATTGCAAGAACTTGTAACAGCTAAGAAAGGGGGGCAAAATTAAAAATATAACGTACCAGAAAATATTTTTTAAGTCCCTTGACTAGATGAACTTCTAGAAAAGCAGAAGTGTTGACAACAGACTGAGAAACAAACACTAACAAGAATCTAAGGTTTCTGTTTTAGCATCAGCTTAGATGGGAGAAGTCAAACACTGTCCAAGTATTCAGATATGACATTAGAGGGGTTGTTGCTGACAGGAAGTCACTTCAATTTGTACTGATAATCTGTGAAATAAAATAGCACATACAATACTAGCATGAATGTATGTTGCTCTGGAGGGTATAGATGGAGGCTTTCATTTACAAAAAACAGGGGGAAAACAGCTGGAAAATTTAAATATGTATTTGAAGCAACAGTCTTGGTCCAAACATTTACATATAGGTTTTAATTAATTATTCATTTAATAGCATTATGACTGTAGCCTTGGTAAAATTAAACTTCCATTTTCTCATTTAAAAAAATGTACTAAACTTTAAACATAGAAAACCTTTAAAAAGCAAAAATTGCTTTCGGTTCACATTCATCATTTACCTTAAATGTTCTGTTCATGGTTGTCTCTGATGTGTTTATCTCACGTCCACATATCTATCGCATATGTTATTATGTATATGAACTCTTTACTCTGGGTTTGTTGTGTCTAGCACATCATTGCATAGTGCGTTATCACAATTCAACATTCTTCTAGCCTTTTAGAAAAGCAAAGTTTAAGTGAGAAATTTAAAAGTTTCCAAGATCACTTTCTGTCCTACAGAATTGCAGGGCAGCTGATTTATCAAGGAAAAAAAAATATTGAAATGAGAAGAAAGCAAATTGACATTCAGAAACTTAACATTATTCTTTAGTGTTTCTATGGTAATTTAAGTCTAATGACTTTGGTAGATGCTAGAGTTCAGTGCCCTCTGCGTGAAGAACTGCCAGCCACAAGAGCTAAAGATAGAAATTTTTAGGGCACACAGAGGTCCCACATTGAACAGCAAAATGAAATAAAGAATGATACAACTTAAGGTAATATGGGTGTTTTTCTAAACCACCTAAGTAATTGCAGGCAGGCAAAGGAAGGTACTGAGTCTGTCTTTAAGGGAAAAAAAAAGAGCTGAGACAATAGGCGCTTCTTCAAACCCTGAATCTCACATTTAAGTATGCCCAACACATTTTAATTACCATCACTGTTGTAGCGTTCATCACCAGGCTGCATTGTAATAAGAGGTAATAGGATGCATTGTCCCTCTCTTACATTAAATGTGTCAAGTACCATAAATAGGACAATTGGCATAATTGCTGTAAATCTCAGGGTGTGTGCGCGAGTGGGTGTTAGTGGGGAAAATGTTCAACCAACCCTCACTCACAATATTGCTGGATGAATTTACATAATTGGGTCTAAAAATGGTATGTCACCATTAAATGTTCTCACAGTTCTCTCACTAAGCCTCTCTGTCACCCGCACCCCTCTTCGGAGGGAGTGGAGCTGCTGCCATTTTCATTACATTCGTTAAAGTCTTTTTTTTTTTTTTTTTTAAGTCATAGAGCTAGTGGGACATACTAAATAGGTCTGACAATATTGGATATGGAATGATTAAAATTGTTAAGAATAACCCTTCCTTAATTACCTTGAAGTGAGAAAGGAGGTCAGGAGACACCACATATTCCACACAAGTGCACAAAGAAGTGAAATGAAAATATCATCTACAATATTATTATTTCACAACATGCTTCTGACACATTGGAAGAAAGAGGAAGAAAAACCTATTTGACAGATTTCAACCATTGCTTACTTTAGAAAGGCATGATGATTTTGTAAGAGTATCTTAAAGTACCCTAAGGCAAACATAGTGGGAGGTATATTTTATGTATATTCAACCTTCATTTCTGCTCAGAGAAATGAGGTAGAAGCAGAAGAAATTTAGAAAATTTTCTGGACAGTGGAAGCTTGTGGAACCAATAGAGTACTGGTCACTCTGGTAAGGTCCTGAAGACAATCTTACTCCATAAAGTTTATGCACATTCTCATCTGCAAAACCTGTGAGGATATTCATAGTCTATCCTATCTCATGATGCAAAGCTGAACCATTTATCTTTTCAAATGTATTGCTACACAAATTAATTTTATAAAATATCGTATTAATATCCAATTGTGATATGGCCTTTCTTCATTTTTTTCTGTTAAAGAATCCAGCTTGACACAAGGGTTTCATTTTGAACACAAATATTTAAAATACTTTTGCTATATCACTAATTTTCAATAAAACATGTAGAACAAAATTTTCTAAATCCTTGACAGGTACTCTCCATTCCATTGCCGTATCAGCTTTATATTCTCTTCAGTGCTTATGGGATCGAACCCAAACTTGATAGAGGTGGTAAACTCTCATTTTAATCTTATTTTCTCGGGTACCCACTTCTTTGTTCAGCTCCCTTTACATTCTACATTTCACATACCTTTCACTCTGTGGCTCTAATCTCTTTAGTCAAAGGGTTTTTATCAAGTCTCCTGTTTCCTATTAAAAATATTCTCATGAGGCCAGTGGGAGAAGAAGAGGAAGAATTGAAGGATCCAGGGAGCCAGAAGAGGAGAGAAGGTAGGCCACAGAAGCAACTAAGCATGGCTCATAAGGACTCAACAATCACAGAGCCAGCATGGGTCAAAGCTAGGTCTTCTGTGTGTATGTTATGGGTGCATAGTTTGGTGTCCTCATAGGACTTCTAAGAGTGAGGGACTTTATCTTTTGCCTGCTCTTGGTACTGTTCCTCCTAATGCATTGCCTTGTGTAGCCTTAATTTGAGGGATTGGGCCTTGTTTTTTTGTAACATTTTATTCTGTCTCTTGTTGATATTCTTGGGAGGCCTGTTCATTTTTAAAGACAATGGAGGAAGTGTGGATTTGCAGAAGAGAGAAATGTGGTGAGGGGACGCGAGGGGAGAAACTATAGTTGGAATGAAATGTATGAGAAAAGAATAAATAAATAAATGAATAAATGAATAAATAAATAAATAAATAAATAAATAAGTCAGTATCTGGCATGAGGCCATGTAGATGTTACAATTTTCTTGTGAAATTCTTTAACATATTACATTAGTTATGTGGTTTTTTATAGTCACAGAAATAGCTGAACACAGTGTAAGGAAAGTATATTTTGACTCTGTGTTTGAACATACAGCCAATTGAGATAACCAGGGCCTGATACTCGATATCTAAGACAGGTGATCATACTACTTCCATAGTCTAGAGGCAGAGAGAGAAAAATGAATGTTCATGGTCAGTTCACTTCCTTCTTGCTATGCTAATTTAGAGAATAATGACCCCTACATTGATACCTCAAACAACCTAATCTATTAATTCCTCAAAACCATACCCTTTCACCATTGTGATTCTAGGTTCCTAAGTTCTTTCAAGACAACACACACGCGCGCGCACACACACACACACACACACACACACACACACACACACACACACATATATATATAAACACATATTTACTGGATCGTGCCTAATTCTTGTCTTCGTAAGATGGGATAAGATACAGTGTCGTAGTTACTAAGCTGCCTCATCAGGGAATCAATTTTTTATGTACTTATCAGTAGACTTTTATTTTGTCTCCTAACTCTTTTATTATCTACCTATTATCTGTAGTTTCATTTATTTTCCTACTGTCAAATGTACATTTTGAAATTTTTTCTTGTTTGAGTTTCACGAGGTGAGGGGATGTTTCTCAGATATCATCACTGTTAGAATTAGTATTTTTATAATATATTTGAGGGCTTAACCTGTATGAATTGCACAATAAGCAGCCATAGAATGGATGGACAGCACCTCTTCTCCTTAATAATATTGGCTCGTTAAATTTCTCTCTTAAAAATAGACGCTTTCTGGAGGCAGGATCAAAGTAAAGCCAGCATTGTCATCAAGTGCAGATTTTTTATATTTGTTAACTGGTTAATTAATAGTTATGAGATACAATTTATGTTATCCATTTAATCCCAACCATTTAATTATTTAATTGTGACCCAATAAACCTTTACTCAGGTAAATAAATGCTTAATTATATTCAGTTATAAATCTATGAAGAATTTTAAAATAGGTAAGATGATTGAGGAACATTTGAGAAGGCTGTGTTGCCTACAGTCTTATTTTTGAAATTCTCATTCCAAATGTCTTTAGCGAAGGAATTGAGATTTTAAATCACTCTTTAAGATTCTTTTAGCAGATAATTATTTTTTTATCCATTTTAACTTTGAAAAATGCTTTGGAAATAATATTGAGGAAAATAACAAATTACTTTGAGGGGGAATGATGGCAATTTGATAATTACATATTTTCTGCTTACCATTTGTAAGCATTTAACAGAGTTAACCTCAGTGCACCTTGTATTTCTTGTCTTTATTGTAGGCACACATATAGTTTTCTTTTAGATTTATTGAGGTAACATTTTGGTTCCTAAAATACAACAGGACTAATAGGAAGTGGTTTGCCACTTAATATCTCCCATTCAACATTATCTTGCCCAATCCTTGAGTGTGAATCCATTTTGTTGTGAGTTTTGTTATTTTACTTCATTACCACGGTGGAGGATATCTAGCTGTGACTCTAAGTTGCCTTGCTTGTGACAGCTGTCCTCACTCCATTGAGTCAGGGATCATTTAACAGTTGATTTTGACCATACATATACTAACAGCAGTCAAGACATAGTTCTTTGATCTTGCCTAGAATTACAGTTGATGATAAAGCCATTTGTGACATAGACATTGGCTAAAATTTGCAGAAAATGAGGAAGAAAATAACTGTTAGATAGCTAACATATAAAGTTCATGCTGATGAAAGATAGCAAATCTTTCCCAAGATACTTTTTGTCCTTATGATGTATATTCTGTCTCTAATCTTATAGTATGAAGGCCATATTGATGAGGATGTCCACTTTCATTCATATAGAGCTGGGAAACATTTCTAGTATTCAGCTCCTTCCACTTAATCCAAATAGCATTTATGAACCTCCAGTTATGTATCTTGCTGTGTAGATGGTAAAGATCTTTTTGATAAGAAATGTACTCTTAACAAAGAGTATTTTAAGAGCTTATATAAAAGTCTATGTTTTTCAAAAACAACAAATGCAGAACAGGGGCTATTCATTGGTGGCAGAAAGACTAAATGTGTATTTCATGCCTATTCGCAGATTAATAACCTGATCTACAGGATGGTGTATAATTTTCTCAGTAATTTATAATCTGTATCCTGTCATGCCTTGCTGACATTCATTATTCAGATAATTTTCCTTAAAGGGGATAAGGCATCTAAATGATACGTGTTTTCAAATAAACACTTTGTTGTGTTTCATTGGAAGGCAATGACATGATTATTGTTAGAAATGAAATAGAAATGTGAAGGAACTCAAATACAAGATACTACATTAACACAAATCATATGATTTAAAGCTATTCTAATGAGGTTTTATTTAAGAATCCTAGATGTTACATCAAAGAAAAAAGAGGTTTACTTTTCAATATGCTCAGTAAGTTCTCCCTTTGCCTTATTTTAGGAAAGGTGTCTTTGCGTTTTTCTTTACCTTAAGCATACTTGATTGTTATATTTTCTTCACTATGCCTTTCTTCTTTAGCTGAAATCCCATTTTCTCTTGAACACATGGCAAATATCACACTGTTTCACAGATCTCCTTCTAGTAACAGCTGTCCTGAGACATTTAGACAGAAATAATTGAAAATCTCTTTATGTTACCACCACACTATGCAAATATTCCCACCATTGCATTCTAGTCTAAGATATTAGAACTACAACAGTGATCTTATTTATGTATAAAATATGTATGTTTAAATACTCTGATTTGTTCATCACTATTATTCACTAAAACAGCGTTCAGAGTATCAGTAAATTAGTAAGTACCCTTTGTCACAATTTTAATTTCAGAGCTTTAAAATTCATCTTATGGCAACTCAGTTACTTTTTATTTAATAATTAAAAGTGCTGAGTGTTAGCCAAGTTCATCCACAAATGAGCATGGCATTCACAGGATTTCAATCAAGGTAAACATGACTTTTCAAATTCTAGTCTTTTTAATTATCACAACAGAGCCTATTATCATCACGTGCTTGATACACAGGCTTTTACCAAATATTTTTTGAACTGCATTAAAAATTAAACCTGGAGCTCACATGGCAGAGTGCTTTAGTCTAGTTATAGTCAAATAACTACACATCACAAATTAGTGGGGTCCAGACTAATGAGGCTCAGACAGAGTTCTGTTGCTACTGCTTGCAGATGCTATTATGATCTATTATTATAGCTAATAATAATCATAATTGCAATCTGAACTATGTGTCTTGGTTACATAATTTTCTCTGCTTTAGCTCAGAGCTGAAAACTAGACAGAGATATGGTATTACCTGCTACGTCTACACACATTTACATTAGACAAATTGAATAGTTGAAGGAAAATGAAAAGCTTTGCACTACAGTCTATTTCAGGGTCATATGAAATGAAATAATTCAAAAAAGTGATTGCCATATCATACTCCAGAGCTGTGTCCTCTAGAAATAGACATGATTATTTGGTGCCTACTATGTATTAAGTGATTTATATCATTTGATTATGACATTAACAGAGCTAGCAAACAATGTAACATGTTTATAAACTAAATAATCAAAGATTAATGACAACAAAAATATAAGATCATTTAGTAGAAAGATGGATCATAGTTCAAGGAAACCTGGCAGAAAATGCTTCTGTGTTGTGGTCCATGATGAATGCCCTCTGTGAGAGGAAAGAACACTAACAAATTTGAGAATTCTTTACTCCTTGAAAGATAAGATGGTAGACGGGTCAGCTTTGATCCCTAAAGTGTCTGTTCTAACTTTGACACTGAAGGACACTTAATCTAAGATCTCAATGTTCAATGTTTATTTACTGGTCTATTTCCTATTTATTCCTGAACTCTGGTATGTTATTTTCTTTGTGTGAATACCAGTGGCAGGAAATATTACCATGGGGAATACCTGTGATAGGGAAATTCACTATGCCTGGAGTCGGAGTATTATTTATGGACAAAAGATCACACACACACACACACACACACACACACACACAGAGAGAGAGAGAGAGAGAGAGAGAGAGAGAGAGAGAGAGAGAGAGAGAGAGACAGAGAGACAGAGAGAGAGACAGAGAGAGAGAGACAGAGAGAGAGAGAGAATTTCATACTTTCACACTGACATTGGATGGAATTATTATGAAGAGAAGTTACTAGCTCAAAAGAGAGTAAATATGCACTTATTTCCTTCTATAAAATAGCATCCATTAGTACAGTAAATTCAATTCACACAGTCTTATCAAAGGCTCCAACCAGAGATAGACCATCATAGTGAAGCCATACTCCCTTCTTTTCTGCTAGTAATAAGAAAAGGTCGTTTGATTCCTGTACAACACAGTCCATCTTCAGAGACTATTTAAATAAATGACTGGCATTTTACTTTTTGTTGTAAGAAATTGACTTAGAAATGTGTTAACTGCCATCTTGTGATTTTAAGGCATTGGAGAGCAATTTGTGACCATCTACAAAAATATTAGGTTTATTGGGAAACTCTTAATGACTCAAATATGTTTGATAGGGTTTGTATCAGTTGGATATGTTTTGTCCTCTGTTTTTTTCTCCCCTTTGGATATTTTATTTATTTACATTTTAAATGTTATCCTCTTTCCTGGTTTCTCCCATGAAATCTGCTATTCCATTCCGCCTCTCCCTGCTTCTATTAATATGCACCTCCACCAACCCACCCACTTCCACCTCACTGTCCTGGCATTCTCCTAAACTGAGGAATTGAGATTTCACAGGACCAAGGGCCTCTTCTCCCATTGATGCCATATAAAGCCATCCTCTGCTACCTATGCAGCTGGAGCTGTGGGTCCCTCCATGTTTATCATTTGGCTGGTTGTTTAGTTTCTGGGAGCTCTTGGGTGGGGTGGGGGTGCATCTGTTTAGTTGATATTGTTGTTCTTCCTCCGGGCTTGCAAACCTCTTCCTTTCATTCAGTACTTTCTCTAACTCCTCTTTTGTGGGCCCCATGCTCAGTCCAATGGCTGGCTGTGAGCATCCATATCTGCATTTGTCAGGCTCTGGCAGAGCCTCTCCAGAGATAGCTATATCAGGCTCCTGTCAGCAAGAACTTCTTGGTATCAGCAATAGTGTCTGGGGTTGGTGTCTATATATGGGATGGATCTCCTGGTGGGGCATTCTATGGATGGCCTTTCCTTCAGTCTTTGCTCCATACTTTTCTCCATATTTTCTTTATACAGGAGCAACTTCTTAATGGGTTAGAAGTTCTCATGGACATAGTAGAGAAGCTTACTGTGTCTGGGTAGATTCTTATAATTATATAAAATTATAAAGCAAGGCCACCTAACTATTGGCTTCATATCTTTCACCAAAACATTATTCTTATTTTGCCTTTTGCCTTATTATTGTTTTTATTGGATATTTTATTTACATTTCAGATGTTATAACTTTACCCCATTCCACCACCACCCTGACCAGGAACTCTCTATCCCATTCCCTCTCCTCTAGTTTCTATGAGAATGTGTCTCCACCTACTCCACCACTCCCACCTCCCCACCATCAAATTCACCCCACTGTGTGTCCAGCCTTCATGGGACCAAGGATCTCATTTCCCACCTATGCCCTACACATACAACTGGAGTCATGGGTCCCTCTCTATGTGCTCCCAGGTTGGTGGTTTAGACCCTGGGACCTCTGATTGGTTGGTATTGTTGCTCTCCCCATTGGACTTCAAACCCTTTCAGCTCTTTCTGTCTTCTCTCTAACTCTTCCATTGGGAACCCCTTGATCAGTTCAATGGATAGCTGTGAGCATCTGCCTCTCAATATGTCAAACTCTGGCAGACCTCTAAGGAGACAGCTATATCAGGTTTCTGTCAGCCTGCACTTCCTGACATCCACATCAGTGTCTACCTTTGGTGACCGCACATGGGATGGATACCCACGTGGAATGATCTCCAGATGGCCCCTCCTTCAGTTTCTGTCCCACACTTTGTCTCCAAATCTGCTCCTTTGAGTATTTTGCTACTTCTTCTAAGAAGGACCAAGCACCCACATTTGGTCTTTCTTGTTCATGAGCTTCATGTGGTCTGTGATTTGAGTCTTAGATATTTCAAGCTTCTGGGCTAATATCCAATTATCAGTGAGTGAATACCATGTGTGTTCTTTTGTGATTGGGTTACCTCACTCAGGATGAAAAGGAAGCAATCCCACTAAGATCAGGGATTGGATAAGACTGCCCACTTTCTCCTTACCTATTCAATATAGTACTTAAGTCCTAGCTAGAGCAATTAAACAACAAAAAGAAGTTGAAAGGATACAAATAGGAAAGGAAGAAGACAAAATATCACTATTTGCAGATGATATGATAGTATACTTAAATGACCCCAAAACTTCCACCAGAGTACTCCTAAACCTTATTTTTTTTAAAAAAGTGGCTGATTAGAAAATCAACTAAAACAAATCAGTAGCCTTCCTCTACAAAAAGGATAAACAGGCTGAAAAAGAAATTAGGGAAATGACATCCTTCACAATAGTCACAAATAATACAAAATACCTTGGTGTGAATCTAACCAAGCAATTGAAAGATCTATAAGACAAGAACTTCATTTGAGTGAGTTAAGTTGATAGCTTATACTTCAGATGCTAAGCTCAACATGTTCAACATGCCATCAACATTGTGGTCTCTGGGACTTACTAATCTTGGTCTGTCTTCTGTTTAAATTAAACCCATTGGCAACTGCTTTAAAGTCAAACCATTGGCAACTGCTCTTTACACACACACACACACTTATATGTATATGCATATGTATATATTAGTAAGTGTAATTTACTCCCATCTCTTTTATGCATTTTTGACAGTCAATCATGAGTTTTGTTTGTTTTTGGATGCATTTTGTTTCTTCTTTCTCTAGAGCTATCATTCACTTTCATAATCAGAAAATATACCTTAAAAGCTGATTTCTTCTACAGGATTTTAGCATGAGGTGAAAATTCTTAGAAAGACACAGGTTACCCAGCATTTTAGGACTTGGTAGATCATAATCCTCAAGTAGAATCATAATTAAGTGCACTGAAACACAGAACAAACATCAAAAAATCTTCCTAGGTTTCCTGCTTTGAGCAAGAATCTGTTCTACATTGTCATTGCTTGATATTGTTTGTTTCATGTGACATGTGCAGAAGTGAAAGTATTCAAACAAGAGTCTCCTCCCTTTCTTGGATCTATTCTTACTTTCTAGATTTCTCACTTCAATCTAGTCAAGCCAAATTTTTTCTTAGTTTAAGACTTGGTAGTAATTTTAAAATATTTCAAAAATTAAATATCCTATATCTTTCATTTCATTCCATTCCATTTCAGTCATGAACAGTCTTACATCCTTTTAATTTAGCATTAACCTTAATAACCTATCCAAAATCAAGTCATTGATCTTTTCTATAGTAGTTTCTATAATTACTATGTTTGTGAACAGCAGAAAACCACCATACTACATATGCATGTGTAGCCCACGTGTTTACTATTTAAAACAGTGACTAGAGCAAGGAAGGTTCATTTTCCTAGCATGTATGGGCAAAGTTAGTAGGAAAGTAGCACTAGATGCAGATCAACACTGGATGTTTTGAGCTTCCAGCTCATAAAAAAAAGTCACTCTCAAGGAATCAGTCACTCAAGGGGGAGTCTACAGCAGAGCAGTGTTTGACCAACTATGTAACACTGCTTGTTACACTAGTGCTGGCTGAACTTTCCCCTTTTCTTTTAAGAGTTTCTGTGCTGCTTACAAGTACCTTGGGGAATAAATGTGGATGCTTTGTTATTGAAATATATTGGCTAGTCTATCTTCCTCCTCTGCACTCCTTTGCATTCAGGGAAGAAAATGATCATGGGTAAGAAACTACAGACTTGAATATAAACAAAATAATATCAAGATAGCCACAATGTATTTTTTTAGTACATATAGTCACAGTTGTTTCATTTCTGCCAACAGTCTGACATAATGATTTTTTTTCTTAATTTATTTTTGTTTATAGTCCAGTAGATAGATGTCATTTTATCCATCTAGTGGAAATGGGTGACAGAAGAGGCTGGAATAAGAAGAAAGTAACAAGGAGTGAGCTTGGTGACTTCAGAACATTTAAGCCCAAGGATACCATTTATATAGGTCTGCATATTTTTTAAGCAGTACACAACATTTTCTACTTTGAGTTGAATCAGTTTTTACTTGATTTTTCTCCTATCTTACCTTTAATATAATATAGTGTTTTGACTCCCCCTAACAGAAACCAGTAGACTTGTAATCTGACCTTGTTTTAATTTTTTTTGTTGCAATTAGAACTTCTTTACTGGCTTTCTCTTCTCGTTTTGAAAATGATATCTTCTCTTTTGAAAATGATAACTAGCTTATAGAAAAAAAACACATTAATGTGTACATAAGAGGGCCACGGAAAATTTCAGGTGAAAGAATGAATATTTACACTGGATAAAACCAAGAATAAACAAAGAGTTTTCAATTATTTTCTTAACTGGTGACTAGTTTTTTCTTCTCACTATGGATTTTGTAAATTCTGAGCTATAGAGCTGTTTAAGGCCATAAAGGAATCTGTCAATCAGTCTCTCTACTCTAAATTGTCATACTTTATCTATAATTTCTGTATTGATGTCCTAGACTTGTTGTATTTTCAAGACATGTATGTTAACACTTATATAAAAGCAAAAAGCAATTGTGACAGAATTTACAACTGTGCAAGCCCAAGATAGACTAAATCTCAACATGGAGATGGGACATGTATATTTAGTTCTCTCACTAGCTGTAGAACTACTGGTAATTATTAGCTGATGGAATAGATTTTCATAAATTTTCTTTAAAATTCAAGCTCTGGAAAGTCAACTGCAGAACTACTGTGGCAGAACACTGGACAAATAAGTAAGCAAACAGCAATACAACAAAGGAAACAGCATTAGGTGTAGAAGGAGAAGAGTGGATCTAGGAAGAGTTTTGTCTTGATATGAAGACTACACATTGTATTAAGCTCTGGAAGAACTGAAAAAATCATTAATAAAAAACAAAATATAAAATTAAAAATAGACAAATATTTTATTTCTATTTAGTTTTCTGGTATGACTGGCATCAGGGATTAGAAAAATTTACTAGGCGAATTTCACAAAATGGCAGTGAATTTTCTATTGATATTTTACTTGAATTGGTCAAATATGAATTTATAGGAATTAAAAAATGAATACTAAGATTCATAGCCCCTTAAAACATCGATATAAACATTCAGCTTTCAAATTACTACTTTAAAAAATATTCACATAACATTTATAAATTAATGAAATAAAATCATGCTTCTCTATTAAAGTATTATATAAAATCCAAAGCAGAAATTTTGGGAACCCATTTATTTTTTACCCACTGATTTCTGCCTATGAGTTTGCCACCACCTGCTCCCTCCATTAAGCCCTGCCTCACCATGGGCTCAGAGAAACATGATCATGAAATAAATTCAAAAGGTCATGAATCATGACAAACAGTTCCATTTCTAATTGCTGATAACTGATATAGTCTGGAATTCTCAGTAGCATTCATTCTCTTCCCCCAGATGGAAAAACTAAACTCATGTTCTGATGTAATGGAGTTCCCTTTATGAGCACTGTATCCTAATATTCTGAGAAAATTCTAAATTCATATTTGTTCTTTAATATTCAGATAGAAGTTATGTTGCTCTCATCTGCATTGCTTTCTTTCACAATGAAAAGCAGGGTTTGTTCATAGACATCATTCAACACAAAATTCTCTAGTGATGCTAAGCTGGACTTTCTGGGAAACAGCTAAGCATGCTTTAGCAGTGACAAGAGAAATAGTAACATGGGACCTTCTCAAGCTGAAATAGTTTCAGGTCCCCGCTATGTTGTTTGATGGGTTTGTGAAATTACCAAGCTCCTAACTCCTGAGAACCTTGTTTTTCCTCATTATTTTCCTCATCATTTTCCTCATCTGGTTCAAGAAATAAAATGTAAAATGAAGGTAGTAGGGAAATAAACATTGTAAAGATGCAGCTGTTTGTAAAACACAATGTCAAAGTATAATATGTAAAAGAAATATGTGCTGTTTCTTTTTGGAATGCCTACTTTTGTTGTTGTTTTTTGGTTTGTAGTTTTAGTTAGTTTGTTTGTTTGTTTGCTTTGTCCTTTTTTCTTTAACCAGTTGCACTATTTTCTTTAACCTGTTGCATTTTTTGTCAACTGTGAAGTTAATGAGATTATAACCTAAGTTATTTTGAAAAAAAAGCATGTCAAATCAAAGCTTATTATTATTATTATTATTATTATTATTATTTCCCTAATATGTTGATTATAGAACTAAATAGATGCTCAGTGAACATTTGATGAATGAACAAATTGGTGTAATAGCAAAGCAAAGTTTTAAGAAAGATTATTGTCAATAGCTGATCTGCTCACTGGAAGACACCATATTCAGACCTATCCCAGAGGACCTGCTACACTCAGAGCAGTTGGTAAGAACCCTCTTTCACAACCCAAAGTTCAAGAACTGCAGCTGGGAGACCAGCTGTGGTGCACTAGGGACCCATCACCCATCAAAACTCCGCACTCTCGAATAACACTCCCCTTTCAATACCTATTCCTGTTTCTCCTGCTTGGGCAGATCCAAATCTGGCCTGTTCCTGGGAAGACACCATATTCAGAACCATCCCAGAAGACCTGCTTCACTCAGAGCAGTTGAGGATCCACTGTTCCCAGAGCAGTTGACTTCTAGCTGGTTTGCTCCCATGAAGACATTATACCTTGACTTAATAGCACAGATTCCTCAGTCTTATGCACTGAGCAGACCTTGGGCTCTACCTCTGCAACCAATACCACAACAGCCAGAGTAAGCTGGATTCCCAAGAGCTCTAAAACCCCAGGATCATAGAGGAAGCAGGACTCCCAAGAGCTTTAACAATCCCAGGATCATAGGATTACAAAATCCCAGAGGCAGCCAGACTCCCAGGAGCTCTTACATGCAGGATCACAGGATCACAGAGATAGCTGAATTCTGAGGTTCTCTGACCCAACCAATAAAGCAGAAGAGACAGTCTGGTCAGAGACAGTGAGTGCAGGGAGTACTAGAGATAACCAGATAAAGAAAGGCAAGCACAGGAATGTAAGCAACAGAAACAAAGGTTACTTGGAATCATCAGAACCCAGTTCATCCAGAATAGCAAGTCCTGGATACCACATCACATTAGAAAAGAAAGATTCACAATTAAAATTATTTCTGATGATGATGATAAAGGACTTTAAGAAGAACATAAATAACTCTCTTAAAGAAATACTGGAGAACACAGATAAACAGGTAGAAGCACTTAAAGAGGAAACACAAAAAACCCTTAAAAATTACAGGAAAACAACCAAACAGGTGAAGGAATTGAACAAAACCATCCAGGATCTAAAAATGGAAATAGGAAGAATGAAGAAATCACAAAGGGAGACTACCTTGGAGATAGAAAACCTAGGAAAGAGATCCAAGGTCATAGATGTAAGCATCACTGACAGAATACAAGAGAATCTCAGGAAGATGCCATAGAAGAGATTTACACAATGGACAAAGAAAATGCAAAATGCAAAAAGCTCCCAACCCAAAACATCCAGGGAATCCAGGACAAAATGAGAAGACAAAACTTAAGGATACTAGGTATAGAAGAGAACAAAGATTCCCAACTTAAAAGTCCACTAAATATCTTATCAAAATTATAGGAAAAAACTTCTTAAACCTAAAGAAAGAGATGTCTATGATCATAAAAGAAGCCTTCAGAACTCCAAAAAGAATGGACCAGAAAAAAATTCCCCCCATCACATAATAATCAGAACACAAAATGAACAAAAAAAGGAAAGAATACTAAAAATGTAAGGAAAAAAGATCAAGTAACACATAATAGCAGACCTATAAGTATTACACCAGACTTCTTTCTCACCAAAGACTATAAAAGCTAGAAGATCCTGGAGAGATGCCATACAAACCCTAAAAGAACACAAATGCCAGCCCAGACTACTATACTCAGAAAAACTCCCAATTACCATAGATAAAAAAACCAAGATATTTTATGACGAAACCAAATTTACACAATATCTCTCCACAAATTCAGTACTAAAAAAAGATAATAAGTGGAAAATTCCAACACAAGGAGGGAAAGTACACCCTAGAAAAGGCAAAAAAGTAATTTTTTTCCAACAGATTCTAAAGAAGATAGCCACACAAACAGGACCCAGCATTTTGCTCCATTCAGGAAACACACCTAAGTGACAAAGATAGCCAATACCTCAGAGTAAAAGGCTGGAAAACAACTTTCCAAGCAAATGGTCCCAAGAAACAAGCTGAAGTAGCCATTCTAATATTAAATAAAATGAATTTTCAACAAAATGATGTCAAAAAAAGATAAGGAAGAATGCTTGATACACATTTAAAAAAATCTACCAAGATGAACTATCAATTCTGAACATCTATGCTCCAAATTCAAGGGCGCCCATATTCATAAAAGAAACTGTACTAAAGCTCAAAACACTCATTGAACCTGACACAGTAATAGTGGGAGACTTCAACACCCCACTCTCATCAACAGACAGATCATGGAAACAAAAACTAAACAGAGATATGGAGAAACTAATAGAAGTTGTGGACCAAAGGGGTTTAACAGACATCTATAGCACATTTCATCTAAAACTAGAGAATATACCTTCTTCTCAGCACCTCATGGTATCTTCTCCAAAATAAACCATATAATTGGTCACAAAACTGGCCTCCACAGATACAAGTAGATTAAAATAATCCCATGCATCTTATCAGACCACCATGGACTAAGGCTGGTCTTCAATATCAATAAAAACAACAGAAAACCAACATATACATAGAAACTGAGCAATGTTTTACTCAATGATAACTTGATCAAGGAAGAAATAAAGAAAGAAATTAAAGACTTTTTAGAATTTAATGAAAATGAAGATATATCATACTACATCTTATGGTATACAATGAAAGCAGTGCTAAGAAGAAAACTCATAGCTCTAAGTGCCTATAAAAGGAAACTGGAGAAAGCATACACTAGCAACTTGACTGCACGACTGAAAGACCTAAAAAAAAAAAAAAAGCAAACAATCCCAAAAGGAGCAAAAGGAGTAGACAGCACAGCAGGAAATAATCAAACTCAGGGCCAAAATCAACGAAGTAGAAACAAAAAGAACTATACAAAGAATAATCAAAACCCAGAGCTGGTTCTTGGAGAAAATCAACAAGAAAGATACACTCTTAGCAGACTAACCAGAGGGTACAGAGTCAGTATCTAAATTAATAAAATCAGAACTGAAAAGGGAGACTAACAACAGAAACAGGAAATTTTAAAAAATCATCAGATCCTACTACAAAAGCCCATACTCAAAAAAACTAGAAAATCTGCATGAAGTGGACAATTTTCTACCAGACAGATACCAGGTACCAAAGTTAATCAAGATCAGATAAACAACCTAAACTGTCCCATAACCCCTAAAGAAATAGCAGCAGTCATTAAAAGTCTTCCAACAAAAATAAGTAAAGGATCAGATAGTTTTAGTGCAGAATTCGTTCAGACCTTCCAAGAAGACCTAATACCAACTCTGTTCAAACTATTCCACATAATAGAAACACAAGGAACACTACCCAATTCATTCTATGAAGCTACAATTATGCTCATACCTAAACCACACAAAAACCCAACAAAGAAAGAGAACTACAGACCAATCTCCTTTATGAATACTGATGCAAAAATTCTCAATAAAATTCTTGAAAACTAAATCCAAAAACACATCAAAACAATCATCCATCATAATCAAGTAGTTTTTATCCCAGGAATTCAGGGATGGTTCAATATACAGGAAATCAGTCAACACAATCCACTATATAAACAAACTCAAAGAGAAAAAAAATTCACATGATCATCTCAATAAATGTTGAGAAAGCATTTGACAAAATTCAAACCCCTTCATGGTAAAGATCAGGAATTCAAGGCCCATACTTAAACATAGTAAGAGCAATATACAGCAAGCTAGTAGCCAACATCAAACTAAATGTAAAGAAACATGAAGCAGCCAGGTGATGGTGGCGCACGCCTTTAGTCTTAGCACTTGGGAGGCAGAGGCAGGAGGATTTCTGAGTTCGAGGCCAGCCTGGTCTACAGAGTGAGTTCCAGGACAGCCAAGGCTACACAGAGAAACCCTGTCTCGAAAAACCAAAAAAAAAAAAAAAAAAAAAAAAAAAGAAGCATGAAGCAATACCACTAAGATCAGGGACTAGACAAGGCTGCCCACTCTAACACTATCTATTCAATATAGTACTGGGAGTCCTAGCCAGAACAATTAGACAACAAAAGGAAGTTAAAGGGATACAAATAGGAAAGTAAGAAGTCAAAATTTCACTATTTGCAGATGATATGATAGTATATTTAAGTGACCCTAAAACTTCCACCAGAGAACTCCTAAATATTATAAACAACTTCAGCAAAGTGGCTGGATCTAAAATTAACTCAAACAAATCAGTAGCCTTCCTCTACAAAAAGGATAAACAGGCCGAAAAAGAAATTAGGGAAGTGACACCCTTCACAATAGTCACAAATAATATAAAATAGCTTGCTGTAAATCTAACCAGGCAAGTGAAAGGTCTGTATGACAAGAACTTCAAACCTCTGAAGAAAGAAATTCAATATCTCAGAAGATGGAAAGATCTCCCATGCTCATGGATTGACAGGATTAATATGGTAAAAATTGTCATCCTTCCAAAAGCAATCTACAGATTCAATGGAATCCCCATCAAAATTCCAACTCAATTCTTAACAGAGTTAAAAATAACAATTCTCAAATTTATTTGGAATTATAAAAAAAAAAAAAACCAGGATAACAAAAACTATTCTCTATAATAAAAGAACTTCCGGGGGAATCACCCTCCTTAACTTCAAGCTGTACTACAGAGCAATAGTGATAAAAACTGCATGGTATTGGTAGAGATAGGTAAGAAGATCAATGGAATAGAATTGAAGATCCAGAAATGAACACACACACACCTACAGTCACTTGATCTTTGACAAAGGACCTAAAACTATTCAGTAGAAAAAATACAGCATTTTCAACAAATGATGCTGGTTCAACTGGAGGTCCACACGTAGAAGAATGCAAGTAGATCCATTCTTATCTCCTTGTACAAAACTCAAGTCCAAGTGGACCAAGGACCTCCACATACAACCAGATACAGTGAATCTACTAGAAAAACTGGTGAAGAGCCTTGAACACAGGGGAAATGTTCCTGAACATGACACTAATGGTTTATGCTTTAAGATCAAGAATTGACAAATGCGACCTCATCAAATTGCAAACCTTCTGTAAGCCAAAGGACTCTGTCAATAGGGCAAATGTCAACCAACAGATTCAGAAAAGATCTTTATCTTTATATGATCGAGGGCTCATATCTGATATGTACAAAGTCATGAAATTAGATTCCAGACAATCAAATAACTCTATTAAAAATGGTTTACAGAGCTAAACAAAGAATTCTCAATAAGCAAAACTGAATGATCGATAAGCACCTAAAGAAATGTTCAACATCCTTTGTCATAAGGGATATGCAAATCAAAACAATCCTGAAATTCTGCCTCATACCAGTCAGAATGGCTAAGCCCAAAAACTCAGGGGATAACAGATGCTTTCAAGGTTGTGGAGAAAGAATGACATTCCTTCATTGTTGGTGGGATTGCAAGCTGGTACAACCTCTCTGGAAATCAGTCTTGCAGTTCCTCAGAACACTGGACATAGTATTACCTGAGCACCAAGTTATGCCACACCTGGGCATATACCCAAAGGATTCTCCAACACATAACAAGGACACATGCTCCACTATGTTCACAGCAGCTTTATTTATAATAGCCAGAAGCTGGAAAGAGCCCAGATTTCCTTCAACAGAGGAATGGATACAGTAAATGTGGTATATTTACACAAAGAAGTACTACTCAGCTATTAAAAACAATACATTCATGAAATTCTTTGGCAAATGGATGGAACTAGAAAGTATCATCCTGAGTGAGGTAACCCAATCACAAATGAAAACACATGGTATGCACTCATGGATAAATGAATATTCACCCAAAAGCTCACAATATACAAGATACAACTCATAGACCATGGGAAGCTCAAGAAGAAGGAAGCACAATTTATGGGTTCTTTGGTCCTTCTTAGGAATAACCAAAGACTCAAGGGAGCAAGTCCTGAGACAAAGTTTGGAGTAGAGACTGGAGGAGGGGCCGTCTGGAGACTGTCTTTTCTGGGGATCCATCCCATGTGCAGTCAACAAACAGTCAACAAACACCATTGTGGATGCAAGGAAGTGCATGCTGACAAGAACCTAATATACCTGTGGCTTTGCCAGAATTTGACATATACAGAACCAGATGCTTGCAGTTAACCATTGAACAGATCATGGGGTCCCCAAAAGAAAAGCTGAGGGTGACCATACAAAAAGAAGAGACTCTGCATATAGAAAGCTAAACTGGCTGATTTTCTAAAGTAAGTGGTTTCAGGTTTCAGCAATTTACCATGCAGTAAATAAAATGTGCACGTGAACCTACACAGTTTATATAGGAAGACTGACTAGTGGTTACATGATTATTTGTTTGCATATTTATAATAAGATCCATAAATCTTATCCCTGTCACCAGACACTAGGTATGCAATCTATTTTAATATTATTTTATTTTTAATCTTTTAAAAACAGTTTATTTTCCTTATAACAGATGGTTAAAAGCAATACCATATCCTTCAAAGATCACTGTGAACATTACAGGAGATACATTCATAAAACCATTTGGCACAGTTCCTACTACACCATAAGTACAGAATCCAAGAGGCTGCTATTATCAATGTGCTTACACTTGAGTTTATATCCCATGGGTTGAAGCTACATAAACGTGGGGTGTAAAGAAGCCATAAAATGCAGTATTAGAATTATCTGTTTCTGAAAAACTGAAGAACGAAGTGTAGATGTAAAAAGAGGTAAGAATCAAATGGATGAAGATAGAGCACATAGCTCTAAGGATTCAAGGCTTTAATGACCAGAGTGCAAAAATAGAGATGTTTTCTTTTGCTATTTTTTTTTTTTGCTTGCTTGTCACTCAGAGGGGCTTATGTGGATTTTTCAATTGCTGTAAATCAATTCATAGAGGTGACCTGGCCCAAATTCTCTATCTGAGAAGGAAACATTGCTTGTGGCATGATTTATTCCCTAGCCAATCTTCCCCATTTCCCTGCCAAAATGAGGGCCCTTTTCATGGTGTGATGGAAAGAGAATGCCACGTTTAATTAGAGAGAATGAGCAGAGAGGAAGAGAAAAGCCAGTGAGCATGCCACCGTGCTGGCAGAAGTCTCCCAGGAACAGAAGGCGATGCGTTGTGACAGATGCCTTTGTTATGTTGTTTGTTAAACACGGTGTGGCTGCATTTCACAACATTTCGGAATCTGCCCCTGCATTCCTGGACATTTTGACAGTAGTGAATAGAAACTATGGGGACTTAGAAGGGCAAGTTAAGGATGGAAATCAAGGTAGACACAATAATATTAATGTAATGTGATTAGTGTTTAAAGTCATGGTTACCTAAATATATCACCCTCACAGAATCACTGGTAGTATAAGGTTCTACGAGCCACAACTTTTAAGTGTAAACACTGTGTCATTTTACATTCAAATCAGATGAATATGTGAGTATCCAGTATGTAACTATATTATGTAGTGTATCTGGATAGATATTATATAAATCACTATCCAAACTCTGGAGTGATTCATAATCCAATAGAGGCAGGAAAACATACACAACCTATGTATGTACACTTATTTATGTATTTGGCAAATATATTAGGATTCAATGTGATTCAAATCTATCTAAAATTCATTTTCAAGTCTGAAGTAAAAAGCATAGTGACAAAATGAGGAGAATGCTGTGTGACCACAGCAAATTATCTGATGGAAAAGAGTATTTTACAGAAGACAGGACAATCAACTAGTAAATGAAAGATTTGATCAGGATTGTAGAAATCCACAAATAGTAATGAGAGGGAGAGAAGGGAAGAGGGAAGTCAGAAAAAAGAGAAGAACATTAGGTAAAGTAAGATGTGAAACTTTAGGTTATAATTTGAGATATTATTGAAAATTTCCAATGGAATTCTTAAGCAAGAGGTATTATAAAATTGTGAAAAATAAATTAATTTCTCATATGCCCCTGTTTACCTTAATCTAGATGATCATATTAAGGTGGTTATTTTTATTTTTTCACCAGAAAACAAAAAAATCCAAGGAGGTCTACTCTGATGTGTGTGACAGAAGAAAGTTTGGAGACTAATTTTGTATTTTATTATCCTGAAACTGAAAATTTCCTAAGAGCCAACCTTCAAAGACCTTGAGCATTAAGAAAAGGGATGGGACACCAGTACCATGTGGATGAGCTTGGTTTCCCTGGCTATGAGACAAGAAATGAAGGCTAAACAGAAATTAACAGTACCACATCTCTGCTACAAGCACAGAGTAGAGGGACACTGGCAGTGGCCTCAATAATACACAGTAATTTTCTGCTGAGAGTCTAAATGCCAGACATAGACAACACATTTTTTTCTGTGTTATTTGAGATTGCTATCATCAAAGTTGCCCCCAAGTGGCCAAAAGAAATCTATGAACTAAGACAGGACCATTTTCAATGGTCTCAAAAATTTTGCAGATGGGAAAATTTAGTACAACGTTCTAAAGCAGATCACTTTACAGACTTAACAAAAACAGTATCAGATATGACAAGTTATATTCTTAAAAAGTTCATTCTGAAAATAAGTGCATAAAACTAATTTTAGAAACAATTATTCTTCACTTGTATTACAATTAAAGTGATGTCAAGTACATTGTTTACCTAAATACATGCAGTGACTTATGAACAACTCTCATCTCTGAATAGAAATAAACAGATTCTACAGGGTAGGCAAAGATAAACGGTGTGTGTGTGTGTGTATGTGTGTGTGTGTGTGTGTGTGTGTGTGTGTGTGTATTTGTGTAGAAAATGTGTGTACTTCTTGGAAATGAATAATATGAATACTAAACTGATATTTTAACTTCAATGGCCATGGTAGTATTGTGTTATTGCTAATTCAAACACTCTCTGACAACCAGGAAGCAGTCAAAGACAAAGACACTAGATAGAACTCTGAGCCATTTGCCTAGTGTAAGCTGAGGAGGAGAAAGAGAACAAAGAAGAAATGAGATAGTGTTTTCTTGAGAAAGAAAAGAAATTTTGAAAAATAAGTAACTTTTGGAGGCTTAGTATTATGTTAATATATAATTATACAGAAACCTGAAATTGCATCTGAGATCATAAATAAAGGAAATATGGGTTAAATGAAGAAAATGATTGAGGAAAACTTACTTCTTTTGTATTTGAAAATCAAGTCATGGAGGAAATTTGACCATTAAGATGCTTGCATTGTAAAGATGAGTGTGATCTCCAGAAATTGTATACAAAATCAAGATGTAAGATTGAAAGCTTTAATCCCATTACTGGAAAGACAAAAAAGGAGGGCTTGGTTGGCTTCCTGGCAAGCTCTCATAGGCCAGTTGATGACACCCAGGGAAGTTAGCAATCGTATCCCAAAGGATATGAATAATCTTTTTGATGATCATACCTGATGCCATCCTATGTCCCTCATTCAAAAATAGTCATGTACTCCTATACATATACACATACACACACAAACAAAAACACACACAAATAAAGACATATATACACAAAAATGTCTGTACACATTAAAGAAGAAATTTAGAAATCATTATAAAGATCTTCCAAATTATATAAAGTAAATAACTTAATTCCAAGAAAATATGAACGAATATATTGAATTAGCTCACTGACTTAGTCACAAAGACTAGATGGTTGGTAGCTAGATCTATCTTGCAGTTCAAGAAGAAGTAATAAGAGTATTAATACATGATTGAACAAACTATAATCTAAAGGAAAGATAAGGAAATAGTTACATAAAATGTAGAACAAGTATACAGCAATACAGAATTAGCAGAGTTAAACATGTTATACAGTCGATGAATCAATTTAAATTCCATAACTGAAAATCAAAGGTTATTACATGGTGTCAGTGAACAAAACACAGTTGTATGCCATTATAAAACATATTTCAAACAACAGTGACTCAAATTGTTATGGCCTTAATATATGAAATATTAAAGAAATGCAACCAGAACATAAAAATACAACAAACAACATTTACAACAATATTAGTATGAAGTATAACAGAAGTTTAAGCTAAAACAGTAATGGACAAATCTTTATGCTAATACACATATAACAACTAAGAAAGAAAAATTATTTAAAAAATGTAAGAATTTTTAAAAACATAACTATTAGAAACTTATATATCTTTAATACAGAAAATTCTAACATAAATTTTATACTGTATAGTTTGTTAAATAGTAAACACACTGTTTACTGAGAAAGACCAAGGAGAGAATTTCACATATTATTAAGTAATGTACTTATTAGTCATATACTAAGAAAGTTTAAAAATACTGTGTCTTGTATTTTTCAGATGAAAAGTTATTTCTCTGTTATACCTGAGAATTACAATCAGATCATTCTGACAAAGACACACTCATTGAGTTCAATAATAATACTAATAGTACAGGCTGATTGAATTTGACTGCTGTTCCTTGAGATATAGCCCAACCTGGTGTGCCCTGCGCAATCGTCTCTCCAGCAAGAATGCGGGCACCAGGATCCTTCTGCAGCAAGCGTTTATTGCTATGAAAGGAGGAAGAGAGAGAGCCCCAAAATGGCACTGCTTATATACAGCCTAGGGTGGCGTGGACATATCTGATTGGCTGCTTGCTCATAACCCCGTATGAGGCCCGGGCTGGGCAGTGACTTGGCGCGCTTTCACCACTTGCACATGCGCAATTTGCTTGTTTACCCTTGGGAGCACCAGATGCCAGCACCATCTTGTAATGGCCATCTTGTAATGGCGAATGCTGTCATCGCTCACTGCAGCTCTCTACAACCTGGCACCAATATGGAGCCAGAATCTGCCCACATACAGGCCATAGGCCCAAAGTGAGTACCTAATACTATTACTGTGTTACATGAACCTGATATTAAACCAACTTTTAATGACTTGGCATTATGTCCACAGAGTACCCCACTGGTCAACTCTCATTGGAGAAGCTTATTTCTGCAGTAGATGATTATCATGGAGATGCAAAACTAATCAAACTGTAGAGAATAAGAGAACACAGAGTATTTAGCAAATACTCTGAATGTGATAGCTATATCATATGCCTTCCTTCCAAGACTCAGAAATGGAACAGGGTAGGAAAAGACTATAAAATTCAGAGATAATGGAGGAAACACTTTTCTGAACACAAAACAGCAGTTGAACAATTGCCTTTACAATGGTTGTCGCAGCTTTCCTAAGATGCATGAAAGCTTCAGCCAGACAAAAGCCCAGCATAGAAAGAGAACATGGACCAATTAATATTGATTGGAAGAAAGAAGGTCAATTTTCATAAAGGTTGCTTCAGTGATCCAGTGGATAATTATGCATCCAAGGTTTTATGACATCATGAGTAGATTAGATGTGCTAAATTTAAAAGAAATTTCGAGGACACAACTGTGGGTCAGTAGGGAATAAGTGGAAGAATATAGGAGGAACTAGCTGGAAGTATGATCAAAATACAATTCCTGAAATCCTCAAAGAAGTATTTCAAAATGAAACATGTAGGAACAAATAAAATGTGACCAAGGTACTAGTGCTTAAATTTTATACTAAAATTTTAAATACCAAAGAAAAAGATTATTTTGTAAATCTTCATAATTTATTATCAATAGTACATATTAATAAATTAAGTCCAAATCATAAGATAAAACTAAAGCCTAGCCTAGCAGTGGTGATGCGGGCCTTTAACCCCAGTACTTGGGAGGCAGAGTTAGGAAGATTTTGAGGCTAGCTTGAACTACATGGCAAATTCCAGGATGTCCAGGGCTACAAAGAAGAAAGAAATCTTGTCTCAAAAAGCCAAAATAAATATAAAATAAATAAAATATAATAAAATATAATAAATATATATTAAAGCAATAACCAGAAAGGAATACATTCAGAGCTGAGTCTATAGACTTCAAGCTATACTACAGAGCAATAGTGATTAAAAACAAAAACAAAACTTGATAGTATTTGTACAGAGACAGACAGGCTGATCAGTGGAATAGAATTGAAGGCCCAGAAAACACACACACACACACACACACACACTTAAGAACATTTGATCCTGGACAAAGATGTCAAAAATATATAATGAAGAAAGCATCTTCAATAAATGGTGCTGGTTTAACTGGCAGTCTGCATGTAAAAAGTGAAAATAGATCATTATTTGTCACCTTACAGAAAGCTCACATCCAAGTGGAACCAAATCTAATAGAAGAGAAAGTGGGAAAGAGCCTCGAACTCATTGGCATGAGGGGAAATTTCTTAAACAGAACTCTAGTGGCTCAGGCTCTGAGATCAAGATTGATACATGGGACCTCATGTCACAAGAAGGCTTCTGTAAGGCAAAGAACATAGTCAATTCGACAAGAATGCAACCTACAAATTGGGAAAAAATAACTTTATTAAAACAACATCCAATAGCGGGCTAATAACCAAAATATATAAAGAACCCAAGAAACTAACTACCAAAAATCCAAACAACCTAATCAAAACATGGAGTATAGAACTAAACAAAATTCACAACAGAAGAACTTCAAATGAATGAGAAGCACTTAAAGAAATGTTCAAAGTCCTTAGTGATTAAGAAAATGCAAATCAAAATGACTCTGTTATTCCACCTTACACCCATCAGAATGTCTAAGATTAAAAACTTAGGTGACAAAAATGGTGGCGAGAATATGGAGAAAGAGGAACACTCCCCTTTTGTTGAGTGGGATTGCAAACTGGTGCAAACACTCTGGAGATCAATCTGGATGTTGGAAATAGATTTACCTGAAGACTCAGCTATACCACTCTTGGGCATATATCCAAATGATGCCCCACCATAGGCACGTGTTCTACTATGTTCACAGTGGCCTTATTTGTGATAGCCAGAAGCTGGAAACAAACCAGATGTCCCATAACAAAAGAATGGGTAAAGTGATTCATTTACCCAGTAGACTACTCAGCTATTGAGAACAAAGATATCATGAGTTTTTCAGGCAAATGGATGGAACTAGAAAATATCATCCTGAGTAAGGTACCTCACACACAAAAGGTCTGCAAGGTATGTACTCAATAATAAATGGCTATTAGTCAACAAGTACCATATGCCCAGGATACAATCTAGAGAATTCAAGGTTAGCAAGCAGAAAGGCCAAAGTGGGGATGCCTCGATTCCAGAGGGAGAAGAAAACTGTTATAGGGGGCATGGGGAGGGAAGGATCTGGGTCTGGGTGGAAGAGGGGAAAGGGAGGGGAATGGGGTACATGATCAGTTATTTCATGGGGGAACAGGACTGAAGCCCAGAGGGCTAGCAGAAAGAATGGAAATAGGCAACCTCAAAAGATAGGAAGTGGGAGACCCTCCATAATGCACCAGAGACCTGGGAGGTGAGAGACTCTCGGGACTCAAAAGTAGGGCCCTTGGATGAAGAACTGTACAGTGGGGAGAGGGTACTTGTAGAGTCCATCTCCAATGGAAGGACAGGGCAGTTAGTGGAGGGATGCAGTTTCCATCCACAGTCAAAATCTCTGACCTAGAATTGTTCCTGTCTGAAGGAACTGCATGGACAATAATGGAAAAGAGCTTGAGAGAAAGGAAGTCAAATGACAGGCCCAAATTGGGATCCAGCTCAAGTGGAGACCCTGGGGGCCTAATACTCTTACTGATGCTGTGGTGTGCCTACAGACAGGAGCCTAACATGTCTGCCCTCCAAGAGCTCCAACAAGCAGCTGAAAGAGTCAGATGCAGGTACTAGCACCCAATCAATGGAAGGAAGCCGAGGACCCCTTTGGTTGAATTGGGGAGCAGCTGGAAGAAGCTGAGGAGGATGGTGGTCCCATGAGAAGACCAGCAGTCTCAACTGACCTGAACCCCTATGATCTCTCAGATACTGAGCCACTAACCAGGCAGCATACTCCATCTGATACAAGGCCCTAGACACATATATAGTAGAGAATTGCCTGGTCTGGCCTCTGTGAAAGAAGATGCACCTAAACCTTGAAAGACTTGAGAACTCAGGGAGTAAGGAAGTCTAGTGGGGTGGCAGTGGAGGGGTGGAGATATCCTCGTGGAGACAGGGGAGGGGTAAGTGGTATGAGATGGGGAATATTCACAAGGTGGACTGGGAGATGTATGAAGACTGGGCTATAAAGAGGATTAAAGAATAAGTAATAATAAAATAATAAAAATAAATAAAAAAACAAACAAACTCAACACTTGAAAACATTCCTCTCCCTGGACAGGACAATCTCTAAATTTATTTTATGAAGGCAATAAGGTTTGCAAGTTGGAATCTATCACAAAGCTCAAAAGAAAAATATCATATTGTATATATTTGCATATGGAATATACATTTTACAATGTTCTCTAGAAATTAATGACTGTATTAAATTCTATTTTAATTTGATATACTAACATACAAAAAGGAAACATAGCACAATTGTATCAATAATTGTACAAAAGGTATTTGATAAAAAGCATCAAGCTTAGTAAATAAAATTAGCATAAAATAAAACAATATAGATTCCATAAAGAATTGTTTACAAAATCTATATTACCTGTGATCTTGAAATAAAATCATTTAGTTTAAATAAGGTATTGCCTACTTATAAGTAATATCTCATTATTTCTTAAATTATCTGGCAGATTAAATATAAAAAATTCTAAAATTGGTCAACAAACTGCAATAATAGAATCAAATGAAAACTGAGTAAGGTGGAAGCTTATAACCTAAGTTTCCACAGGGTGAGTATGCTTTCTTTATGTTAGGAAAGAAGCTTATTTGAAGAGATAAGATTTTTATTTACAACACATACAAAACTTATGTGTAATTAAATGCAAATTCAACTCTAAATTATAGCATATAATTATAATACAAAGTACTCAATATCTGAGGGCATGTTTTGAAATGTTAGCAATTCTATTAAAATATTCAATAAAGATTTTGGAACTGTGTTCCAAACATTTCGTTTACGATGGAGAAGAAATATCGAAGAGTCAAAACTTTTGTAGGAAAGGAGCCCAGAGCAGAGAAGGTCCCCAAACAGATCTCAGAACACGTATCAAACCAAATGAACTCAAAGGGATGTATAGTAGGCAAAAAAAGAGACGGTGTGAGACAACATTAAGGGAAGATGCTATTTATTGCTTTCTCATGTATTCCAATCACACAAATTCATAGTCCCGTGAAACGCTAGTTGATTTAAATCACATTAACAGAACATTTTACCCAAACACAAAACACAAAAGAGTATGCCTTCTCCTTTGCCTCTCATGGAACTAACTTCAAAATTGACCACATACTGACAAAGTACAAGTTACAACAGATACAAAAATATTGAAATAACTCCCTGTATCTTAGAAGACTACCGTGAATTAAAGTTGGCTCTCAAAATCAACAGAAAAGACAGAAAGCTTACGAACACATGGAAACTGAGCAAGTTCTACTGAATGAAAAATGGGTGAAGACAGAAATAAGAAAGACATGGAAAACTTTCTAGATATGATTAAAATGAATAAACAACATACAGAATCTTACTGGACAAAATAAAAAAGGTTCTAGAGGGAAGTTCATAGCTCTAAGTGCCTACGTTCCAAGATAGAGATATTTCATACTATTAAATTAACAGAAAACCTGAAAGGTCTAGAACAAAAGGAAAAAAATATGCCCTAAATGAGTAGTCAGCAAAAAATAATAAAAATTAAAAGTGAAATCATAAATGCAAATCAAAATGACCCTGAGATTCCACCTCACACCAATCAGAATGGCTAAGTCCAAAAACTCAACAGCAGATGCTGGAGAGGATGTAGATAACAAAGAACACTCCTCCGTTGCTGATGGTATTGCAGGCTGCTACAACTACTCTGGAAATCAGACTGATGGTTCCTCAGAAAATTGGACATAGGTCCTGAGAATCCAGGTATACCAATCCTGGGCATATACCTAGAAGATGCTCTAACATGGAATAAGTACACATGCTATACACTATGTTCGTAGCAGCCATATTTATAATAGCCAGAAACTGGAACCAATCCAGATGTCCCTCAACAGAGGAATGGATACAGAAAATGTAGTACATCTACACAATAGAATACTACTCAGCTATTAAAAACAATTACTTCATGAAATTCACAGGCAAATGGATGGAACTTGAAAATATCATCATGAATAAGGTAACCCAGTCACAAAAGAACACAAATGATATGCACTCATTGATAAGTAGATATTAGCCCAAAAGCTCAGAATACCCAAGTAGAATTCACGGACCACGTGAAGCTCAAAAAGAAGGAAGACCAAAGTGTGGATGCTTCAGTCCTTAGAAGGGGGAACAAAATACTCACAGAAGAACATATGGAGACAAAGTGTGGAACAGAGACTGAAGGAAAGGCCATCCAGAGACTGCGCAGCTTGGGAATCCACCCCATATACATTCGCCAAACCCGGAAGCTATTGCAGATGCTGGAAAGTGCTTGCTGATGGGAGCCTGAAATGTCTGTCTCCTGAGAAGCTCTGCCAGAGCCTGACAAATACATAGGAGAATGCTCCTAGCCAAACATTGGACTGAGCATGTTTTCCGGATGTAGGAGTTGGAGAAGAGACTAAAGAAGCTGAAGAGGTTTGCAGCCTTGTGGGTGGAGCAACACTGTCAACTGGCCAGAAACCCCAGAGCTCCTGGGTACTCGATCACCAACCAAAGAGGGCAGGGACCCATGGCTCCAGCAGCTTATGTGGCAGAGGATGACCTGGTTGGACATCAGTGGGAGGAATAGCCCTTGGTCATGTGGGGTTTGATTCTTCAGTGTAGGGAAATGCCAAGGTGGGAAGGGGAGAATGGATGGTTTGGGGAGCACCTTCATACAGGCAAAGGGAGGGGGAATGGGATAGGGGGTTTCTGGAGGAGAGAGCTGGAAAGGGGATAACATTTGAAATGTAAATAAAGAAAATATCCAATAAAAGAAAAAAATAAAAGATCAAGAGAAAAAATCTTTCAGCTATAAAAATGAGCATCACAGTTACATCGAAAATTAAAATTTAGATCCATTTTTTTTTAAAAAGAAATTAGTAAAATGAAAACAAAAATAAAAATAAAAAGCATCAATGAAGTAAAATACTGGTTATTTGAGAAAATCAACGACCTCATCCAAATTAACTAAAAGGAAGAAAAAATATTCAAATTTACAAAATTAAAAATGAAAAGAGGGACATAGCAAAACACACCAAGGGAATCCAGAGAATCATAAGGCCATGGTTTGGAAGTCTATAGTTCACAAAATTGTAAAATCAAAAAACCAAAAAAATTACTTTCCCAATAGATACATTTTCCAAAGTTTAATGTATAGCTGATTTAAACAGATTTAGAACACCTGTGAAACAGTAGCACTCATGAAAGTCTCCCCCTCAAAAAAAAGAGCACTGAGAGTAATGGCTTAGCACAAAATTGTACCAGATATTTAAAAAATGAGTTAACACCAAACTCATAAAATGAATCCATAAACCAGAAACAGGAGAATGCCCAATTTATTTTATGATGCCACAGTGACCCTTATACCAAAACCACATAAAGATCCACAGAAAATAAAATTAAAGGCCAATTTCCATTTGTAAAAGTACTCAAAAGATACTTGAAAACTGAATCTCAGAACACACACACACACACACACACACACACACACACACACACACACAAAGTCAATGGCCATGATCAAGTAAACATCATCAGAGATGATGATGATCAGAGATGCAGGGATAGTTTGATACACAAAAATCAGCAAGGTTAATCTATCAAATAAACAAAACTCAAAAAAAGATCACCATCTAATAAGAATCAAAAAGAAAGGTATTTGACAGAATTCAATGCCTCTTCACACCCAAAGTCCTGGAGATATTTGGATACAAGAAACATACTGAAACATAATAAACATAGGAAGTCCATATGTACCACACTGCACAAAACTCAAGTCTAAATGAATTGAAGACCTCAACAAAACAACCTGATATACTGAACCAGATAAAAGACGAAGTGTAGAATAGGATTGAATTCTTGGAAGAGGGGAAGATACCCTGAATCAAACACGGATAGTACTGGCACTAATATCAGCAGTTAATAAATGGGACTTCATGAAACAGAAAAGCTTCTGCAAGTCAAAAATCACTGTTATTTGTACAAAGTAGCAGCCTACAGAAAGTGCCAAGATCTTTATCAATTCCACATCCAGTAGATGACTAATATTCAGAATATATAAAGAACAATCAAACATTACAGGATTTTTAAAAGAACATAGGGACACTTAGATATATAATTTGTGATAATTAAAATGTATTAATACAAAATATAATATATAGAATATAAGTGTGCAGTGTGACAAATTTTAGTATGGAACCTCATATTAACATTTTATCTCATAGGTATACACACACATATAAAATTACATAATCCCAGAAGATTTATCTGGTCATTCTCTTTAATTCCACCTGTCAATCTGATCTGTTCTCCAAGTATAGACCATCTTGTTCTTCACATTACAGATTCCACTTCAAAGGAACTTTGCAATATTATCAGTCTTTTGTTTCATCATCATTTCTAATTTACATCTTCTCACAAAAGCATTAAAGATGGCACAATTACTAGCAATTTTTATTTTTACAGAAGACCTAGCTTCTCTTTTCAGAATCAACCTAGTAGTTCACAACAGTCTGTCACTCCAGATAAGGGAACATAGTACTGTCTATTGGACACTAAGGGTATATATACCTGTGGTGGACATACACACAGGTAGGCAAAATACCCAAGCACACAAAATAAAAAATAATAAATAATAAATGGATACATCTTTCGAGAAACTTAAGTAGATTTTAAGTACTGTATACCTCAACTATATGTTATTTCACATTCATTTTATAACTTTAGTCATATAGTACTAATTTGAGTAAATGCTGTTCTTTAAAAAGAATACATTTTAGATGAAGAAACAACTAATATTTATACACAGATAAAAATATAGAGGCAAACTTCCAAATTATTTTGTAAATTTATTGCACAACTTCATGGTCCTCACTATAATAATTGTGATAAATGTTTAAGACATTTTCAAATATGTGTTTTATAAAGCATTAATTTAATAATAATATCAAATCCACTTCCTTTCAAGTACTGTTTCCAGGCAGACTCAGTCTTTATAATCATTGTGCATACCTACGTTCACCTAAGGCAATGTTGACCTCAAATAATCTATCTAACCTGTCTCTGTTTTGGCTGAATAATCAGTACTTTAGAGATTCATACCTCCTGCTCTATTTAGTTCAGGGAATAGTGCATGGAAGATGAAAGACTCTGAAGTGATAACATCATAAACAGATTATTGCTTTCTTCTCCCTTAGCAACGCAAGGCAGCACACAGAACAGTCAGGTCATTATTACCTTCTACAAATAGTCATTTCACACTAAGAAAAGACCACTATGCTTGACATAACCTCCCATTATGATTTCATAAAGTGTTTAATTTTTCTGAAAATGGGGTTATTATGTGCTGGTTGAATGGCTCTTATTTCCTTATTTCATACATTAATACCATAAATACCTGGGCGATATACTTTTGGTCATTTTGGAGGATAGGGATTGTGGGGTTAGCTGAGACTTAGAGATAATAGACATCTTCATGAGTCCATTGAAACCTGTCACGTGGATACACTGAGTTATCTGTTCACCAGCATGACAATTATTACTCTGAGAATGGGGTGATATTCTCCAGAGGACCCTGAAGACATAACTCAGCTGTCATACAGTCATGGGGCTTTGTGAACATTGATTTTAGTTAGCTAACCATGAAAGGGATCCTCAGAAAGAAAAGGTAAGAAAGTCTCCTCAGCCATCCTGTTAAGAGAGGTGCTGTTCTTTTCTACACCTTTGTCCAACAGTGTGCAGTCCTCTGCTTTCTGCTAACTTTCAGAGGAGAACAAAGATTTTGCTTGCACAGTATCATGTCATGCTTCCTCAGACATTAAGTGTCAGGTACCCATTGACGTCTCCATGGAGAAGTATGCTGTTATATAATAATATGATAATAAAGTCAAGGCTACTTCTGAGCAAACATTTCTTTCTCTTTCTCTCTCTCCCTCTCTTTTTCTCTGCCTGTATGTGTTTTCTGAGTGTATATGTATGCACACTCACATATGTGTATCTATTTTCTGTCAGGTCTACCTGAGTTTAGCATTTTCATTTATTTTAGGTTTATAATTTTCTGATACTTTATTTAAATTTAAATGTTTCCTTTTGTCTTCATGCACTTTGAAATGAAAACTGCTATCCTGGCCATAGGTACACTGTTAGATAATAACAGCAGTTATAAAATTTTTAAAAATTAAATCAGAAGATAGCATTAATAATAACACAGTCTACTTGAAGAAGTAACTGATAGCCACATAAAGCAACCAAGAGAGTTGCTGGAAGTAAGTTACAGTACAAAATGACATGTATTATGGATCTGTGGGAATCAAGAAGGCTTTTTTGTGACAGTCATCCATGACTGCGAACACTGTGGAGCCATTCAATTTCCTGGGGTGTCTACCAAAGACTCGAGGCATTCAGAAACCAAAGGCAGAAATTCCAAGGAGCATATGGGGAGATGGAGAGCCAAGAATCATTTTTCAACTTCCTTATATCTGCTGCCAAATGACGACCACTCTGCCACATTGATACTTGTCTTCATTTACTTGATCACACTTTAGCTTGCAGCAGGACATTAAATACACAGCAGTTATTTGCAGACTCTCTCTATATCCCTTATAACATCAAGATGCCTTTGCATATCTTGCCAATACTTATTCTGAATTGCTGCACTAAACAGAAACTGAGTTGCATATTGATATATATGTAGACACAGGCAGACACTCATATTCACACAAATAAGGCACACTCGGAGAAACTCACAACACACACACTTGCACACACAGTCATACTCACATCCACAGAGAAGCACACATCCACAGATAAACACACATTCACAAACACACTCATACACAGACTTAACAAGCTAAAATACAGAATTACACACACATGCAGGGTTTGTATAACACAAAAGTTTCTGCTTTATTTCTTGATTGTATTAAGATGATATGCTTACGCAACAGGTCATGAAAACTATTAATTTTGGGCTGAGGAAGTACAGGATTGAACTCTCAAATTCTGCTTCTAACATTCTTTCCCATACTGACTTCAACAAACACCAATAAGCTTCCATTTATTATCGAATCACCTTTATCTGTTTGTAGAGATGTACGTAGTCACAACTAGACCACTATGTGCTTGCATTTCTGTGATGCTTTAATATAATATTTGATAGGACAATTTACCACTGTCTCATTTCCATCACAGCTGTTGTCAATCATCATTCTAAAATTGGGGAATAAGAAGCCCAGTGTCTGCTGGGAGCCAGGCTTCTGCTTTACACCTAAAGCCAAGCGAAGGCTAATACGGCTGATCTTGAGCCTTATATTCCAGTGTGAAGTTTAGAGGAGAACACACCAAGCCACGGCTATCTGATTACATTATCTTTCTATTTTCTCCTTGTGTAGAAGAAACAATTGCCTTGCTTTATTTGGTTTACTTTTAGACACTGTTTTAGTCCTAACAAAATCAACCCCAGAATGTCTACACTCCTGAACATCACAGTATGCCCCCTTATGCTGAGAAGCACCCACTTCCGGGGTCTTTGTTCTGCTGAATTCTTCTCTTAGCTATATCTAGCAGAGGCTTCCAACTTCTTTCTGAGACTCCCATTATAATTTTGAAGTTTCTAATTCTTTCTATGCAATTGGCTCTGTTCTTGGATACTTTGGGTCTTCTCCCTTCTCTGTTTTAGTTCATACATTTGTGTTATTCGAATACATCTTCTATTGCTTTTTTTTTTTTTTTTTGACTTTTTTTTGACTTTTTTGAGACAGGGTTTCTCTGTGTAGTCCTGGCTGTCCTGGATCTCACTCTGTAGACCAGGCTGTCCTCGAACTCAGAAATCCACCTGCCTCTGCCTCCCAAGTGCTGGGATTAAAGGCGTGTGCCACCACGGCCCGGCTTTCTATTGCTTTTTTAAAGTACATTTATCCAGCAGCAATGATGATATGTTTTAAAATTATAACATAGAGAGAAAGCAAAAAACAAGTTTCTTGATGTTTTCAAAGTTATAGCACATTATACTTATTGAGTAAAGGACAATACATCAGTATTTTAAAGAATTCTCTAGAATTTCAAAAGTATAATTATTTTAAACATATATTGAAAATTCTAACAATCTTTACCTTGTTATGATGTAGCTCAATTTTTTGTTAATGAGTAAAATGTACTAAATTTTGTAACTCTTACAAAGATGTACAGCCTACTAGACTATTGAAACATTGAAAAACTCAATGTAAAAAGATAACATCTCCCAGTATGATAACTGCCTCTCATGGAATCATGTGGAGACACTGTCCCCTTAAAAACAATTTATTGTACATTTAAAATTATTATAAATTCAGTAGTTATCCAAAGGACTTACTCAAAATCCTCCACACACATGAATTTATTGGTATTTATTTTGCTTTTCTTATTATCCCCTTTTTTGTTCCTCTTTCTTAATGTTATTCTGAACCATTCACACATTTGTTAACATCTCTGCTTTCTCCCATACTTTTAGTGATACACATTTGGGCACATGTGTGTTTAAAAGTTTCTGTTCTACTGTGATGTAAAATAATATTACCTGTCTTTAAATTTTCCATGGCAGGAAATCACTTTCCCTTAATATTTTGATGCAAATCTACCACAGTATTCAAATTCTTAGGTTTTTGCTATGACCCAGGAACATGAGTATCGTACCCTCATACTAGGTGTTGACTGGGCAGCATAATCATGTGTCTTTGCTGTGAAAGCTTATCCACAGTTATTTTAGATGAATATTTTTCCATTCTTTGAAGTGAACACCTTTTGAAATAGTTAAATATAGGATCAGTTGTTCTTCATATATATATATATATATATATACACATATATATATATCACATATACACATAAATTTATGTGCATACATTTATCTGAGTATATAAATGTATATTTTACACTAATGTAATTTCCTTCATAGAAATGTTATAATCTCTCTATAGATCAATTACTATTAAAATGTCCCTCATTGTTTTGGACAGACTCTTTTTCAGAGTTCTGCAAGGACATCCAGAGCCAATATTGTTTGAGTGACATAAACTGTAGTGTAGACTTTATAACCAATTTTTCTGTATTACATCCTATAATGAACTTATCTTTACATTAATTTCCTAATTGTGTTAATACATAACACAATATGAACAATTAGAGTTATTGAATGGTGCTATTTAGGGAAATGTTATAAGAAAAGACATCTTTATGATTTCAGCACATGCACAGTTCCAGATGTTTCTGGATTCTATCAAGATGATAGAATCATCAGGTACAGACCTATGTCTAAATGTCTGTTACTATGAATGAACCTTCCAGTTTTCTCCTCTGATACTCTTTTTTCTTGTTACGTATATCTTTACCATTTAATATAACATTATAAGTAAGTTTTTCAATATACTCTTCCAAATGGAGAATAGCATAAAATTAGACACATTCTAGTGTGACTATAGGCTCCACAAGCGGATGGGGGTCTAGGTTGTCTTAGCATTTGCTGTATACACCAATTAGGTGACTCTATGGTTGCATCTAAAAAGATTGCTGAGAAACATTTTCCTCCTTTTTCTCTTTGACAAATGAGATTGTAGGGTGGCTTTGGGAGTAGTTTAAGTGAAATTATAATCTGACAAGGTAAATCCAGGAGCTATCAGAGTTATGCAATTGGGTAGTATATATGAGTCCTTTCTCTAGAAATATTGTTTCTAGTTTCTAGTAAGATAGAAAATTAAAAGCTCATAGTCAGGAAAAGAGAGAAATCTAAGTTCTTGGTTGTGATGAATTTCTTAATTTCCTGGGGTTAAGATGCCACACTGAGATTTGGGATTAGGGACTCATCTCCTTTCTTATGTCCCCATTGTTTCCTCTGTCTGCAGCACTGCCTCATTAGCACCTTGAATTTCTCTAAAGTTAAGAAGAGAAAGAGGAAGTTTAAGTTGTTAGAATCCTTTCTTTTTAAAATCTATGTTTCCAGTTAAGACATACCCATTGATTAGAGGAAATTAGCACTTTCAAATGCTCCCTTTTCCTTTCTCCTATGCTATTATTAGTAAAATTCACAACACTTCCACACTCTGATCCACAGTCAGTTTTCATCATGATTTCACCATAGTTGCATTTTGAATTTGAGTTCACACCTCTTCCTGTTCCCATGACTTCCTTTTTCAATAAATCTGACATAACGCCTGACTTGGTTTTTCTACCTAAAATCTTTCAGAAACTTTTAATTTTAAAATTTTAATATACCTTTTTAACTCCCAAAATCAAAACATTATTCTCTCAATATGTCATTAACATCAAATTATTATATTTTTATGCAATCTCCTTTGTACTCAATAATTGTTGCCCAGTCAACACTTTGAGTACTTGTTAGCCCCAGCAACCATATTCCATAGGTTATTGAAAGTGTGACCACATCCTACACTTTCTCTTCTCCTTCACTTACATCTATACCATCTCAACTTAGATGCAAATGTCATTTTCCCCTAATTGTGGCATCTAGTCTTAAAATTGATCCTGCTGTGTCAACTTCTGTGTGGACTTTAAGTTAAAAAGTAAGAAAATTACAAATTCATATGCGAGTATTGAAATAAGGCAAACTGTTTCTCCACCGCAAAGAGCTTGGGGATCATCTGTCCCTGAGATTTTTTAATGTTTTTAAGCATAGTGCACTCAAGTCTTACTACTTGACACTTGTTCTTATTTTGATTACAGGTGTCCCTAAAATGCCTGCAAAGCCCTACACTCCTGAATCTAAACACTGAAACTATCCTTTGGCTGGCTTTTCCTTCTTCTCATTTTCTTTCTTTTCCTTTTCTGTTTTATGTCTTTTAAATATCCTTCCATATTTATACATATTTTTGGAACATCTATCTAAGATTCCTATTTTATCTTCATTGACTGTCTGTCCTATCTCTCTTCTTGCTTACCCTGTCTTCTTTTCTCTTCATCCTCTTTTCCTTTTCCCTTCCCTTTCCACTCTTTTTCTTTTACTAACAAATGGATGTGATAATTAAACCTCTGCAGTCTTTATTTCCCCTACCTTTCTCATGATTCCATCTGACCATACAAGGATTTTGTATATTCACAACTTAGGGTCATGTTCACTCCAAACTTTGTCATATAGCTGTCTCTGAATATGTTATTTTATCTACAATAAACTTTCCCCTCCATTACACCTAGGAACAATCAAGTTCTTTTTATTATTTTATTTTCCATTCATTTCCATTATAGAAAGAAACTTTCTTCGGTGAGGGCTGACGGCTACACTTGTCTGTGAGTATAAATAAACATTTAGAATGTAGTTAAGGAATTATGTTGCTCTTGCCACATGATTGTAGTAGATTCTCATCTAAGCTCTATGACCTTACTATGCCAAGAAGTTGGCTAGATTAATAATTAGTACCATGAATGATTTATTTCCTGTTGAGTGAGCTTTAAATTTCCTTTGATTTTGGTTATCAACAACATGTAAATACTCCTAATGAATCTTTATGGAGCTTTCCATGTTGGTTATTGGTGTGATTCACAGGTGTCACATCTAGTAAGGCCATTAACTGTTTCCTTCATTTGCAGCTAACATGATATTTTCTGGAACCATGAGAGCTAGGGAATAGAAAGGAGGAATTCAGGTTATATCCCACTAATGCAGTCCTCCATCCTATGTCCTACATGTGTGGTATCATTACCAATGGAAGCTTACCTTTAACCTGAGAGGCCCCCAAATGTAACATCTACAGTCTGTTTTTTGGAGCCATTTGGAATACCTTGACTCACCATTCAAAGTGAGGTTTCCCAAGATTGACACTGACACACTGAATTTTAAACCCATGACCTTTCTGTTATCATTGTCTTATATCAATAATCATGTGGCATACTGTCATATCTTTCAATTTTTTTCCAAACTTCACCTCACTGACCCATTCTTATATCACTCCATTTAAAATGGCATCTTCATCTGCTGAGCATCCAGAATCCCCTGCAATGTGATTACATTTTTTTGCATCACTAAGCATTTTACATTTTTAATATGCTATGTAATTTATTACATGTCTTATATTTGCTTAGTTTGACAGTCAGAATAATATTCTCTCAATAACTTACTTTTAACCATGAAAGTCAGTTTCTCCATAGTATATTTTGCTAAATTTAAAGAAGGAAAATTATTCCAATTTATTGAGTGGCTATCGTGATCAGGGAGCTGTGATATTCTCCTGATATAGCATTTGTTTTATGTATACTATAACCCCTTTCAGGAAACTTATCCACATCTGACAGATGAGGTGACATGTAAGAAAGGGTTGGATGTCTTGAACAAAGGGTACAGTTAACAAGCAAAACAGATTGGACTGCATTGAATCACTAATGTACTTACCCTTTTCTTTTAAATTTCCAAAGAAATGCTTATGTAAGTATATTTAATTTTACGTTAACCCCTTTTAATATCACTTATATTGTCTCCCAGTTCCTAGGTGAAAAAAATTAAATCAACCAAAAGTTAACATATCTTGGTGATAAGTGATTATTGCAGCTGAACTTCAAAACAGGTTCCTTTGGCTGCAAAGTTCCCTCTGTTTATTTTATTCTGAAAGATATTTAAAGTTTCATGGGTTAAATAGCACATGGCAGCAGGAATTACCTTGTGTTTATCCCTTGCTGCACATGGTATTTCTTCTTCAATAAGTTTAAACACATGTAATTTGGTGTGGTCTAGATACAGTTTTAAAACATTTAGGCAGTGACAAATCAGCGTCATTTGAGTAACCTGGGCACTGTCATTTTTGGAAATGTTGTCGAAACTATCCAGTTTACAGAGTAATCAGCACTGCTTTCCATACTGCTCATCAATCATTCTTTCTCTATACATTGTGTACTACAGCCTTAACTTGGAGACCTCAGCTCCCAAATAGAAAGTCATTTAATGGCTCCTTACTCTTTGGAGCACCATCTAAGGCTCCTCTTTAATCAGCTTCCTAGAGAAAGATTCAGGTGGGGGCAACGAGGTAGGTCACTTCAACTGTGTTTCCATGGTGACCCATACATGAATGTGATCTTAGCTCAGGACTTTAGACCTAATGACCTCTAATCACATCCTCTATACTCCCGAGGACTCGGTGACTGTGATAGCAATTTCCTGTGACTTGCTTTAATGCAGGAGCTTTCAGAAAGGTAGACGTCCTGCCTTAAGTAGGCAGGGCCAACCAGCAATTACTTTAGGACAAAACCAGACAGAGTCTTTGTAGGAATGCTGTGACCAAAGTTGATAATACATTACTAGGATCAGAGGTGCCAAAAAGACCACTCCTGTTGGAGTATTTCAGCTCCTAATTAACCTGATTCGATTCAGTTTTGACCTACTTCATTTATGAATTCCACATAAAGATAATGTGGAAAAAGGAAACTGTTTCAAAAAGAAATAATTGAAGGAACAATGTCTGCTGGGATAAGAAGAAAGAGGATATAATTTAAGGTTAAAGATTAAATATGTCATACATTGACATGATAAAAAATAAATTGAAGTGGTATCTGTGAGTACACTCACTGGGAAGTATGTCTTGGTAACTATCTTTGCTTCAGAGAGTCATGTAGTCAGGACAAAATTTGAATCTCATCTTTTCTTTTGAACAAAGTGTTCAATTTTGTGAAAATATGGGTTTTTTTGTTGTTTTATATAAAATGAAAATGATGGTAATGCTTTTAAACCCAGTATTTACTTTGATACTGTTGCATAGTTTCACAGATAGGCTGTTATAAGTGGATATAATACTTCACAGAAAGCATTTATATTACTCTCAGGAATATGTACTTTATCAATGAAAATGTTTCCAGCCAGACAGGAGTGGCCCACGCCTTTAATTCCAGCACTTGGGAGGCAGAGACAGGCAGACTTCTGAGTTCAAGGCCAGCCTGGTCTACAGAGTGAGTTCCAGGACAGCCAGGGCTAAACAGAGAAACCCTGTCTCACCCCCCCCAAAAAAAAACGAAAAGAAAAGAAAAAGAAAGAAAGAAAATGTTTCCAGAAGTATTACTATTCAATCTATTACTTAAAAATACACTGAATATCAGATATGCTGCACAGGATTGTATTCAACATTATGAATCAAGTTTTTGGTCACTGGCAAAATCCTAGCTGATTAGGTAGAAAATGGGAACTTTAGATTAGTCTAAAGTATGGCTTTGTCTCCTGAGAGTCTCTGCTACAGCCTTACTAATAGAGAGGGGATGCTCACAGCCAACCATTGGACTGAGCACGGGGTCCCCAATGGAGGAGTTAGAGAAAGGACTGAAGAAGCTGAAGGGGTTTGTAACCCCATAGGAAGAACAATAATATCAACCAGCCACTCCCACCCCGGAGAACTCCCAGGGACTAAACCACCAACCAAGGAGTACACATGGAGATACCAATGGCTTCAGCTGCATATTTAGAGGAGGATGACCTTGTCTCACATCAATGGGAGGAGTGATCCTTGGTCCTGAGAGGGCTCAATTCCCCAGTGTAGGAGAATTCGAAGGTGGGAGGTAGAAATGAGTGGGTGGGTGGCAGAATACCCTCATAGAAGCAGGGTAAGGGGTATCGGATGGGGGGGTGGGTGGAGGAGGGACCAGAAAAGTGGATAACATTTGAAATGTAAATAAATAAAATAACCAATAAAAGAAAAGAGTTAGGTTAGTTGAAATATGTAATTCAAGTTTATAGATATCCAATTGGACTCTACCACCATATGCTGTTATGTTTTAGCCTGTGTTTTGAATGTCTGGTCTCCCAAATCACTGTATGCTATTTTAAAAGCTGTTGAGACTTTAAGAGGCAGCCTCTTTAGAAACAGCCTACAAAATCTCCTATGGCAACGGTGGCACAAACTTGTAGGAGTAAACAACCAGATGCTATTTGATTTAAGACCCATTTCACAATATGAAACCTATGCCTGATGTTGCTTTCATGAACAAGAACTAAAAACTAACTAGCTCAGAAACCTAGGGTAAAACCAAATACTACTAGTCTCAAACAATAACAACAAAATGTAACAATCAAAGGACATCTGTAGATATTCTGCTATAGTTAAAGGACACCTGAAGATATTCTGCTAAAGTCAAAGATTAGTGCTTTTTTCAGTCATCATCTGAGAGGCTCCTTCTGTAGCAGAAAGGAACAAACATACAAACCCACAGCCAGACATAACACATAACATCACACACACACACACACACACACACACACACACACACACACACACACACACACAC
>JANHMN010000004.1:75504157-75604252 GCA_030674055.1 Rhabdomys pumilio | reverse complement strand
CACACACACACACACACACACACACACACACACACACACACACACACGGCATGGGTGATCACCCTTCTCTTCTCTAAATCTTATGTTTCCACCAAATCTCTCTCCTCAGAGCTCAACGAACTTGAGGATGCTGAGTGTAATAACTAGAGGAGTTGGAGGACCCCTGAGGAAAAAGACCTCTAAATCAACCAAGCAAAACTCATAGGAACTCACAGAGGCAAAGTAGGAAGCACAGGGCTTACATGGGTTTGCACTAGGTCCTCTGTGTCTGTATTATAACTCTTATAACTTTCCGTTTAGTATTTTTGTAAAACTCCTGAGTGTGTAAAAGTATGACTCGCTGACTTTATGCTTTCTCTGTGACATTTTTATTTCTTTTTTTGCTTGTTTTTTTTTTTTTTTTTTTTTTTTTTTTTTTTTTTTTTTTTTTTTTTTGCCTTTTCCGACTTTGATGTGATGGATTTTGTTTTATTTTATATTTTATTTTTCAGTAAAAGTGGAAATATCTCTAATAATTAAACAGGCAAAAATATTTACTTTAAAAAATGAGAATTTCTAGAGATTATGATTATTTTTAAAGTTTTAGTCTGAACCTTCAGAGGTATTTATCTGTATATGACAATATATATGGTAGACTAATTTCTGCATTTACATAGACATCTACTTAACATCTCTGCCCCTAAGTATGTTAAGTCATGGTTGAAATACACTCACGTGATTTCTGTAATGTGACTTAAAAAGGTAACTTAAATCAGTCATCCTCTATGATACATGATTATGTATAATGTTCCACTTATAAAATCGTTTATTCAACTTATTAAAAATAATATCAAGAGGTAGGATGTATCGTGTATAAGTAGATCAACAGTGAGAAGTCTTTGAAGGTCATACCCTAGTTCTGCTTTCCACTGTCCACCTTGCATTGATTCCCTATCCACTAGGATGTGTGAACAGCCTCTGTTACAAGAATCTACAACCTTGAACTAACGTGTCTTCCAAGTCAAGATGGATTTACCCCTAATCTGTGAATGAAAATTAATACTCGTCTTGCTTCCGGCAAGCAGTTGGTCACAGTGGAGTTATAGTAGCTGATACAGCTTATTGACAAGTCTTAAGATATGCTACTTCTTTCTGAACCTCGGTATGTATGGAGATGTATGGAGTGGAAACAACAAATGCAATGAAAGAAAACTGGAAAATCAGAGTCCCACTTTTTCTATTGATCATTCTAATGTTTCCCCCAAACCTCTGGTTCTATAAAGTAACTACAGTTCAATTTTTCATTCATTTATGATGCATAGGGAGTTATCAAACCATTGTTCTTCTTCTATGCTCCCAACTTACTACCTTTATGTGTTTTACTCATTTTATATATGATTTGAAGGGATTAAAATTCTCATGAACATTGAACCATTGTGGCTGTCCTCGTCACGACCTAGCCAGCAAGAACGGACTCAGACAACAGGATCCTTCTACAGCAAGCTTTATTGCAGCTGGAATAAAGGGAAGACCCCATAGGAAAGGGAGACGTCCTTAAATACCTATTAGGTCATGTCGGCGTATACCTCTGTAATTGGCTAGCAGAGCTCAGGAGATATGATGTCTTGGGATGCGTCACATGTAGGCTGGTTCAAGGGACTCTGAGCATGCTCTGAGCACTTGTTTACTAGTCAAGCGGGATGAGTCCGGGCTGATGTCAGCACCATCTTCCAATGGCGGTGGTGAAATAGTGCGCAATGACGTTGGCACACCACACGCAATGAAGTTGGCGCACCACAAACCATGCTCCCTCTTATTGCATTTCCCACGTGGAATAGACATCTTCCTCTCTTATAGACATGGTAACACATTGAGCACAGTCACTGAAGCTCTATCCTTCTCTGAGTGTCATGCCTGGCACTGTGAATGCAGAGGCAAGACAATCTACAGGGGCTTTGATTTTATAGCATGAGGCACTTATCACAAAATTGTAGACTAACACAACTTTGCTCACACATAGCTTCAGGAAAAACAAAAATGAAGGTGCAAATGTTATAATTGCATTCCAAAAACTTTAGAATGTATTATTTTGGTATATTCTGACAGTGTCTTACAATGAATTCATACCTATAGACAGAATAATACAAATCAAATACAGCTAACATTAACTTCAGCCTGAAATAGAAGAGAATGTAATAGGCAAATCGGAGGGATTTAGTGTGTCAGTTAAATTGTTTTTCACTTTTGATGGAAAATATTTAAATATTATATTTATGGAATGAATCCTAACATATCCCAACTATACCATATTAACACTGTAAAAACGTGTTTTAAATGGTACCATGATATTAAATCCAAAGTAGAGTCTTTGATTTACAAGGGCCCTGGGACAAAAAATACTTTTCCCTGGATCCTGAGTCAATATCCCTAAATCAAAAGTAGCCAAGAAATGAGGAGATGAGGAGTAAGATATAATTAAGCTCAATTTACTTTTTCCTTTCTGACTGCCTCATTGAGATAGAAAACTCCAACATAAAAATAGTTGATCTTTCCAACTGATATACAAACCCTTGGGGCCCTGAGTCTTATGCATTTTCACTAAAATTACTTGTATATTCTTGATATATGAAATATAAATGCAGGTCTTGGACCTCCCATAACTTGATAATCACATATATGCTAAATGTTGAAACATTTGGAGTTTTTACTGTGTCTCTGCAGTAACTAGCTAATAAGGTGTAGAAATGCACCATTTTTAGATGGTTTATATACCTATCTGGACACCCATAACTTCATGGGCTTTTCAAGAAAGTAATGAAGATAATTCTTGCACCATTCTCATAATCTTCTGTCACTTTTCCACTCATCTTCCAGGTATCAGATTTAAATACTCCCTCTCTCCCCTCCACCTTCTCGTGTGTGTGTGTGTGTGTGTGTGTGTGTGTGTGTGTGTGTGTGTGTTTGTGTGATTCTCTCACTAAACCTGGTGCTCACTATTGACCAGTTAACTCCTAGAATCTGGGATTAAATGACCTCACTGTTATGCCTGGCCTTTTACACCTGTCCTGGATAACTTATCTCAGATTCACATTTGTCCACTGAGACATCACCCCAGATCATTCATATATATCATTTAAGTTTTTGTGTATTGTCTCTATGGGAATAGGATCTTTACCAATAAATTCAGCCTAAAGCTGAGCTCCTACTTCCTATAAAGTTCCTTTTGATTTTGTGATATTCCTTTTCATTGAGACTCCTAGATATACAGGAACATTGCATATATACCACATCAGGAAAACAGAAAGGAAACAGGTACAACACTATGTTATTCAACCCGACTCTGATTTCACAGCTTACTGCATTCCTATTACTTGAGAAGATGTTGCACACATGCAAAAATGACGATCGATAGATAAATCCTTGATCTAATTATCATAAAGAATTGTGTTTGTCTAGCCTATAGGAGATCTCAGCCTTGTGAATATCTACCTTAAACCCCAAGGGGTGGAGTTATTTATTGTTTGTGTAAGATAGTGCTTTGACAAATGAACAAAAGTCTGAGCTGGCTTCATTAAGAAGGATGGTTATAAAGCAACAACATGTCTGTGCTGAGCCATTGAAAGTGAAATGGGATAATTGCCGTGGTTACAATGAGGCTGATCAAGCTGAGAGAAACAAGTTTCAAATTGTTCCAATCAGTCCTAATCCAGCAGAGTTATTAACAGTGCTCTATCCTGGTGCGACTGCATCTGCTAACTCGAGATAATGATTTATATCACAGTTTATGAAAGTCCCAATTTGTCCTAATTCAATAAGTGAAATCCAGTAAGGCAGGCAGGAAGCATACATCTTTTTATGCCTGGAATCTTCATTTCTTTCTTTGCTCCCTGCCACCCAGACTATCATGGCTGGAAGTGCAGCTGCTTGCCAAGCGTTTTGCTTTGTTGTCCTCCACAGAGGGAGGTGGATCAGTGAATTGTAATAGGGTTTCTCAACATACCACCTTCTAGTTCCAAAAGACTCAGTAGGAAAGAAAATTTTAAGCAAAATTAACACAGTAGAACCATATAATTAACTATAATTAGATAGAAAGAATATAAAAAACATTTTTATTCAGAATATGCAAATATGTAAAGAGAAAAGGTGTATAAAAGGAATGCCTTTGACCTTGGTATTAAGATGAGAATTGTATGGCAGAGTAAAGATTGGATAGGAAGTGGGGAAAACAATGGAATGACCATAAGTGAATAAGGAATTTACTTTTGCTTTTTTTAATATCTAAAACTAAATTTATATTGAATTATATAAATGTATATAAATTATATAAATATATGAGCAATATTATTGGTGTAACAGTATAATGTACTTTTTAAATTACATGTTATACTTTATTTTTAATTGGTTATTTTATTTATTTACATTTTAAATGTGAATTTACTTTTTATTTGAAGAAAACTCTAATGTTCTAATGTCAATTGTGAAATTTCAATAAGCTGTGAATATACCCATCAGATTTTACTTATAAGTTTGTAATTATATAAGAGTTGTAACAGTTGTTATCAGAATAACATTGTTTTTAAGAAATAAATGTGTAACCAAAACAATAAAATTCTACAGTTTCTAGGAGATTTGCGTCTACTAGGTTTTTTAATTTAATTTTTAACAAGCTCATAGACATGCAAATTGTATTTTGATCATATGTACTCTTATTAGTTCAACTTTTGACATATTATTCTGTTCCTTTTCCTAGCTATAACCATCCCCGTATAGTTACACCCATCTACTCTCACATCCTTTTATAGGGGTAGAAGGTAGAGGTCTCATTTAGTTAGTCATAACCTCTATGCATTCATGATTGCCATAGCCATGTCCTATCCAAAAGACATATTCTATCATCTCTGCTCATCTTTCAGCTCTTAAGAAACATTCTTCTCCCTTTTCATTATGTTTCCTGGGCCTCAGTGGGTTAATGTAGATGTTCTATTTATGTCCAAGCAATCAACAATCAAATTTTTTTTGTCACTTGAACAATTATGAGTCTGTGCATTAGCCATTCATTGTCCACTGCAGGAAGAAGTTTTCCTGACCAGGTGGTTATCACCATTAGTTCTGGTGTATAAACACAAATATTTAGAAGACAGAAAATGCCATTGAGCATTTCCCCTAGGGCTTGCATCCTCCCTAGATACAGGACTTTGATTAGGTTTACAGTGTTCTTAATCTACAAATTAGGGCCACTCATTAAGAAATAGTGACTTCATGAATGCAAAAATACTGTTTATTTGTGTGCTGTGCATGACTGGGTAAAATTGTGCCTTATGGGGAGTAAATTGAGAGCTATTATTAGGTGGCAAATTGTTTTGTGACAAAGTTATGAACCGTTGCCTCATCTAATCCACTCAACTATAAAAATGAGAAAGCAGAAAGTGGGTCATTAAGATAATTTCTCTAAATCATGATTAGAAAGAATTCTCACTGTAAGTTACTGGAATCTTATGGGTAGTCAGGAAGCAATGTAGTAGTTTGACTACAAAACAAAATTTGGATTTAGCCAAATCTTATTTTATGGATGTTATTTCTTTCTTTCCTATGCAATGAAACGTCTACTGGGTCAGCAAGAACATTAACTTGAAAATAGAACAAAGTACAGCAAGGCAAATATTTCCACATTGGCATAGACATGATACAATACATGGGAAGGACACAAAACTACATTCAGTTTTTCCTTGAAAGGCAGGAACAAAATAAGCACATATTGTTGAATGGATGATTGAACTCAAAGATCTAAGATTGCCCCTGTACTTATTCACATTCATTTTAATACTATGGAAAAAGTAATTGGTTATTATAATGCTGGCATTTTCTTTCATTTAATTTTTGATACAATATGGTCACTGCTCTGAGACTTAATATTTTACTCATATCATTCCTCTCAGCTCAGGTGTCTCCTCATCTGCATTTAAAGTGAAGACTGAAGAACTTCATGCTATCCTGAACTGAGGTGCAAAGTGGTAATGCCATATCCTATCCTGCCAGCATTCTACATCCGACTTTCTTTTCTAATATACCCTTTACTTTTAGTTAAATAACTAAGTACATGAAATTTTCAGTCATGAAATCATCTTACATTCAAAACTTGCTTAGCATCCAGATAGGTAATATGAGAAAAAAATTCCAATTCCTTTCTGAATGCCGGGAGAGTAATCCACAAAAGAATCAGTGCAGTGCTGATTTCATTGGCTGCCACACAGAGAAATACAGCCCACCCAAACTACAGCATTTAATGAAAGCTCATCAAAAATGTGTGTAAACACCCCTAAATAGTTAATAATTATAACAAGCTACAAGGATAGGATTATTTATTAAGTTATTACCAAGGATCCGGATTGGTGCTAAATAACTTTGATGTGTAGATGAGTTCTTATCTTATCTTTACAGCAGCAGAAACTTGAATCTGAAATAAGTGAAATGACATTATCTAATTTTAGTTACAGATTTCAATAGCTAAATGATATTCTTGGTGGGTATAATTTGCTTGTTATGTACATTTGTTAACTATAGTTGTTATATTTTACCTCAAAAGAGAGATATCAACTCTGTAGGAACCATCTGTCAGACTATTTAGGCTTTACCTGGTTTAGATAACCAATTGTGATGTAACTGTATAAAGTATTTTGTTCAGAAGCATGTTATGTTGGCATAGCCTAAGAGAATAATTTCCTGTGTCATAGGTTACATCATGTACATTTGTGTAAACATAACATGATGTTCCTGTAGTGATTAAATTACCTAATGACATGTAAATCAGAATTTACCCTCATGAGTAAAAAATGATGACTCTAGGATCCTGTCAACATATCTTCATCTTCTTCAGTCCTCATATGTGCGCTAGTTCATCTTTATTCTCAAATATAATCAAGAACTATTTTGTAAGAGGAACATCAACTGAAGAATTTTACAGATAACTTTGGCCTATTTCAATCTCTTTAAGAAGTTCTCTTGATTGATGTAGGAGGGGCCAGCCCAATGTGGGCACAATCTCTAAGGCAATGGACCTGTGGTATATGAGAAATCTGGCTGAGCATAAAGAAGGGAGTGAAAGAGTAAGTCTTCTTCTTTCATGGTATGTGTTTGACTTCCTGTTCTGACATCCTTCATTGGTAGACTAGACTTGGAAAAGTAAGGTAAAATCAACTCTATTCTCCCAGGTTATGTTTAGTTAGAGTGTCTTATTGCAACATCAGAAAAATGACTAGAATGATGGTAAAGATGAAATTAATGTTAAGAAGAGTAGTAAATTTAAAAATAAAAATAAAACATAAATATGTATCTATTTTGTAGTTTCTACAATTAGTACATTATTGTTAACTTCTGTCACACCAATCTATTTGCTTTGAGATAAATTCTGTTTCATACATTGTATTATATATTTTTAAAATATTTTTCTTAGATTTATAAAGAAAAAGAATCCTTAGGTCTTTTTGCCAGCATTGGTTACTTTTTCTCAACTTTACACAACCTAGACATATTTGGGAAAAGGATATCTTACTTTTGAAAAAGCCTCCATAAAATTGGTCTATAGGCAAGGAAGTCCATGGGGATATTTTCCTGATTAATGATTGATGTGGAGGGTCCAGCCAATAATGTGTGGTGTCCACCCATCCATAGGTAGTCCCAAGTGGTATAAGAAAGTGAGATAAGCAGGATACAAGAAACAAGCTAGTAAGCAACAGTAAGCAACCTTCGTCAGTGGCCTCTGGTTCAGTTTCTGCCTATAAGATCTTTCCTTAATTTCCTGTTCAAGCTCCCTCACCAATGCTTTCTGACCTGATAAATGTTAGCTGAAATAAACCCTTTCCTTTCCAAGTTGCTTTTGTTCATGTTGTTTTATCACAGCAATAGACACAATAATAAGTCATCACACAATGTGAATTCTTCAAATTATGTGGATGGGGGACTGAATTCAAGTCATCACACTTGGCTGCAAGTATCATGAGCAACCTCAATGGTCTCAAACTAGAATTTCTTAAATCATAGCTGAGACTGCTCCATGTGAGAGTACTTTTAGATGTAAAATATTCTATTTTTATCATTTCACAAGAATACTTCGGAAGAATATTTCATGTCAATTTACAGTTAAATGATGTTCAGATGTCTTTCCCATATGTACGGTATCACCACAGCTTTCTTTTGCCCGTGTCTTCGGCATACTCTGATACTACACTATCTGAGATGTGTAGAGATGAGAAACTATATAATGTGTTCGTGCCCGTGCAAAGCTTCTATTTTATCCTGTGCCTGTAAAGACTGAAAAATCTATAATCTTGATGATGATTACTTTAAATTCTTCTAAAAACACACATTTTCTACATCCTGGTTAAAGACACTGCTTCATTAAATTGGGTGGCTCTCTGGGATTTAATGATTCCTAAGTGCTCAAGTAGACTTGATATTATTGATCAGGGTCCATGCGTTCTCTAGCCTAGAAAAAAGGTGAACATAATTTTAGGAGTGAGAAGATGTGATTGTACATTCATTCATGGAGTTAGCAACTTAGTACTTCTTCTCAGGCCTCAGCTTTGACCTCTGGCAGCCTGGGGCTATAGTCCAGCCTGACCCACAACGAATTCATCATTGCTTCTTGTAGGAAATGAGGGATTCTGGCACAGGAAGATCTCATTAACCTGGCAGATACTACCTTCATCCAGAGTTTAGTTCCCAAGTATAAGATACAGGTAACTGTCCAGTCATGACAAGCACTACTTCGCTCTGGGCCTTTAAGCAAAAGTGCAGAGCCCTGTTAAAAGTTAAAATTGATGTCCCTACCCATCAATATTGGAGATATGGAAGGAGGAGTGGGATAAAAAATCTTTTCACGGTGGATCAGAAGAGCGATAAGGACTGGACTGTTAAACAAAGATTAAGTAGTGGTAGTAGTAGTAGTAATACTTGTAGTAGTAGTAGTTAATATTGAAAATGCTCTTTTAGAATATTTGAATGTTGATTTTCCAAAATGGAACACTTCACCACTTTGCTTTCATCTCTGGCTCAAATGTGCTGCTGGTACTAAACTGCCTTTATGTGTACTGCTATAGGCGCTCCTTTTGGTTACCAAGTCAAATGGGGCAGTCCTGGGATTTGATTGAAGAAATATTAATCCAGAGTTGCTAAGATGACTCCCTAGGTAAAGGTGCTCACAACCACATCTGACAACTTGAGTTTACTCTTCCATACTCACACAGAAGAAGGAGAGAGCAAACTGTCTTGTTGCCACTTGTCCTACGATCTTCACATATACATCGTATGGAGGGGAGAATGAATTAAGTCTCTTCTCCTTCCATGCAGTGTAAATTTGGCAAACCTCGCTCTCAACTCTTATGTGCTAGAGTGATTCCTATCTTCCTGTTTTGGCAACCAGAAGAACTATGTCTCTGGAAATTCTTAATCCTGGTCAAACAAGTTATGAGTAGTTCTGACCACCACCCCGTAATAATTAAAACTCAAAACAAACAGAGAAACAAAAAGGCCAACACTGTCTAGGTAACAGTGTTATTTTTAGAAATATAAGTACAGCATGCTTCCCTCTGTTCCCTAGATTCACACTATGTGTTCTTGGATCTGAGGTGAATCTTCTCATCAAGACATCTTTCATTTAGTTCCCATCTCTCTTGAGTGCCATCTCCACTGCTTTACTTTAGAGCTACATATATAAACAAAGACTCTCACTTTATAAGAAGAGGACTGGAGACTTGTTGAACCCAGTATGAGCATTTTATCATATGACACTGTAATGGCAGAAATTATCCCATAAGTGCAAGTGTGCTACCAGATAACACAGAACACTTTCTCTTTTCAGTAAACTATTTTTGTTAATTTCTTGGAAATTTCACATCATACACTCAAATCACAGTCCATCCCATCCTTGTGGTAATCCCTAAAATAGAAAGTAAAAAATAGCAATAAATACAAAGAAAAACAAGAATAGCAACAGCACTAAAATCCACCCTAAGTCCAATTAGTAACACATATACATACATACATACGTACATACATACATACATACATACATACACATACACACACACACATATATAGATAGATAGTTGTATGTATATATAACTATATATACATATTATATAATACACATCTATATATATCATATTATATAAATTCATTCACTCACTGTAGCATAGTCAAACTCACAGTGGGCTGCTATTTCAATATAATTAACTCCTTCCTCTCCTGCACGCCCACTGAAAGCCATCAATTGTGGTAAGTTACACTCAGAATCCCTATCACACTTTTAAAGCATTTTCTTCAATGGTTTCCTGTTTAGTGCGTTACTTTTTTCTTTTTTTTAAGAGTGTTTTTTGGGAGTAAACATTGTCACAGAAGCTTTTCATGGTCTCTTTCTCAACCATGTCTCTGAAAACATCATCTCTGAAAAAGTAACTTCTTTGCTCTTCACAGTCAGTGGGAGCATGGATCATGTGTTTCCAGCACGGGCTATGAATTTGGCCCCAGGCTGTAGTAGGCCCACACATTCAGACAAGTTCCTCGCAGTAAGGAACTGTAGATATTGCTTTGGCTTCAGATATCATAACAGGCTTCTCATATCAATATGGACCCAGGCTGCAGCATGGCCCACTTACATAAACCAGAATTCAGGCTGCAGAACAAACTATAGATATCTTTTTGCCCTTAGATAGTAACATGGACTATGGACATCAACACAGACCTGGGCTTAGTACAACTGGCCTTAGGGAGCAACATGGTCCTGGGCATCACTGTGGCTTCAGGTGGCAGCAGAGGCCATTCAGATCAGTATGGCCCCTGGCTGCAGCACAGCCCATAGACGTTCACATAGCTTAAGACTGCAGCACAGAATACTGACATTTGCATGGTGGCTCAGTGATAACACAGGACACAGACATCAACACGGATCTGGCTGCAGTAGGAATAAAGACCCAAACAAGACCTTTTTTGACTGTATGGACATTACCATGGCCTGAGGTGGCAGTGCAGGCCACTCACATCAGCCTGGACCTCACTACCTGTGCATCCCATAATCTTCATTGGATATGAGTCTTGAGTTTCTCCTCTCTCAACAGTATAGTTAATGTTTCTTTATAAAATATCACTGTCTGTTTATTGTAGTGGTGTCCAAGGTGGGGAAGCCTGGGCAGCCTGCAGAGGACACATTTTAAACCATGAAAGTAAACCCTTCACTATTGTTCCTCCTAGTCTGAGTAATCTGGAGGGTAAACTTTTACCCATTTCCTAGCCCTTTCCTTTCCCTGAGGTGCTTATATGTGTTTGTTCTTCATGAAATTTTGTGCAGAGTTTAACTCTACACTTTTACATCCTGCTTACCATTAAGCTTATCAGGTATATCACTATAACTAATTTTTTTAAACCTATTTTTTTTTGTGATGATTCTTAAATGCTTTAACCACCCTTCTAACCTTCCACCCACCAGAGGTAGTGAGAAGGAAAGAATAAGGGAGTAATGAAATTGTTTAGAAAGTATTCTTTGGAGCAATCCCCATGTACTTTGTCAGGAAATCAGCAGTTCAGTTCACAGGTCAGAAGCTGCAGCTTGATCCATTCGCAAACATTTAAGGAATATATCATTAGTCCAGTTTAGTAGTGTTGGGATAGCAGCAGAGTTGGCATGACCTACCAGGAACAGCCAGGCTTCATCTGAATTGGCACAAGTCAACAAGAGGCAACAGGAACACCAGGAGAAGTTCTTAGATATGCCACTCAGGGAAGTAAAGATCAGGGAAGACTCAAGACTAACAAGTGTTATGTAGCTCAATCTAACAAATATGCCAAGCTCCTCTTATAGTCCATTGAGTCCTACTCACAATCCCTCAAAACACCACATGTCCTCCATGGGTCTTGCCTCACCTTATGTCTTGCTCCAACACATGAAAGTGAATAACAAAACTTCACATGGGTCTCTCTCAGCTGTTATCACTGCCAATCAGCCCAAATCCACAAAAACAAGAAGCCACACACCATCAGAAGTTTTTTGGTGCTTTTGAGTTCCAACAAATGGAGCTCAACTACACAATGTAAGGTGGACCAATACATCTGTGTTATTAGCAAAGGATTCTTTGTCATGTGTCCTTCCAAGTGCTTGCTTTAAGCCAAATTCTTTCACCATTGTCAGCTTCAGTAAAACATTCCTTCAAGTTTTCTTTGTCTCTCACCTGTATCCACTTCAGCAAAATGTTTCTTCACATATTTGCCTCAACAAAACACCATCTAACACTACTGACTTTCCAAAGAATCCTTAAATTTATACTTCATATCACCTTGCAGACAAGCTTGTTCTCTATGAGTAGCTTGTCTTGGGACATAGATTAGAAGAGTTGAAGGTAGTAGCAAGCAGACAATTGAAGGGGTTTACTGGTTTTCTATCTATAAGCTAGGCCTACTATGGCAAAAACCACATTTTTAAAAAAGCAGCTAATTTTAATTCTTATGCATATTGCCACGTCCTGGATCTTACCTGGACTTCCTGTGTCTATTCAGGAGAGACTCCACTGTGACCCATCACTCAAATCACATTCTTTGAAAAAAATTGCTGTTTCAGTGACTCTTTGGTCATGTCAAAGCTGAAGCCCTAGCTTCTCTACAAGCAACTCAAATACTGGAAAGGAAGTGGTTTCCTCCTTTAAAGCCCAAATTATCTTTGCTTGATGTATATATTCTAGTGTTGGTTGGCTCTTCTGAAGGAAATTTAGCTCTTTGGTCAGCTCTTGGCTTCTCTATTAGAAGCGTCCTACCCCTTCCAGCCCTGATCTAAAACATGCATTCTCATCTGTCTAAAACATAACAGTTTGGAATGTTTTTTATCTCTGCAACATATCACAATTACCAGCATCACTGGTTTCTATCTCCAGATCACTGAATAGCCATATCAACTTTATCTCCTTTTATTAATACAACCATTAATCTCAGACCACAGGACACAAAACTGTCTGGTTTTGAGATCTGTAGATGCCCACCTCTGCTTACTATACCAAACCCAGTACTCAACATTTATCTAATCTCTCAAATGTTTCTATGTCTCACATAAATTATTTATAAATAATAATAATTCCTAATGGTAATGAGAAGTCATTTAAAAAAAAAACATGTGTTTTCACCTTCTTGTATAAATGCTTTATTAGCAGGCTTCTAGTAAGTATTTGTTGAATAGACAATAGTGTCACCTAGCTGTCTTGTTTGCTAGTCTTATTCATTGCTGCATGCAATTGGACTCATGATTTTTTAGCATATTGAGGTCAGATAATATATCTCCGGTTTTTAAGTAAATAAATATGTGCATGTAAGCATTGCTTGCATTGTTAAGCTTTTAAGAACTGCTATTATCAGAATCCTCTCAAGACATAAAATCTGAAAAAAAGAAAAAGGGTTGTGAGCCTTCTTCCAGCCCCAACTATATGCTTTATTTGGATTTGTCCTGACCTTGCTTTCCTGAATCCTGCTCCCATTTTATTGAGCCTCACAACCTTTGCTTAGCTTGCAAAGCTGCTTTGCTGAATTAGCCAGTTACATTGTCACATTTTCTTCTTTTTTTTCTATCCTGTCTCTTCTAATCAGCTGTTTTGCTAACTGGTGGACTTGCATAAGAAGTCATGCTATGAGTACATCTGTTCACATCTGGCACATAAAGGGCGCTAGGTCACATTTATAGAGGCAGCACATCTGACTTCCCAGCAGTTTGGCAAGAGAAAAAGATGAAAGTCCACCCTGAAAGTTCTTGGAACTTGATTGACCACAATAATGAGGACATTTCCAGCTGGCATTCAGCCTGGCACAGAAACTAAATGAGGCAGGTTAGGGCCAGGAAGCTGGCAATTGCCAACTCCTTTTCTACCTTTTGTTCTTTTTGGACTATAACATTAGACTGTGAGAGGAGATCTTTCTTCTCATTCTCCCTTGTATTGTGCCTGCCTCAGTTTATGAGGTCAATCAATGTCACACAATTGTTTCTAAGCAACAACCTTAACTGTCCTTAGCTGGCAAGTAGCAACAAAAGTGTTTCTACAAATAACAGTCATTTTTTATTGTTTCTTCTCATTCTTGTCCTTACTGCAGAATGGCAGCTAAGTCTTCAGTCCCATGGTAAAGGTCAGAGGTGCTTTCCAACTTATTGGAGGTTTGCATGCCTGGAATGAGTCAGAGAGCACACTGGGAATCAACCAAGAAAAAAGACTGATAAATGTGGAGTCCAAGTTGAACTCATAGGGAAATTATTTAAAAATACTCTACTATAATAGTGTCTTCAAGATTCAAAATAGGCAGCTCTGGAACTTCAACCACATGCATAACAAGAAAATTTTTAGTACTGACAAATTTGGGGACTTTAAAAAAAATCTCTGCACGTATTTATCTCTCTTCAAGTACTATTGTTCTTTAGAGGGCATCCAGCAGAGTACTCTATTCTTTTCTCTTTCACTTTTACAACAGGTAAAAGACAGTTAAATTCTTGAGGCTATCATTCCATCAGCATCACATGAAATGCCATATATATATCTGTCTTAGATGCATGAGGATTACTTCTTACACATCATAGGACACCATCTAAATGTATTAGTCGACATCTTTATGGGAAATATGAATTCTAAGTGTCTTATTGACTATTTTGCCAGTGTCATGTATGTTGTGAACACTATACCTGGGGTGATGTGAACAGATACTGACTTACCACAGACAGGGAACTGATGGCAGAGGGATGATATTAAAAATACTGTCAAATTTAACCTAGGTTAAAATAATGAGTTTTATTGGGTTTGTTTAGTGGGTGAGGGCTTACTTAAAAAATCAAACAACAACAACAACAACAACAAAAACCCAGCAGTATTACCAAAGTCTACAGTGCCATGTGTGAAAACTCACAAAAGCCAAAATCCCAGAGCACACTGCATAGCCTACAAAGATCTGACTGAATATTTTGGAGAATGTCCTTTTTCCTGTTGGTTGAACTGGCCTGGGTCTGTCTCAGGTAACTCATCTGATTTCTGCAACTTTCAGGCTGTTTTACAGGTCTCTGCTACTTCCCAGTCATTGCTGGAAATGCCTCAGTCTTCTTTGCAATTTTACTGTTTATTTTCTCTCCAGAAGAACAGAAAATAGTGAATCTGGTTACTTTCAAGGGACTGATAATTTTCAGGGACTTTCTGAAGCTATTTTGAGTTGAGAAACTTCCTGTCAATATATGCTTCTCTGCATCAGGAGAACTAAAAGGAACAAAGAGCTTACTAACAAACATGTACTCCATTGAGCTATACCTAACCCCATATACACTAATTATGTGTGGACAGACATCTATACAGAAGCAGAGAGGTATAACGTTCAGGACCAAGTGTTCTATTTTACTGACTCTCAGACCTATTCTCTTTGTTTGCTTGTTTGTTTTAAAAAAATGTTTATCTGAACTATCTGCCAAATATTTGGGGAAGATATTTTCAGAGTAAAATTTGAGAGCAACGAGCTTTTCCAATGTGAACTTATTAGTTAAACATAGAATGCTGTGCAATTTGTTACAGAGTTTTACCAAATTGTTATATAACTTTCTTGAAATTATTAAATACAAAATAGATGAATAAAATTATTCTTTGTATTATGACAAAAATATGAGATTTTTTGATAAATATTGCAACAAGAGAATTAAAGTGGAATACTCAAGGAAGAATAATATCTATTTCACTAGTTATTAGGAAAACACATATTTAAAGCATAAAGTTGTATCATCACTTAGGCGCTTGGGCAAGCAAAATAAAAATGGCATACATACTAAATACTAGCAAAAATAAAGACAAAGTGGAGGTTGGACTCCTTGCTCCTCAGGGTGTGCATTGTTTTTACTGCTTTGACAAACTCTTTAGCAGGGGTTGATGGAGCTAGTGTACATGTGTACACATGTAAATGTACATACCCTAGGAGGAACAAAAGAGAACTAAACATAACTAAAATGTTCGTTCACCTTTGTAAACTGCCAAAAGATATTCAAATACTGTTCATAGCAGAAAAATACTTAAATTTCAGTACAATAAAATCAAATGTGTGAATCATACAATGGGTAAAATACTGTATATTGGAAGAGTGGGATACTAAGCTATGGCGAGAATAAATTTTTGCTCAAAAACAAAAGCATAAATAAATTCAAACAAGAAGCCAGAGAGATAATGGCTCAGTGGTTAACATCACTTTGTACTCTTGTAAAGGACCTGGACTCGGTTGTCAACATCTACTAGGGCAGCACATAGCCATATGACAACTCCAGTTTGAAAAAAATCCAGTTTCTTCTCGTATCCACTGGCATTGGTATACATATGATGCATATCCAGAAAAGCCATCAAAAGCATAGGCATGCATGTGTGCTCACGTGCGCATACATACACACACGCGTGCGCGCGCGAACACACACACACACACACAAACACACACACACACACACACACACACACGGAAAAAATTGCCAGAGAGCTCCTTTTAAAATGATCTAATCAACAGCGAATGTAGAATCAGAATTGTTTCCTTTACTAAAAAAAAAAAAAAATAAATAATAAAAATAAATTAAAAGAAACAACAAAAATTATCAAAATTTAGAAGCAAAAAAGATAAATGAACTGTGATAAGTCTTAATATCAATGGTTTCTGTGTAAATGAAAAAAGGGATGAGCATGAACAAAGGGCTTTATAAGCAAACCACATAAGAAATATTATTACCTATAAAGGGAATTAATATGTGTATTTACTTCAAAAATTCATAATGAATAACTGAAATAGTCAAAGTGTAACACAATTACTGACACATGCAAATTCTTTAAAAATAAATTTTGACACTATGATTAATTACAAATCCTGTCTGTTTCACTGAAAGAATTTCTTCAATAAAAGGCAATGTTAAACATGAGCATTTTGGAGAAACATGACCAAAAGAATGTCTGGTTTTAACAACAGGGAAACAACTTGTTTCCTTGCCTCCCCTTTTTCCTTCTGCTGTTAACATACATTCACTCTCTGTCCTGCTTCTGCGGTGTGACCCAGGTCTAAAAGTTCGCAGTTCAAGCCATCAGGCTGTAAAAACAGAAGGTACTAAATATTTATCAAGATCACCTTTTTTTGGCTTTTGTTTTTTCGACATCTTGTTTGTGGGGCAGAACTGGAAAGCAGGGTGATAGGTTGACAGAGACCATTGACCAGCATGCTGCCTTTGCAATCAATAGCAAACCTGCTTTTGTTTCTGCTCATGTCTTTACCAACTGACTTTGAACAAGTCCCTCCTTATCTCTATCTCATGTTGTTTGTGTATGCTAGGGTAATACTTATAGTGGCCATTTCCTACAGTCACTATGAGAATTAACTGAGAGACTTCTTAGCTTGGACGTTATGAAAATGATATTTTTTATTATCCTTTCTTCCAGTATTTACTACATAAACATAATTTCAAAAAAAAGAAATAATTTCTCTGCAATGAAGTCTGTCATTTAAAATGTACAATTCAATGATTTTAATATCTAACCAAGTTTATAAAATCATCAGTACTATATGACTCTAGATAATTACATCACATTTGTAAGAAACATCATACATGTTACATCTTACTCAACAATTCTGTCTACACTCAACCACAAAACCTACTCTGAGTCTATGGACTTGCTCTTTCCAGGTGTTGCATATAAATTGAGTCATAGATTATTAAAAAATTGTGTAGTATGTGCCTTTCAACAGAGAGCATTTTTTCAAAGTTAATTTATGTTGTGCAATGGATCATTACTTCACTTTTCATTAATAGCTCCTTTATATTAGTATAGGAGTATATCATATGTTTTTTTTTATCATTATCCGCATTATTGATGGAAAGTATTTTTGACTACATATACAGAACATTATATTATACCTAACAAAGAACTTCCTTCTTTTTTCAGTGCTTACACTAAAACAAAAAAAAAATCATAATTTCTGACTGGTGTGGAATTAGATAAGAAAGATAGTAAGATATTTACACTTGGCCTTTTTCTTCTTATCTGTGTAATGGGATAACACCTCTTATATAGGCTTAGGCTTATCATGCAAATAATTAAAACTTTTCTGGGACACAATCTCCTTTTTCTGTTTGTGATAAATAGCTACTGTTTTCATTGTTTTGTATTCTCACTTCTGCTATTAGTGGGAATGAATGATGCTGTTAACACCTACTAGCCTAAACTACGAACTCAGCAAGTATCAGCATTAGATAGTATTTACTGCCCTGCCATCACAAGCCATGAGATATGAAAAATAACTCAGGCAAACTACGGTTTATATCTCATTTTTTTATGTTCTTGCCTGGTCTAATTTTGGATTAATACACTATAAAGAATAACTTAAAGAACTTAAATAAGTTTAAGAATATCTTTAAGACTTCTAGGAAGAAAACAAGTAACGATATGAGTAATGCTATCTATTTACATGCATAAACTAAAATTGCATATATACATGTAGATGTAGACCTATCTAATCTATCAATATCTAGTTTTTTGCCACCATACCTTCAGTTGGAAGCACTCATCAATATCTGCTGAAATCAATTGAAAAAGCCATTGAGTAGCAACACAGGAACCGTGTAGAGTCCTTGTGCATGATGAATTTGAGAATGCGCCTCATCTATCCCTTCTTTTTAGCAGCTTGTTTCATTGGTCCAGATCACCAGCTTGAGACTAGGTATCCTGAAGATCCATTTTCTGCATTCATCCATGGAGGAAGCGGTCACCTGTTAAATTTAGATTTCTTGAATGTGCCAAAAGTGTGACACAATGATAAACAGCTACTGTTTCGAGGAAAGGTTGAGAAAGCTCACTCTGTCACTGTTAATTGCTTGGTGGCACTGAACCATAAAAATGGCAGCAACTGGATTCACAGCAACATACAGTCATGTAGGAATAGCCACACATCTTGATGACACTCAGGACATTATATTTGTCTCCAGGGTGTAGGAATACTGGCTACTATGGGTTTTAGTATATACATCTCTGAATAAATGAGGGTCTGTGGAAAATTCTTGAAGGGGGGCAGATTCTTTACAAACAAAATTATTATCATTATCATTATAACTTGGCAATGTATTTACTCTGAGACTGTTTAATCTTATCCTCTATGTTCTTCAAAGTAGAAGGCATAATGCTATATTTGATGAGTTGTGATTTCTCCAGTATTCTTTACCTGGTAGTGTTTGAGGACTCGGAGTTATTGAAATATGCATAGATGCTTACTTACTTTCCCTGTATTCTATTTCTACCTTTCAAGGTCTGGATAATATTTGTAAAGTCAAAGATCTGAAGTTGGGTTCTGTTCAGCAGCAGCAGAAAAAGAAGCATCTTAGTCCTAAAAGAACTGCTCGATGCAAGTATTTTAGTGGTCAGAGCTTTCAGTGAAAGTAAGGCTCTACAAAGCTTACTATTTGGAGGTGGTTTGCACAGGCTGCTTTTCTTTATGAATCTCATTATAAAGAACTTCTATGGTATTGGAAAATGTTAAATTATTTCTACATTCTTTGGCTTTGTTCCATAATTCGGCAGCCCTCCATACTATTTCACTTTGATTTCCAGAGCTACTATCTTGGGAAGTGTCATTAGACTATTTCACAGTGAGCAGTTTTGTAATTTTATTTGATATGGATTGGAAACACTTGTAACAAAATAGAATATGAATACATTATAAATGAATTGGTATTGTAGGAGAAAAAATGCTCGTTACAGTGTTCATATATCTATGGGAAATTACTCATTCAGCAACTGTTTTGTTCCCACCCTTGTTCTAGGAACACAGGCAGGCAGTAATATTGAACAAAATAAATAGTCTCTGGTCATGAGGCATTGCATTTGGGTAGTGTAGACAGATAAGCAATACGTAACATATTTAGCACATGAGGTGCCAAGAACTATCGAAAAACTAAATTGGAAAATCATATTAACATGATTTTGGTTCAGGAAGTGTTTGTATGTTTTAAAATGGGTTTTCAAGGATGAGTTCGTAGTAACAAGTTACATTTGGAAGACGTTTTAGGATAGGTATGAAAAAGAACCAGACAATGTCTCTGGAAGAAGTAATGGCAGATAAAACTGCTACAGGGCACATTTTTCTGGCCTGTTAGAGAGTGGTGTCTGAGAAGAAGTAAAATTCTGATGTGAGAGGGAAGGGAGAACTCATGAGATTGGGGAGTCTTGGTATACTCAAGGTTAGCTATGTCATATTTATTGACTTTAGTTAAGATTAATTTATATGTGAGTGAACGCTCTTTTTATAATTATAGAAATCTTGGAGCTTTGACAAATCTTAGTCATGTAGCTGACAACAAAATCATGACTTGAAATCTTTTCATCATCTGTATTTGACCTTTATGTTACCTCTTCCTGCACTTCGCCAGGCAGTAATCTACTTTTAGTCAAAAGAGGTTATGTTCACTGGCATGTGGTATCAGCATTCTATAAGTTAACAATTAAATATATGATCATGTGGCAACATATGCAGAACACTGATGTGCCCTGAAGAGCTGCAATTAGCCAGAACAATGTACGCAAATGTGCATATACAAATTCACCTATTGGTGAACGTTTAGTTTATTTTTAGATATCTAGTATTCAGAAACAAATAACTTGCAAACATGTGGATATAATTAATATAAAACATGTTTTAATCTTTCCCAAGTAAATACCTAACAGTCAAATAGTTATGTAGTATGCTACATATGTGTTAACCGCATGAGAAAACACATGACTGTTTTTAGCAAAAAGATATATCATTTTGCATTCTCATCAGCAGTAAATGATATTTCCAGTTACTCCAGACATGGGAATGTTCAGTCTTGTAATTTTTTTTTTCAATTTGGCTGTTAGGTGATATTTTTTACTGTCATTTCAAGGCTCTGTTTGGTGCTGACTGATGAGCTTTCCTACCTTATACGCTTATTGATGATTCATGATTATATTTCTGTAAAAAAAAACCATTTAAATGTCTTTAGGAATCTACAGGACATTGACTTCCTTTTTTGAGGCCTCTGCCCCAGAAACTATAGCAGTTTGCCTTTCCTCTTGCTCCCGACTCAGAAGCTGTACATACATTCTACAGCAGAATACACTTCACACTTCGCATACAGGATTTGGAAGAATTTAGTTTGAACTGATCTAAAAACCTCTCCCTAAAAGGTGGTGCTAAAGGCCTCAAATGTTGTATAAGTTTCAAAGAAAACACCACCACCACCACCACCACCAACAACAACAACCAATAGTCTTATCCAGCATAAAACAAATTTTTAAAAAAGGAAAGCTATGAATCAGAATGACAGCTTGACAAGCAATCACCTATTATGAAATATTAGCTATTAGGAGATAAGTTATTTAAATGTAAATAATGTTTGTTCAGGGGATATTGGGAAAAATCATGGTTGATATTGTAAATAGTCACCTACCTATAACTGCTAAGGTAATGAACACTAGAGGAGAGCGTATTACTGTCAATTTCCAAATTCCCAATAATTTCTAGCTACTTTCAAAATGTATTTATTCCTATGCTCACAGATAAGTTTAGTTCTCCATTCACAAAAAACTTCCAATTTCATATGATATATTTACAAAACAAAATCTACTCTTAAGGCTCAAGGAAACTGTATGAAAGTGGGTTTAAAGATTATAAGAGCCAGGACGACTGCTATAGCACAATGTCTTCTAGATATCACAGGGCGACTTCACCCATGAAATCTCAGCAATATGGTTGCCTTCAAAAGCCCTTCATAATAACAATTCCAACCAACATGTCAACATAGATGAAAGAAATTGCACAAGCCCCACCCCTGCATGAAGCATAGAATTAATGGATGTTCAAAAAGAGACTGGTAGGTTCTTCTAGAGTTGTATCCACTGATAGGTTATCCAATCCCAAATAGCCCCAAACACATGTACATATGAGCAACACTAAATAAGACTTAGCAGTTGGCATGTCTATTTGCAAGTGTGTTGGACAATATATACTTAACAATAACATTATATATGTATATATATATATGATATATATGAATATATATATATGAATATATATATATATAATATATATATATATATATATATATATATATATATATATATATATATATATGAAAAAGATGTTACAAATTTGAGAGGAAATCGGAAGACATGTGAGGAATTAGAGGAGGAAGAGTTTAGAGGAGGAAGAGTAAGGAAGTTCCCATGCATAATTTCTCAAACCAGTAAAAGATAACTCCATGTGTTTGCACATATTTGCAGGTATCTGTAGAAGTCAGAAGAGGACATTAAATTGAGCAGAAAATACAGGCAGCTTTCAGCGGTCTGACATGTGCTGGGAATCTAACTCAGGCCTCAAGGGCTCTTCCCTGTTGATTCATCTCTTCTGTCTTTATCAATTGTCTTTTATTAAATCACAGCTGCTCTGAATTTATTTTAATATTTATCATTTGTCATCCCATCTACCATCATTTTTCTCATGTTTGAGAAATGGCTTTACATGTTGCTGAATTTTGACATTTTAAGTTTCTTAAAAAAAAGTATTCTGAATCTGTTAAGTTAGAGAAGATTCCTTGGAGAAATATCATACTTTTAGCTTTAATATATAGGATGTTTGATTTGTACTTTTTAAATTTATGAACTTTAGTATGATATTGAATAATTGGACTTTTCTCTTTCTCTAAGAATGTTTCTATGTGGCTAATACTTGTTTGTCCCAGTATTATTTTTTCAGAATAAAAAATTTCATTATTTAAATAGTCCAGCAATTTTAGAAATATTAATTGACTAAGTATTTCATTGCTCTACCTCCTTGCTACTTATCTAGTCTCGTGTGAATTATACAAGACTTATTGTATTTATTGTAATAATTTATTTATTGTATTTATTTAGTTTATTGTAATTTATTTAATTTTTGTAATTATTTTAATTTTTGCAATTTATTTAATCTTAATTTATTTTAATTTTTTGTAATTTAATTTATGGTAATTTAAAAATTCAGTAGTGTATATTTTAATTTGCAATTTTTATTTTGTGTTTGTGAATTTGAAATTTTGTGTCCAAATTTGAAGTTTATGCTATCTTCATGCTTTTTTTCAAATGGAAATCTCAAAGTCAAATTATTAGTGCATTTGAAGAACATGTTGGGAGTTTATTGGGATTAAATATTATATGTAAATATATATAAATATTATGTATAAAGTAGTAATGTTTTCCTAACAGTTAGAACCATGCTTCTATCTATTTATGGATGCTCTGTTACATTCATTTAATGATGATTTATGGTTTTCCTTGTATATTTTTATAAGTACAAAATTAAATTTATCAACATAATTTAAATTATAATAATTTGTTGCATATGATATTATTAATTTTTGCCTTTACTAGACAAAAGAAACATTTCTGGTTTTATGTGTTAACTTTGGAGTTGATTTCTTGCTAGTATGATTTAATAGTCAGTTACATTAGCTTCTAAAGGCCTCCTCTTTTCTTACACTAACTAGATCTGCAGCTAGAATACTGAGTAGACTTTTGGAGGAAATCTTATCTCCATGTGTTATAACCTCACATTTTTGCTTTAAAATCCATTGTATTTAAAAATAAGCTTTTAATTTGCTACTTTTGTGCTTTTCACTGTTTTCTATAGTTTTAGTTTTTCTGTAAATTAAAAAAAATTATGAGAAAAAAATATGTTGAATTATGTTGAATCAATCCTACTAAGTGTGAATGCTTGCAATGCATTTTTTTGGTAGTCCCTAGTCTCAGAGACTTTGTAATTTTACAAAAGACACAGAACTTGTTTGTTTGTTGTTTGTTTTTCTTTTCTTTTTCTTTTATTCCTTTCTTTCTTTCTTCCTCTCTTCCTCCCTACCCCCCCACTTTAATTTTTTTTTCAGTACAGGATTTCTCTGTGTATCTCACACAGTCCTGGAAATCACTCTGTAGGTTTGACTGGCCTCTAACTCTGAGAGATCTGACTACCTCTGCCTCCTTAATGCTGAAATTAAAGGTGTACACCAGCAGTGTCCAGCTTAGCCATAACATTCATAATTCACTTATGGTTTCCTTTTGCTTTTCATTATATTTTATTTTAGAAAATTCTAATGTAATTAGACTCTTTATCTCCTAACATTACTTTGTTCAAATATGCCCATATATCCATCTTTGCTATTATTTAGCTCATTGGCTCTTTTTTCACTAATCGTTACTATATGCATGCATGTATATGCATAATTAGTATTTTGAGACAAATATACTCAATTAAATAATCAATTCACTTCATGTAAAATTAATTGTACATATGTTTTCAGGAATGGCCATTTTACACTGAACAATCAATTGGTATGCCCTTCCTTGGGAAAGATTATATTTCCTGTTCCCACTCAGTTTTTCTTAATTCTTTTTAATTTTTTTAATTAATCAATTTATTTGATTTATATGTTTTACAGCCTGAGTATAACTACCTTTCCTGCCTCTCCTTCCAATCTCTTCCTCTCATCTTCCCTCTCCAGCTTGACACAAGCTGAAGTTATCAGAGGAAAGAGCCTCCCTTGAAGAAATGCCTCCATGAGAGACAGCTCTAAGGCATTTTCACAATTAGTGATCAAAGATGGAAGGGCCCATTGTGTGTGGTATCATTCCTGGACAGGTGGTCCTAGGTTCTATAAGACAGCAAGCTGAGCAAGCCAGGGAATGCAATCTAGTGAGTAGCACCCCTCCAGGGCCTCTGCATCAACTCTTGACTCCATATTTCTGTCCTGTGTGAGTTCCTGTCTTGACTACCTTTGGTGATGAACAGCAATGTGGAAGTGTAAGCTAAATAAACTCTTTTCTCCATAACTTGCTTATTGGTCATAAATTTTGTACAGGAAGACAAAACCTGACTAAGACAGTACCATATTTTCCTTCTGCATTATTTGGTTGAGGGACATCTAAATTGCTCTATAGTACAATGTGAAATCAGGGATAGTGATACATTCAGGAGATTTTTTTATTTTACAGTATTGTTTTAGCTATACTGGGTTTTTGTTATTCCTTATAAATTCAAATACTGTTCTTTAAACATTTGTAAAGAATTGTGTTGAAATTTTAATAGAAATTTATTTGAAGAAATTATATATATAATCTTTTTGTAGGATGGCTTTTACAAAGTTATTCTCGATCTCTCCAAGTCTTTTATCATGGAGAGTGGTTGCTTTTTCTCAAAGGTTTTTCAGCATTTAATGAGATGGTCATTTTTTACTTTTCTTTTTGTTTTCAGTTGGTTTCTATGGTAGATTACATTGATGGATCTTTGTATGTTAAAATATCTCTGTGTCTCTGGATAAAGATTATTTGATAATGGTAGATGCTATTTTTGATTTGTTCTTGGATGCATTTTGCTAGTATTTTGTTGAGTATGTTTGCATCAGTGTTCATAATTGAGATTTGTCTGAATTTCTCTTTCTTTTTTGAATCTTTTTAAAAAGCCCTTTACTGAGGTTATCTCTATCTTTTTCTGTGAGGTGTCTTTCTTTTATGCACTAAAATGATGGATTCGCTTTCCACATCTATTCTGTTAGCCTGTATGTTTTTATTAGGAAATTGAGTCCATTGATGTTGAAAGATATTAAAGACCAGCGATTGTCAATTCCTGTTATTTTAATATTTGTGGTGATGACGGTAATGGTGGTGGTGGTGGAAGGTGTGAGTGTGTGTGCAGGCATGTGCATATATGTTCCTGCATGTGTGTATTTTCTTTGTTTTGCTGGAGTGGAGTTATTTATTTCCTGTGTTTTCTTGTGTATAGTTTACCTTCTTGGGTTTATGCTTTCCTTTTAGAATCTCCTGTAGGGCTGGTTTTGAAAATAGATATTGTTTAAATTTTGTTTTGTCTTGGAATGACTTTTTCTCCATCTATGGTGTTTAAAAGTTTTACTGAATATAGTAATCTGTGCTTGCATCTGTGGTTTCTTCAAGATTGTAAGACATCTGGCATTTTGAGTCTCTATAGAGAAGTTGTTTGTAATTATGATATGTCTGCCGTTATATTTTGCTTGGTCTTTTTCCCTTGCTACATTTAATATTCTTTCTCTGTACTGTATTTTTAGTGTTATTATGTAGCAGGGCAATTTTCTTTTCTGGTCTAATCTATTTGAAGTTCTGTAAAGCTTCTTGTATGTTTAAGGGCATATCTTTCTTTAGGTGGGGAAATTTTTTTTCTATAATTTGGTTGAAAATATTTTTGGGCCTTGGAGATAAGAATCATCTTTCATTCCTATCATAATTATGTTTGGTCTTGTTCTAGTGTCCCAGATTTCCAGGAAGTTTTTTATCAGTAACTTTTTAGACTCAATGTTCTCTTTGACAGGTGTATCAATTTCTTTTGTAACAAAGCTTCTACACCTGAGATTCTCCTGTCTATAGTTCCTGTTCTGTTACCTATGTTTTCCATCTCCTTATTTCCTCCAGTTTGCAGGGTTTTTTTTCTTCTATTTTCATTTTCAGTACCTGTACAGTTTTATTCATTTCCTTCACTGGTTTTGATTGTATTTTCTTGCATTTCTTTAAGGGATTTATTGATTTCATCTTAAAAGGTCTTTATCGTCTTTATGAGATTGGATTAAAGGTAATCTTGTGTTTTGGCAGTGTTGGTGCATCGGCTGCAGTAGACAGTTGGTTTCTCATGGGGCTTCATTTCCCTGGTTCTTGTTGACTGTGTTCCTTTTGGGTTTGGTTTTGTTTTTCTGCTTTTTTGTTTTTGCTTTATTTCCTTCATTCTTAATTTTATTTTTTTAACTTATTCACTTTACATCCCACTCTCTGCTCACCTCTCAGTCACCCCCTCCCACAATTCTTTCCTATTGCCACTCTCCTTCTCCTCTGAGTATGTGCCCCTAACCAGGCATCCCCTACACCCCAACCCAGGCACTTCAAGTCTCTTCAAGATTAGTTGCTTCCATTCTCATTGACCCTAGCTAGAAGACAATAACCCACATATAGGCAATACCTTTTCATGTAATCCCTTTTACAGTTGTTCAGGACCCACATGAAGACCAAGCTGCACATCTGCTACATATATAGAGGCCAAGGTCCAGACAGTCTATGTTCTTTGGTTGGTGATTCAGACTCTGAGAGCCCCAAGGGTCCAGGTTTGTTGACTCTGTTGGTCTTCCTGTGGAAGACCCTCAGTCCTATTCTTCCGTAAGAGTCCTACATTCTCCATCTATGGTTTGGCTGTGGATTGTCTGTATCTGTATGAGTCAGCTGCTGGGTGGAGCCTCTCAGAGAACAACTTGTTCCTGTCTGCAAGCATAACAGAATATCATTAATAGTGCTAGGTAATGATGTTTGCCCATGGGATGGGTCTCGAGTTGGGTAGGTTTTGGTTGGTCATTCCCTGAGTATCTGATTCAATCCCCATTATTGTGGATTGCATACATTTGGGACTGAAAGTCCTTTGGGTGAGTTTGTGTCTGTATCCACTGGGATTCCTGCCTTCCTACAGGGCCCAACTGCTTGTCCCTGGTGCCAACATGTCACCATGAATACAGGCATAGTTGTGGTACTGAAAATGGAGTACAGGGACCACCATGCAGTTTACTGTTGTTATGTGTGTTTTATGGGGACTTGGCAAACTAGAGACTGGGGGTGAAGGCAGTTAGTCTGTAGTACTGTTGTACTGGCAAACCTCAGGAAATGCAAGAAACATTGTAGGCCAGAAATTGAGGGCAGGGGACACATGGCACAGTTTGATGCTGCTGGGTGTGCTAAAGGGAACCTAGAAAGCAATGTGCCTGGGATAGAGTCCTACCTGGTATTCATAAATGTAGGCAAACTTACTTTTTTTCTGGTTTCAACAGGTATGCACAAAATGCATGCATAATTGCATGTTGCTGCTGCCAGCAGGCTTCCAGGAATGCAGGCAGATGAGTAGGCTAGAAAATATAGTTCAGGGGATGCAGCACAACTCGCCTTTTTAAAAAAAAAATTGTTATAGTTCTTTGTGTAGGGTTTAGGCATTTTGGGCTTTTCCTCTCTACTTTGGTATGTCCATTGATCTTATTCTTGTTTAGTTCACATTTGGGTAGTTATGTTGGTGACACTTTATGAATGTTGCTTCTGATATTACTATGAGACACACTTCACAGCTTCCCTATATTTTCCCCCCATTTCCTGCAATGTTTCCTGAGCCTTAGTGGTAGGCATGTTTTGTAGGTATAAGCATTGGGACTGGTGTTCACAATGCTAAAATTTACTTGATGATGTTTTTTTATAGTTCTATAGTGTGTTTTATTTTGCAAAAAAATATAAACTAAAATAAAAAGAATACATTTTTTGATGAGAGATGAAGACTATACCTCTCTGTAAATAAAACGACGAATGTTTTTAGACTATTGTTACAAGTCATGCTGGTTTAGCAAATTAGAGGTGGTAGACTTTCCTCCAATCACTCTGACTTCACTAGCGTCAGCTAGGTTTCTAGTACCAGCCATGGCTTTCCTCATTTTGACTGGGTCTTATATCCAATTAAAGAGCTGTTGGGTAGCATAAATGTCTGCCTCTATTATTGGACTCTTAGGGTTATTGTGCCATTTTGGTCATTGATGTGACTAATACACATCATAGTCTGGAGGGTTGACACAGTGTCTTAGAATGCTTCCTATGCCTGTGTATGCCTGACAATCTAAAACCTTCAATTGCACCCTGTTACTCATATCTACACACACACAATCTCAATCTCAATCTCTCCCTCTCTCTCTCTCTCTCTCTCTCTCTCTCTCTCTCTCTCACACACACACACACACACACACACACACACACCAATAGGTGAGTAACATAATTAAAAATAAATACAGTAGCACTCTCAGTCTTCTGACTTGTCCTTTTGCAGTAATTCTGTTCTTCAGTTTTAATATTTTTGTGACTTTTTCAGTCCAGTTGACTTGAAAGTTTAAAAATTTCCTCCAATAAATTGAATGATTATAGATCACAGTTGATTGGTTTATTTTCTTACATATCATAATTTGTTTTGCTTATTTACCCAGCATCTGAAAATAAGTTCAGTTTTCAGGTTTCTTAGGATAGGAGAGAAAATCAACAGTACTTATTCTCTCATGAGTAAAAAATTAAAACCCCTTAATGAAGTTCAAATTTTACAGTCTCTTGAACCCAGGAGGACTGTCCATAGACATTTTTAGGGTATAAATGGCCATGTTTATCATCCCATCACAGAATCTCTTGTGTCTTAGTAACTCCAGTTCAGCACATATAAGGTCGAAATGTGATAAGAAATATAACAGCATCACTACCAGCTCACTTGATTTTTTGCTTGAGATGTTTCACACTCTAGGGGAAAAGGCTGCTAAAGAAGCCAGTGGACCCACAGGCAGATTGTCTATGGATAGGAATAAATAAGATAGTCAGAATGTTTTTGACATTTCACAGAGAAAGCCATTATGATTCATAGGTACAAACTTAATGACCTTCAAATGTCTTATATTTTCTCCAAACACGTTACTCTGAGATTTCCTAAAGGGTAATGAGAAGTTTCATAGATTACATTTTTGCTATGTTCAATCCACAAATGAATAGCCAATGTCACTTCACATTACACATCAATGATGCCTTGGCAGACGCCACAGAGTTCAGAGTAAAGGCAATGAATGTAAAAGTGCTAAACCTATGCTGTGTTGAGCAGAGATCTCTTACAGGAGAAGAGCTGGCTTACTTTCTAAGCCTTGGTTCATCCAACTTCATAATAAATACAAAGATTAGTCCTTGACTATCTTCAGAATTACCATATTTAAAAAAATAAATGAGCTCAGTGGTAATGTGTTGCCCAGCAGGAAAAACCTAGTGTTCAATCCTCAGACAGAATAGACAAAATATATGAGTCTTTTACTAAACTGTAATAATTTGTATAATATACAATCTGAGATATATAACATATGAGGATGTTTGGCTCTTTAAAAGATGTATATATGGATATCTCTCCTGTTCTTTAAATGTTTCTTCAGGTGCAAAAAAACTACTCTATGTATTCAATTTATTGTAGTGATATTCTGAGCCTTTGAACTTATAATGTCACTAGGGCACAGGTATAGTAAAAGTAGGTACATGTATGATGTGAAAACTTGTGTAAGTCCATGTGCTTGTCTCATAAATCAGATTGGCTTAAGCTTCAATAGAGAAAACACTTGTGACAAAAAGAAAACAAAAACCAAACCTAATTCTCTAAACATGATAGAGTTGTTAGATTAAAAAAAAAATAAGGTTAAAATACATTTGCAGATAGTCTAAAATTAGAGCTACTTGTTTAGAAAGTGATCGATTCTAACAGGGAAATGACCTAGGAGAATGATTGATAACTGTCTTTGTTCTGACGCATAATATATAGTATTGAGTCAAACAAAACAAAACAAAACAAAAAACAAAACAAAAAAACCACAAAAAACAAAAAAACAATCTTGTCCTGAAGGCCAGCAGAAAGAATGAAAACAGGTAACCTTGGGAGGTAGACGATTCAGGACCCTCCAGAATTCACCAGAGACCTGGGAGGTGAAAGATTCACAGGACTCAAAGGAAGGGATCTTAGATGAAATGCCAAACAACAGGGATAGGGAACTTATAGAGCTCACCTCCAATAGAAAGACAGGGTATCAAATGAGGGAGAGGGTTGCCATCCCACAGTAAAAATTCTGACCCATAATTGTTGCTGTCTGAAAGAACTGCAGGGATGGAAATGGAGAAAAGCCTGAGAAAAAGAAGGTCCAGTGACAGGCCCAAAGTGGAATCCAGCTCAAGGGAAGGTCTAAACTCTGGGCACTATTACTTCCTGCCACTATGGAATGCTCACAAAAAAAGGACCTATCATGACCACACACTGGAAGACCAAACAAGTAGTTGAAGGAGTCAAATGCAGATATTTGAACCCAACCAATGGACAAAAGCTGCTGACTCCTGTGGTAGAATTAGGGAAAGACTGTAAGAAGGGAGGAGGAGGGTGACCTGGTAGAAGGACCAGGAGTCTCAATTAACCTGGACCCCTGAGATCTCTCAAACATTGTACCACCAACCAGGCAACACACACCAGCTGATATGAGGTCTATATCCAGTAGAGGACACATATCCAGTAGAGAACAGCTGGGTCTGGGTTCAGTCAGAGAAGCTGCACCTAACCCTCAAGAGACTAGAGGCTCCAGGGAGTTTAGAAATCTGGTGGGGTGGATGGTAGTTGGTGGGTGGTGGGGATATCTTTGTGGACACAGGGGTATGGGGAAAAAGTATGGGATGTGAAAATGTCAGAGGATGGACCAGGGTGAAGAATAGAATCTAGAGTGTAACTAAGTAAGTAAGAAAATAAATAAATAAATAAATAAATAAATAAATAAATAAATGATAAAAATAGCAAACTTGGAATAGGATTACTATTAGAATTTGTTGCACAGGAGCACTGAGCAGATCCCAGCAGTTCTGACCCCAGTTTCACAAAACCCAGAGGAAGCAGGCCTTCCAGGAGCTCTAACCTGGGCAGTATCTTAGGTAATGTTACCAAACAGGGAGTAACTGGGACCCAGTAGGACCCAGGAATTCACTTCTGGCCAGGAGCACTGGTTCCTTCCTGTCTGTGCCTGAGCACTGAGCAGATCTTGGACACCAGCTCTAACCCCAGTAGTAACACTCACCCCACACAGTTCTGATTCAACTAAGATAATAGGAAAGACAAGCTCCAGTCAGAGACAGGCCAGATAGCACTAAGATCCAGATGGCAAAAGGCAAGCACAAGAACATAAGCATCAGCAACCCAGAGTACTTGGCATAATTAGAACCTATTTCTCCCACACTAGAAAGTCCTGAATTCCCCATATCACCAGGAAAGCAAAATTCAGATTTAAAAATCACTTCTAATGATGATGATAGAGGACTTTAAGAAGGACATAAATAACAATCTCAAAGAATTTGTGAAGAACACAGGTAAACAGGTAGAAGCCCTTAAAGAGGAAACACAAAAATCCCTTAAAGAATTACAAGAGAATATAACCAAAACGGGGAAGGAATTAAGCAAAACCATCCAGGACATAAAAATGGAAGTAGAAACAATAAGAAAATAACAAAGGGAGACTACCCTGGAGATAGAAAACCTAGGAAAGAAATCAAGAGTCATAGACACAAGCATCATCAACAGAATACAAGAGATAGAAGAGAGAATCTCATGTGCAGAAGAAACCTTAGAAAATATTGACACAACTGTCAAAGAAAACACAAATGCAAAAAGTTCTTAACACAAAACATCCAGGAAATGCAGGACACAATGAGGAGACCAAACCTAAGGATAATACGTATAGATGAGAGTGATGATTCCCAACTTAAAGAGCCAATAAATATCTTCAACAAAATTATAGAAGAAAACTTCCCTAACCTAAAGAAACTGATGCCCACAAACGTACAAGAAGCCTATAGAACACCAAATAAGCTAGACCAGAAAAACAAATACCTCTCATCACATAATAAACAAAACACCAAATGCACAAAACAGAGAAAGAATATTAAATGCAGTAAGGGAAGATAGCCAATTAACATATAAAGGCAGACCTATCAGAATTACACCAAGCTTCCCACCAGATACTATAAAAGCGAGAAGATGCTGGACAGATGTCATACAGACCCTAAGAGAACACAAATGCCAGCCCAGGCTACTATACTATGCAAAACTCTCAATTACCATAGACTAGAAAAAGAAAGTAGGCTTCAGACATGAAAATGACCTTGGGCTAGGATAGGGAAGTAGGCTCAGATACTTTGGTCATCCTGATAAAACTTTAGAAACAGTGATCATGGGAGTGTTCCTGTAAATGGGTTTAATGCCTTGCTTTTTCTTTGACTATTTGTGTTTATTGTATTGCTTGTTCCTCAACTATTTGCATCTATTGGATTGCTAGACTTTCAACCTAAAACTGACCTTATTACATGCATGTAATCAAAATGGTATAAAAGCATAAAGAAAGAGGGGGTTTTAGGGAAGGGAAATGGGGAAAGGAGATGACATCTGTACTGTAAATAAATAAAATATCCAATAAAAAAAGAATTTGTTGCACAATTGAAGTTATACTTTATATGTGGCATTATATTACAATTAAGACTAGGAGGAATTCTTTTCTGTTGGAATACATTTTGTACTAAGAATGACTGATGGTCAACACAGTGTGACAGAAACTGCAAATTGCAAATATCAATAGCACTCCAACATCCCCTGACAATTCTACTTGTTAAGCTTTCATGGTGTCCAAGTTCTCATCTGCGCAAAATTCATCTTTTTGTATTGGAGTAGGAAAATATCATCCACATTGGGTCCTGGGAGCCTCTTGCATCCTTGGTATCTGGAACTTTCTAGTGGTTCCCCCAGTTTTACACACCCACTGCTACTTATTTTTGTTCATTCTCTTGGCCATCTGGACATCTGTCTCTGCCCATATTTGGTCTTGCCCGCCTTTTTTTTCTCACCCTTACTTCTACCCAGATCAAACCCTCCATCTGCCACCAGTGATTATTTTGTTCCCCCTTCTAAGTGGATTTGAAGCATCTGCACTTTGGACATTCTTCTTGTTAAGCTTCATATTGTCTAAAAGTTTCACTATGATTATTCTGAGCTTTTGGGATAAAATCCACTTAGCAGTGAATGTATACCATGTATGCCATGTTGGGTCTGGCTTACCTCACTCAGGATGATATTTTCTACTTCCATTCATTTGCCTACAATGTTTGTGAAGTCTTCATTTCTAATACCTGAGTAATATTCCACAGTGTAAATGTACTGAATTTTCTGTATCCATTCTTCAGTTGGACATCTGGGTTGTTTCCAGCTTCTGGCTATTATAATTAAGGCTACTATGAACATCATGTATCACATGTCCTTTTTATATGTTGGAGCATCTTTAGGGTAAATTCCCAGGAGTGAGATAGCAGGGTCTTCAGATAGAACCATTTCCAGTTTATTGAGAAACTACCAGATTGATTTCTAGAGTGTTTATACCAGCCTGCAATTCCACCAGCAATGGAGGAGTGTTCCTCTTTCTCTACATCCTCACCAGTATCTATTGTAGTATGAGTTTTGATCTAAGCCATTCCGATTCATGTAAGGTGGGTTTTGATTTGTATTTCTCTAATGACCAAGGATATTGAACATTTCTTCAGGTGCTTCCCAGGTGTTCAAGACTTCTCAGTTCAAAATTATTTGCTTAGCTCTGTACCCCATTTTAATTTTGGTTATTTGGTACTCTAGAGTCTAAATTTTTTAGTTCTTTGTATATTTTGGATACTAGCCCTCTATAAGATGTAGGGTTGGTGAAGAACTTTTTCCAGTTGTTGGTTAATATTTTGTCCCATTGACAGTGTTCTTTGCCTTACAGAAGATTTTCAGTTACATGAGGTCCCATTTGTTTATAGTTGATCTTAGAGCCTGAGTCATTGGTGTTCTGTTCAGGAATTTTTCCCTTGTGATGATGTGCTTGAGGTTCTTTCTCACTTGTTCTTCTATTAGATTCAATTTATCTGGTTTTCTGAGGAGGTCCTTGATCCATTTGGACTTGAGCTTTGTACGAGGAAATAAAAAATGGTTCAATTTGCCTTCTTCTACATGCAGACTGCCAGTTAGACCAAGTTACGCCAAGATATTTTATATTATTTGTGACTATTATGAAGGGTGTTGTTTTCCTAAATTATTTCTAAGCCAATTTATCCTTTGTGTAGAGCAAGGCTACTGATTTGTTTGAATTAATTTTATATCAAGCCAGTTTGCTGATGTTGATTTTTCAGGTGTATGAGTTCTGTGCTAAAAGTTTTGAGGTTCCTTATGTATATTATCATATCATCCATAAATAATAATACCTTGATTTCTTCCTTTCAAAGGTGCATCACACTGACCTCTTTTTTGTTGTCCAATTGCTCTAGCTAGACCTTTGAATGCTATATTGAATAAGTAGGGTAAGAGTGGGCAACTTTGTCTTGCCCCTGATTTTAATGTAATTACTTAATGGAGTTTCTCTTCATTTAATTTGATGTTGGCTGTTGGTTTGCTATATATTGCTTTTATTATGTTTAGGTATGTGTCTTCAATTCCTGTTCTTTCCAAGACTTTTAACATGAGGGGATGTTGTATTTTAACAAAGGTTTTTTCAGAATCTAATGAAATGATAATGTGATTTTTTTTCTTAGAATTTGTTTATCTTGTGGATTATATAGAGGGATTTCTGTATATTGAACCAACCCTGGCATCACCAGAATAAAACCTACATGATCATGGTGAATCATGGTTTTGATGGCTTCTTGAATTTGGTTTGTGAGAATTTTATTGAGTATTTTTGCATTGATATTCATAAGTAAAATTCATCTAAAATACTTTTTCTTTGTTGGATCTTTGTGTGGTTCAGGTATTAGCATAACTGTGGTTTTATAGAACGAATTGGGTGATATTCCTTCTTTTCTATTTTGTAGAATAGCTTGAGATGTAATGGTATTAGCTCTTCATTGAAGTTCTGATAGAATTCTGCACAAAATCTTCTGGTCTGGAGGTATTTTTGCTAGGAAGACTTTTAGTGACTGTTTCAATTTCCTTAGGGATGATGTGACTGTTTAGATAGATTATCTGGTCCTGATTTAATTTTAGTATCTGTTATCTGTCTAGAAAACAGCAGTCTCATCTAGATTTTCCATTTTTGTAGACTAGTGGCTTTTGTAGTAGGATCTGATCAATTTTGAGTTTCCTAAGATTCTGGTGTTATGTTTCACTTTTCATTTCTGATTTTGTTAAATAGGATACTGTCTCTGCTCCCTCCAGTTAGTTTGACTAAGGGTGTATCTATCTTGTTGATTTTTCTCAAAGAAGCATCTTTTAGTTTTGTTGATTCTTTGTATCATTCTATTTGTTTTGAATTGCTTGATTTTAGCTCTGAGTTTGATAATTTCCTTCTGTCTACTCTTTTTCAGTGTGTTTCCTGCTTTTTGTTCTAGGACTTTTAGATGCCCTGTTATGTTGCTAGTGTAGGATCTCTCCAGTTTCTTTTTGAAGGTACTCACTGCTATGAGTTTTCTTCTTCACAATGCTTTCATTGTGTCCTATAAGTTTGATGATGTTGTACCTTCATTTTCAGTGAATTATATTAAGTCTTTAATATCTTTCTTTATTTCTTCACTGGCTAAGTTATCATTGAGTAGAGATTTATTAAGTTTCCATGAGTAGTGGGCTTTCTGTTGTTTTTCTTGTTATTAAAGACAAGCCATTTTCTGTGGTGATATGATAGAATTTGTGGGATTATTTCAATCCAGTTGTATCTGTTGAAGCTTGTTTTGTGTCTGATTATGTGGTCAGTTTTGGACAAGGTACTATGAGGTTCTGAGAAGAAGGTATATTCCTTTGTTTTAGGATGACATATTCTGTAGATATCTGTTAAATCCATTTGGTTTATCTTTTTTATCTTTTGTTAGCTTCACTTTGTCTCCATTTAGTTTTTGTTTCCATGATCTGTTCTTTGGAGAGAGTGCAGTGTTGAAGACTCCAACTATTATTGTGTACCATCCATGTGTGTTTTGGGCTTTTGTAATGTTTCTTTTACAAATATTTGTGTTCTTGCCTTTAGGGTATAGATGTTCAGAAATGGGAGTTCATCTTGGTAGATGGTGAATATGAAATGTCCTACCCCATCTCTTTGGATAACTTTTGGTTGAAAGTATATTATATTGGATATTTGCTTGTCTATTCCAGCGTGTTTCTTGGGATCATACATTTTGAAATTTTTCTTAAACCTTTTAATCTGAGGTAGTGTCTGCTTTTGTCACTGATGTGTGTTTTCTCTATGCAATAAAATGCTGGGTCCTATTTATGTACCCATTCTGTTAGCCTATCTCTTTTGATTGGGGGAATTGAGGCCATTGATGTTGAGAGTTATTAAAGACCAATGGTTGTTTGTTCCTGTTTTTCTTGTTGTAAGTGGTGGTATTGTGTTTGGATTGTTCTCTTGTTTTGGGTTTGTTGTGAGAAGACTAGTTTCTTGTTTCTTTACTGGTGTTAGTTTCCCTATTTTTTTTTGAAGTTTTCCTTCCATTATCCTCTGTTGCACTGGCTTAGTTGAAAGATATTGTTTAAATTTTGTTTTGTTATGAAATATCTTTGTTCCACCATCTATGGTGATTGAGAGTTTTGCTGAGTATAGTAGCCTTGGTTGGCATTTCTGTTCCCTTAGGATCTGTATGATATTTGTTTAAGATCTTCTTGCTTTTAGGTTCTCGGTTCAGAAGTCTGATATAATTCTGATACATCTGCCTTTATATGTTACTTGACATACTTCCCCTTACAACAATTAATATTCTTTCTTTATTCTGTGCATTGCATTCAGCATTTTGATTATCATGTGGCCAGAGTATTTACTTTTCTGCTCCAATCAACTTGTAGTTCTATATGTCTCTTCTACATTTATGGCCATATCTTTCTTTAGGTTAGGAAGTTTTCTTCTATGATTTGCTGAAGTAATTTCCTGGCTCTTTAAATTTAGAATCTTCATTCTTCTCTGCTCTGATTATTCTTAGGTTTGGTCTTTTCATTGTGTCCCGAATTTCCTGGATATTTTGGGTTAGAAGCTTTTTGTATTTTGTATTTTCTTTCACTGTTGTGTCAATATCTTTTATGGTATCTTCTATGTCTGAGATTCATTCTTCTTTCTCGTGTATTCTGTTGGTGATACTTGCATTTGTGACTTCTGATCTATTTCCTAGGTTTTCTATCTTCAGGGTTGTCCTCCTTTGTGTTTTCTTTAATGTTTCTATTTTCATTTTTAGATCATGGGTGGTTTTGTTCAATTTCTTTACCTATCTGATTGTGTTTTCCTGTATTTTGTAAGGGATTTGTGTGTTTCCTCTTTAATGGCTTCTACATGTATACATGTGTTCTGTATTTCTTTAAGGGAGTTATTTAGGTCCTCCTTAAGTTTCTCTATCATCTTTATGAGATAGGATTTTAGGTAGGAATCTGGTTTTACAGGTATGTTAGAGGTATCCAGGGCTTGTTGTGGTCAGAGAACTGGGTACTGATGGTGACAAGTGGCATTGGTTTCCTTTGATTATGTTCTTGTGCATGCCTCTCACCAACTGGTTATCTCAGGTGTTAACTGACATTGCTGTTTCTGACTGAATGCTGTCCCTCTTGTAAACATGGTTTTGATGGACTTCCTTAGGTCAGGATGCCTCTGTGATCATGGTTATGATTGACCTCCTAGGAGCTAAGTTGTCTCTGGGTGTGGACATCGTGTGTATTTGTGGGGGTGACTGATGATGTGTTTCTGGCAGGGTGGATAAATCTTGTGTTCACTGGTTCCCGTGAGGGTCCCAGTTAAGCCAAGCATTTGAGTGGGTGTGTTTCTACAGTGAGCTTGTTTTGATCAACCTCGTGGGAATCAATTGTCTCAGGGAGTAGGAGGTGGTCTGGAGTGCCTATTCTGTCCCAGGCCAAGTTGTGGGCCAGAAGGAAGATCGACTGATGGACATTTCCACACAATCAGGAATTATTTAAAAGAGAAAATGTAAAATATAAGAAAATGTCATATTTATGGAGAAAGAATAAAAGCAAAGTAGCCAAATCTAAACAAGAGTATGAGGTATAACTCATTAAATAACACATGTTTAATACATAGTGGCTTATAACACCTTATACAAGTTACTATATATATAATTACATGTACTTATACATATAATATATATTTATATATTAAAGGAATTTATGCCACTTTATTAATAATTTTACCCACAAAGCCCATAAATTAACAATAATTAAACTCCATGCACTAGAAACTTTCTTTCAAATGGTCAGGTTAATCCAAATGCATATCCAAACAATATGGACTAATGATATAGCCTTTGGTTGACTCTGAAAAGGTTTAAGTTAAAACTCTATTTCTTAAAACATTTCATACTTTGGTCATATGACTTACATGACTCAAGCTGGATTTTACCTGAAATATTATTTTCTATAGTCTAGCTTCTATAGTACTAGAAAATACTATAAAAGCTCCCAAAGTAGGGAAATGAATTAATAGACTTACAATTGTGACACTAAGAATTATACCAGTGACCAGCATGGTAAGAAACCTCTAAGAATTGAATTAGTAATACTCATTAAGTGGTGGATACCAACAACTGTCCAGTTGTACTCCAAGGCCACCCAAAAGGAGAGACATCATGCCTAATAATAGAAGTGTAACTTAATCATGGGGCTTATGAGTTCATGGGCCTTAAGGAAGAATCGACTAATATCCTTAACTAAAGCTTTCTACATTCTAGAGCAGATTATTTTCCTTATACTCCTTACGAAAGAAGCTTCTTTTTATAGCCAATGGTTATCATCACAGAGCACTACATCTGGAGGAAATGCAAAGATCAACAGATCACAGGGAGCACAGTATTACTAAATATAACCTTGGTTCCTATACCAGTGGCTCAGGCAACACTGGAAAAGGCTCCAGAATTCCAGAGAAATACCAGGTGTATCAGGAAGCCTGCTATGAAGCAGATCTTCAAGAAATAGTTGAATAAACAATACATGAAGAATGGCAATATCAATAAACACGTTAAAGTGGAAGGAGAGAAATTTTATAAGGCCCAATCATAGACAAAGAACTAAAGACAACTAATTACACTCTGAAAGAAGAATTAGCCTCCCTGAGGGATAAGTTCCCTAAATGCCTCTCCGATGCAAACTGGTCATCCCTGAAGCCATATACAAAAACAACGAAACTGAGTTTATTTGTGTGTACATATATGTGTATGCATACACACACATATATGTGTTTGTGTACTCAATATTCAAATATATAGAAAGATATATTCATTAATAATTGAGTATATGTAAGTAGCCTTAATGATCAAGGTAAAGAGGTTTATCAGAACTAGGGACATGGGAGTAGTTGGAGAATGAGTACTTAGAAGAAGCTGAAGAGAAGAATGAGAAGGAATAAGGTGATATAATTCTATTTTAATTAAAGGTATAAACATTTTTTAAACTCAAAATATATATTAAAAAAGAATAGGGTCCATAGAAAGCATGATGGAAAAATACTAAAAATATACTGAAAATCTTTCTATTTGTCATCATTCAGCTGAAACCACCCTGATCTATTTCACAATTTTCTCTATTCTATTCCAAAATACTTTCTGTGCTTCCTAGCAACATGGGTGCTCTTGTTATGGTAAGATCCTGAAAAGCCTTTCCCCAAATCCTGTCAAGGCCTTTGCTTCCTGATGCATGGAAACTCCAACAGTCTAAGCCTAGCAAGGAATAGCTATTGATGAACTTGTCTGCAAATGCTATCTACATGCCAACACTCTAAAAGAAGCATTGAGTCTGTTATCCATATTGTGAAAGCCACTGTGTGAATGCATATGTATGTGTATATGTATGTGTTCAGTCATCTGAAAGAACATATGCAGAGGCCAGAAGTTGATATTGGAATCCTTCCATAGCATTTCTCCACATTACTTTTTGAGGGTCTCTCCCTGAACCTAGCGCTCACCAACTTGCCTCAATTAGTTGACCAACATATTCCTTGATTCTACCTGGTTCTGTCTGTAGCCACTGGAGTTGTAGACCTGCCCTACGTGGCCAGTGTGATGATTAATCTTAAATAACAATTTAATAAAATCTAGAATCACCTGTAAGATGTCTTTCTGTACATGCCTGTGGGTGGGTGTATTGATTAAGTTAATTGAGATGGGAAGAATCACTATGAGTCTACCATGCTCTGGACTAGGCTGGGCTGGTGGACTGTATCAAACAGACAAGATCACTTGGGTGAAAGCATTCTTCCTCTTCTTGAGTTATGTGACCAATTGCCTCAAGTAATTGGTGTGATTTTGACTACTGTAACCTTGAGTTCTGGGTCAAACTACCCAAACTCCAGACTATTCATCCTTAGTTTGTTTTTATCCCAATAATAAAAAGAGCAAGTATGGCAATGAGGGTTTCTGTGCTGCCAGTGTTCAGACTCCAGTTTCTCATGCTTGTGTAGCAAATACTTTGTACACTGTGCTTACTCTCTAGCCCAAACTAGCCACTCCTTGACAACTTATGTATGTCTTGCCAAGACGGTTATTTTTCCAGATGTGCTTACTCCTTGCTTCTCTCCTCAGTGTTTTTATTCACCCTATTAAAGCTTTTTCTACCCATGAGATTATAGGTTTTCCATACTCCTGATAGACTTTGCTGTTTGAAAATTCCCCATTTCCCTCAAAGCATATATATATATATGTGTATGTATGTGTATTTATATATATATATATACACATATACATATATATACATATATATGTATATATAACATATATAAATGTATATATATGTTATATATACATATATATGTTATATATACATATATATACATATATATACATATATTATATATATGAGTATATATGTATATATATGTATATATAACATATATGTAACACATATATAACATATATATATATATACATATACATATACATATATATGTGTGTGTGTGTGTGTGTGTGTGTGTATTCATGTGCTCTTTTTCTTTTTAGTTATGTTACTGTAAATAGTATAAATAATAGAATATTTAGAGTCTATCAAAACAGAGAGTAGAAGTTGGAGTTTTAAATTTTTCTTTGTTATGGCTGTAGTGTTTAGAGAAATTGCTAAATGGTGAAACATTTTGAACAACTATGTCAGAGGAAAGAAAAATGAAAAGACATAGAACAAAGAAAAATAAATGACAGTTAGTTCCTGGAACTAATACTTTAAATAAAATTAAGAATACAAAAAAATTACCTTGTAATAAGAATTGAAATAATTATTAGACCAGTGTCCTGCTAAAACAGGGCTTCATTCCTGGAGTCAGAAATTAAGTGACTTGTTGGAGGTCACTGAATGATTATTATTATTTTTTTTTTGTGACAGAGACTAGATCATAGCCAGCAATTATTGGTCACTATCATAATGTCCATCCAATCACACAGCCCAAAGACATACCCTGAACAATCAGCTACTATTTTCTACAGACATCTAGAAATCCATCTCCTATCAGTTTGCCTTTAGAGTAAAGTGTACATAGATATTAACTGTGTAGAAATGTATGAACATGAAATACCAATTAATGCAAAACACCGTGACTGACTTTTTTATAGCATTTGCCTTTGCTGTTGTAAGAAGCATTTTATTCCCCTTCCCTATTACCAATAACATCCCATACTTAGTTTATATAGACACCCAGCTGATCCTAATATTGAACTTGTAACCCTAAAGCATGTTGGAGACATCAAAGGAACTTGGTGGCCTGTTTCTTCTATTTAAGTTACAGTTGAACAAAAATCGACTGTCTCTTTATATGCTACAGGTATACATCAAGACCTGACTCTCCAGCTCAGCAGTTTATTTTACAAATCCAGTCATACGGCACCACCAAGTTTCACACACCTACAGAGAAAACATGGAAGGGATTGCAAGCCATAAGTTTCTCAATTTGAAACCATTTTCTAGTTTTTAGCTGCATTTATTCTTATAAAAATACTAGATGCATGTAATTAAAATGATATAAAAGCAAAAGGGAGGAGGGGGATGGGATAGGGGGCTCTTGGGAGGGGAAATGGGTAAAGGGGATGGCATCTGAAATGTAAATAAATAAAATATTTAATAAAAATTAAATAAAACTAAAAACAAAAAAAACCAAAAACAAACAAATAAGTACTAACAAATAAGTACTAACAAATAAGTTACATCCAAAGAATTGAGAAGATGTGATAGAAAACAACCATGTTTTATTTTCAGTAATATAATTGAAAACCAAAGATAAATAGAGGGAAGTCACATGAAAGTAACATAGGAGTGCATACTAGTAAAAAAGCAATGAATACACTGGCTTCTAGAAAACTGTTCTAGATTCTAAATAAAAGTGGTTAACCATGATATATTATTTGGCTACTGTATTGATGTGAGATGAACTAGAATATCTTAGAGAAGGCAATTAAAAGGTTACAATAAAAAGATTGAGGCATTTGATTATTCCAGAAAATTATATTGCTGTAGCACTATTTTTCACCTTCCTGGTGCTATGATAAACTAAAAAAAAGTGTGTCAAGTCAATCTTTGACACCCCAGGATAAACTGAGTCAGGCAATGAGGTATGGTGTCAGTGATTGTGGTCAGTGCTGATAACAGCTGATGGGGTCAGTAGTAAAGAGCTAACGAGAGTGATCCTGATAGAAACAAATTGGGCTGCTGCCTATGGCAGCCAGTGATTAGAGAGAAAAAAGGGGGTGGAGGGAATCATACACACACACACACACACACACACACACACACACACACTGAGTGGTTGAAGCAAAACAGACTTCAGTGGATTTTTTCTTTTTTTTCTTTTTTCTTTTCCTATTTAGGAAGGAAATTACCTCATAGCCAAAAGTTATAGATTTTCCAAAAACAATCACTACAAAAAGATATTGTTCAACAACAGATTAAAATCTCTATTGTAAATAAATAAAATATCCAATAAGAAATAAAAAATCATTACACAAGAGGAAATTACAACAGGATTATTGATTATGTATTTATTTTCTGAAACATATATCCAATTAAATATTTCTCATCTACCTTTCTCTCCACAAGCTTCTTGTAACATGGAAGCAGTAATTTGTCTGTCAGAGATTAACAAAATTTAAGCAGGCCAAATCTAGAGTTGCAAGTTTCCCCCTATGCTTGGTTTACTGACAATCCATACTTACTTGCTAAGTCACCTGTCTTGCATCTTGTTTGAATTCTTGATCAGCTAGATTTATTAATTATTTGTTCTTATCCTCATAATAGAATTGTTTACTCTTTACATATAACTTTCCTATTTCATGGTGCACACTGAAAACATGTTACCACATCTCCAGATCACAAGATCAAGGAACCCAGGCCCAACCTAGAGTGAATGCTTTCTCTGAACACTAACTTGTCCCAAGCCTATTTTTCTTGCTGCTGCAATTATATGTTTGTAATTCATTGGTGCTCACTGTTCTCCTTTCTCTATCTCATGAAGCTCTTACTTGTCTATAAGGAAGGGGCAAATTCTATTCTTGATTTAACTTTAGACTCTGTCAACTACCTTACCTTCTCAAAATTATTTAAATGAAGTTAACTTCCTAAAACTATTTAAATCAAATCAGGAATTTCATAAAATAATTAATTCATCTAAATAGCATTAGTGTAGGTGCTTTATCTTCATGCTGATTTGCAGGAAACTGGTTCAACATAGTACCCTATCACATAAGAATTAATTAATCTAGGCTCTAGGCAATGAGAGTTTCCTGGTGTCCACTCACTCCAAGCCAAATAAATAAGAAATATGTCAAAGACAAAAATGAGAAGGCACATCAGTAGGAGGAAGCAATCCTGGGACAAAGTCTCTGCCTTTCCAGAGTACACTCATCATAACTAAGCAAGATGATGGCCTGTCTGCAGGGAGCTGATTTGTCCACTGTAGCCCTACCTGTATAGTACCCTCTAGGGTTTGAATTTCCACCTGTACACCTACAATGTACAAGACTCTACAAAAGAGCATTAGACTGACTTTAGAGGGACATACCAGGAAGTGAAAGAACTGTAAACGTTCTTCCAATTTGAAATAGCCAGAGCACATTCAAGAATGTGCTTGGAATCATAGTTGTACAATGTTTTCACGAATGTAAGAATTTCCTCCTACAGGTAACCTGAATGTTCAGTGTGTACTTCAATGTGATGTAACACTTATTAAAATGAAGTACAGAATATTATGATTCTATAAAATTATAGCAAGAAAAGATTATATTATTATTGATAATTATATTAAACAACTTTCACATGGTCTCAGAGCATTCTCTCTAGAACCTGAAATTATTTTATTTATGTAATTTATTTTGTATATTATCTTTCTTATTAAATGTGAAAACTCTAGAGGACAAAGTGCATGTCATATTTCTTTCTAAATCAGGTGTTAAAGTAAATGTTCATGTGGTAAATAGTTAAGAGACAAGTAAGTTCATGTCTCCATGATATATTCAGGGCAAATATTATTTTTAGAAAACCTAGGTTCTGAGTAATTAGCTTTCTGCCAAGGCAGGAAGTGATGAAGTTAGTATTTGAACTATGTTAATTATTTTAATTTTACATAATTTATATTCAATGTTCTGGAACATCTTTTATTGCATTTCCAATAAAATGAGAGTATTTTCTACTCCTTACTTGGCTATTTCAAGTTTTAGTCACCTGGGTGGTTTTAGAAAATATGCTGGGACACCGTATGGCATTTAATTCCTTCCCTGTCTCCTTTCCAAGTCTCTCAGGTCAAAGATTTGTGCAAAGCCCCTATAATTGTCAGATAAATAAAATCACATTGCTCATAATTACCAGGGACAATTCTGTGTAATTAGATGTTAACTCTAGTGTCCCCTCTCCTTTATGACTCTGAATAAATACACGTTCCTTTCTCTGTCTGGGTAAAAGCTCCTTTGAAAATGTAGCTGCTTTGTTGCTCTCTATGTAATTAACTACCATTAAAATTCACTAATTAGATCATAAGTTTTAAATAAGTTGCCCTAATTACCTTTGGTACACGGTGGATTGAGTCAGGAGGGCAAGTCCTTCAGAGCCAAGTTTTCTTGGCTGTGTCACTAAGAGAATTAATAGGGCTATCGGGTTTTCTTTTCCCTTTTCATTCATAAATGGGAGATTGTGAACATGGGGAATGGACTGGCTAGAAGTATGGGAAAGGATTATAGATAAAATATGGACTTGTATGTCTGGAAAACTAGAAGTTAACTTAGACAGTATCTCAGGATAGTGTCCAGCTGTAGCCAAATATGCAATGTTCACCAACATTGCTTCAGGAAAGTCTTGTGCAGGCTAAGAACGTAGAAACTCTGGATAAATTCATAAATAGAAAAGGAATTACAAGTGGCATGACATAATAGTTAATATTTAAGCTTTAAAGGACAACACAATCATCACTTTGAAGTCTTAGAAAAGTAGTGCTAAGTTAGAGGGATTCTCTGAAAATACATGTTCTTATTTTCAATGGAATGATAGTGACTCTTAAAACCCAACTAAGAAAGTATGACACTAATATTTTTATAGAGTAAGCTTTCAATTCATGTTAGCAAGGTATTAACGGTAGGGATAATGATGATGATGAAAGAGTGCTGTTTACTATGTAGAAGTTTCTGATTCATGTCATTAAAAATATCATTAGATAATTTTTCCATATTTTACTTGTTTATTTTTGTCATATGTTTATTCACTTTACATCCAATATCAGCCATCTTCTCCTACCATTCTCCCCCTCTTACAGCTCCTCCCCCACTACCCCTTTCCCTTCTCCTCTGGCACATCAAGTCACTGCAGGTCTAAGTGTATCCTCTCTTACTGAGGCCAGACAAGGGGGCTCAGTTAGGGGATCAGGATTCACAGGCTGGATCTACCAGTTTCATGGACAGCACCCACTCTAGTTGTTAGGAGACCTGCATGAAGAGCAAGATGTACATCTACTACATATGTGCATCTCTCCCATTCTCTCTCTCTGTCTCTCTCTGTCTCTTCTCTGTCTCTGTCTCTCTCTGTCTCTCTCTGTCTCTCTGTCTCTCTCTCTCTCTCTCTCTCTCTCTTTGTGTGTGTGTGTGTGTGTGTGTGTGTGTGTGTGTGTGTGTTTTCATTTCAAGAACGTGAAAATTCCTAGAAAACCAGTCTGGGAATTATTGCTAGTGTCATACTTAGTTTCAAGGCAGTTAAAAAGGGAAGTACAACCTTTCCATTACCTTGTGTCCTTGTGTAGCATACATTCTTATGATTCTAATGTCATGTAAAGAGAGTACCATTTTTTTTTTTTTTTTTTTTTGCTATAAGAGCATTTACAAAATACTGTACATAAACTGACTCGGGAAAATCACATGGAATCTGTACTATCTGTGATTCACTTTTGAATAAGATTGTCTTGCTCAAATATGTATATAAATCCATTGTCATAAAGATTTAAAATAATAGTAATTATAGTAATATTTAAGAGCAATATTGTCACTAATTGATATTGTATGGTGTGCCAGAATCTATCGTAGATAGTTTATGCATAGTAAGTATTACCACAGTAAACTTAGAGGTAAAGAATAACAAATGGAGATACAGAAATTGAAGACATGTTTGAAAATATATGAAAGCTTGCAAATGACAGAGCCAATACTCAAATATAACATTTAGGCTAGAGAACTGAGGATCTCAAATCCTACACAATAATGACATGGTTGCTAAGGGAAATAATTGCAGTGACTTATAGCTCCACCTATAAATCTCAAAAATCTGAATGTCTTTTCAGTATTTCCAACTCCTGTTCTATCTTTGTATATCAAGATTGTGCATTTGATTTTTATTTTCATTTTTTAGTTGGATTTTTCTTTGTTTACATTTCAAATGTTATCTTCTTTCTCAGTTTCCCCTACAGAAAACCATTATTCCATCACCCCTTCCCTTGCTTCTATGACGTTGCTCCCCCACCCTCCTAACCACTCCTGCCTCTCCAACCTGGCATTTCCTTGTGATTGAGCATAGAGCCTTCACAGGGCTAAGGGTCTCTCCTCCCACTGATGTGCTACATATGCAGCTGGAGCCATGGTCACTCCATGAGTACTCATTGGTTGGTGATTTAGTCCCTGGGAGTTCTGGGGATCTAATTGGTTGATATTATTGTTCTTCTTATGCTGTTGCAAACCCCTTCAGCTCTTTCAGTCTTTGCTCTAACTCCTCCATTGGGGATCCCGTGCTCATTCCAATGGTTGGCTGCGAGCCACTACAGGCAATTTAGGACTTCTGCAATAACGACAATCAGTCTTCTCTAGGGACAAGTCCCTAATAAGTTACCCAGTCCCATAGAGTCAGTGGTACACACACATACCTATAAGCAACATGAATAAGTTCAACAGATGATAGTTATAATTTATGTATATTTTATATACAAGTAACTATAATATTTACAGAATTAAAAACAGTGAATTGGTCAGGAATATAGGAACTCAGGAAAGACTGGAGGCAGGAGAGGGGGACAGTGTAAATGCATAAAAAATTCTCAATAACAAAGGAAAATAATCCACCTAAAGTAAATTTTCCAAACATATTAAAATTTAATTTTAATTTTTGTGGGACAAAATGCGAAATTGACAGGTTATCTCCTATTCCCTCCCCCTTTTCTTTTGTTTTTTCTTGGCCTACTGTTTGTGCGTGTGTGTGTGTGTGTGTGTATGTGTGTGTGTGTGTGTGTGTGTGTGTGTGTGTGTGTGTATGTGATATGAGGTAAATGATAAGTCCTTATATCTGTACTTAGGCATAAATTTACATAGCTAAGAGTATGTGTGATATACAAATATATATAGACACATACTAAATTTATTTATAAATTTTATATAAAATGTATATGCATTCTCTATATATAAACCATATATATTACCATATATACCATACACACACACATATATATATTAATATATATATATTAATATATATTAATATATTAATATATATATATATATTAAGCTTGGAAATTTCTATCTACATGAAAATTACTAAGCATGCACAGGAAATAAGATCCCCCATCCCCCAATGCTCTAACTTACTACCATTCTCCTCTGACAAGCATGTTTTGTGCTACCATCATGTGACTGTTTAAAATTTACTTACATTTGAAAATAGAATGTATATTTCATTCTTGTCCTTTTGAAAAAGGTGGATGTGTTATTCTTAAAATTATTCTCTCTCAAAAGTGCCCTGAACTCCTTGGCAAAGGAAAAAAAAACATTCTGAATACAATACTGTAGGTATGAAGATCAGCAATTAATAAGGGAGACTTCATGAGACTGAAAAACTTTGGTACTGCACTGTAAAGGTTACCATCATTTGGATAATGCAGCAACCTACAGAATAGGAAAATGGTTTTAACAGTTCCACATCTACTAATGTCTTAGCTCCAGCTAATCATCATCAATTGTCCCAATAGTCCCTTCTTTTCTGGACAGTAAAGACAGAGCCACATGGCGTAATCTGCCGAGTTCTGCTGCTTCCAGGAGCTGGAACATGACCCCTTGTTGTATTACATCATCACTAGGTTTCTATTTTGCAACTCCTTCACTGCCTAAGCTTTACTGTCCCAGATCTTCCTCTTTAGATTGACCTTGAAATCAGAGATCTGCATGCCTGTCTCCTGGGATTCAGTGTACCACCATGCCTGGATTAACCTTTTCTTCACCTAAAGCTTGTTTTTGTCTCAGTCTGGCCTTGAACTCAGAGGTATGCTTAGCTTTATTTCCTAGAATTAAAGGGGTATACCACCATGCTTGGATCTAAATTTAGCTGGGTAGGATCTTGCCCCAAAGTCCAACTGCCTTAATCTTCTATCTCCTAGTCAGTTCCCTTTCACTTCCTGTTGTCCTTTAATACTTAAACCATATGCTTTATACTTTTTTCTTTCTAAGCTTGCTATGATTATCCAAAACACTCTTTGTGAGACTTAATAAGAGAACAAGTTCTATTATGGTGTTTCTGAGACTTTGCTTATGAGATGCAACTCATCTGAATCTCTTCACATTTGCCTCAGGCAGATTTTTCAGACCTAGGCAAATGCACCATTATTCTTCAACAAAATACTAAAAAACAGTCTTTAGGCCACATACTGAAGTTCTTCTCCACTGAAAACTTTTGGGTTATGTCTATCACAGCAATACTCCAGTTCCTGGTCGCAATTTCTGGGTTTTACTACTGTGAGCAGATACCATGACCAGGCAACATTTAATGGGGACTGGCTTACAGATTCAAAGGTTTAGTCCATTTATCATCAAGGCAGGAACATGGCAGCATCTAGGCAGGCATGGTGCAGTAGCAGCTACTCCTTCTATTATAATATCTGAAGGATGATAGCAGATTATTGGCTTCCAGACTGCTAGGATGAGGGTCTTAAAGCCCACATTCTTAGTGACACACTTCCTCTAACAAGGCCACAGCTACTCCAATGGGGCCACACCTTTTAATAGTGCAAATGTCTAAGCCAAGCATACACAAACCATCATGTTGAATATTTCTCAGCTGTTAAATAATGGAATGATAACATTTCCAAGTAAATGCATAAAACTAGAAAAAAATCATCTTGATTCATTCTGGGGATTCTCAGTGCCAGAAAGAAAAAGTATAGTATATATCCACTTGTATGTGGCCATTAGTCATTAAATAAATAAGAACAAAACTAACATCCATAGATCCAGAGAGGTTAGGCATAGAGGAATGAATTAGAGAGCACACATGGATCTTTCTGGTAGTAGAAAATAGAATATATTTTATGAAACCAGGGGAGAAGAGTGACAAGACAAGAGTGTCAGGTGGGAAGGAGGAGGAAAGATAGGAGGGAATGAGGAATTCGACATCTAGAAATACAGGATATTTAAGGGTTAGTCTAGAAACAATATTGTGGAAATGTCCTATAATATATGCAGGGCATCCTAACAAAGTTTTTGCATATTGAGGGCGATGGAATTCCAAATGGATTGTTGTTTTCTTTTCACCAAGCAAAACTTCCAATACAGGGACTGGGTTCTAATCAATTGAGTATTTGCCTGCAAAGGCCCCATGGAAATTCTTAAATGACCTACACTGTTGCCAAGACAACAGGTTACTCTCCACAAACAGAGAAAATTTCTACTGCTGCAAACAACACCCACACAAGTCATTGAACATGGAGAGTTTGGGAGGGTACCTACATAGAAACTTCACCCCTATGTTCTAATGTTCTTGGTGTGGGAAGTTACTCTGAAAGCTACGAAAAGAGCAACATAAACAACAAGCCACTAGAAAACCTCCAACCTACAATCTTTCCTGCTCCCTAAAATATGTTAAGGCGGTGGTAGCACAAATTTTCTGGAAGTAACTAACCAATGTCTGACTTGACTTAGGACCCACTTTGTGAGAAGAAACTCGTAACTGACACTACTTGGGTGACTAGATACTAAATATACTTAGAATAAAATCAAATAGTACTAGTCTAAAAAAATGTAGTTGTAAGATGACTCCTAATAATATTTTTCTATACTCATAGAGCAAGGCTTTACTCACGTAACATCAGTGATGCTTTCTTCTGCAGATCAGAACAAATACAGAAACTTAATTATGCGGAGAGAGAGGAAGACCTTGGAAAACATGTCTCCATCACATCTCTCCTCTGAGTCCTCAAGGAACTCTATGGAAGAGGAGGTAAAAGGAGTGGTGGAGAAAATGTTGACACGAGGACAAGCAAGTCTAAAACAACAGAGCAAAACTCATATTAACTCAGAGATTAACGCAGCAGTCACAGGGCCTACACAGGTCTTTACCAGCTCATGTGTTTATTCTTTCTGACATTCGGCTGAGTGTAGCATTAGGTCACAATGGCAAAAGTTTTGCTACCCTCTATGGCCCACTGACTTGCAATATTTTAACATACTCTTTCTGCAGAATGAGAAGCTGTGGACTGCTTGTTGACAAAAACCTCTGATTTGAGGTTTCTGAGTTTCCAAATCCACTAATTAAATAAACATATCTTCAAAAAAATTGTCTCTGTTCACCTTCAGTTCTGAAGTAACATATTTCAGACAACTTAGACTCTGACAATGAGCAAATAGATTAGAATCTATTTTAGCTCTCTGGAATTAAAGAGATGCCTTCTCTAATATACAGAAAGGTTAATTCTAAACACATTTATAACACCAAGCCTCACAGTTTCAAGAGTTGGCTGTCAGAAGATTCTACTGTTGCAGTCTTCCCTCACTGGTCTCTGTAAAGAGAAAACCACCACATTAAAATTATAACCAGCATAACTAGAGCTGTTTTTTCTTCACTTCTACATTCATATTTAGCTTAGATATTCTGTAGAAATTAGGTAGGATGTCTGACATTACATTTGTAGGTCCCATGGAAAATAATTTAATTGTCTCAGGTATGGTCTGGTCTCCATTCCCAGACAAATATTTATACTTTTGCATAATCCTCTCTCTATGAGAGTAAGCTGTTTCTAATAATTTATTTCTAATAAATATGCCAAATGGCTTGGTATTAGTATCTGCCTGTCCATTGGCACTTTATTAGAAACAGATTTATTTTGGAAATATTACATAAAAATAAATAAAAGGAAAATAGAATATTTTCTAAATTGTTTGAAAATACAATCATATACATGCATTATGTATTTGCATTATATATTATTCATGTTAATTATTCAACAAATATATAATAAATAAATAAGCCAGTTAGCTAAGTGACAACAATGTACAGATTATATTTTTAGTACACAAATAGAATAGATTGTGATAAAATTTTCTTAGTCATATCAAAGTTATTAATATGAAATATGAGAGAAACTCAATTTGAGTAAGATTTGACCAGGCCAAGAAATATTTTATATAAGACATGAATACTGACCTAATCCTCAAATGAAAAAATAATGATAAATATACATACAGAGAGAGACAGAGAGAGAGAGAGAGAGAGAGACCTCATAGGTAGAAATTTTAGACAAAGGAAGAAGTATTTGAGGTTGATTAAAAATGGATTTATGTTTTTCAAAATACATTCATAAGTTCATAGGAAAAGGCAATTTTGAAATAGAGCATAGCACTGTCTTTGTAACACCGATATATATTAAAGTCTTCACATTCTTCTTAAAACTATGAGTGAGATCCACATTATTCCATAGCTTTTACATAAGCAGTCTAACAATAAGGGAAAAATTATCACACGACAATAAGGGCTTTAGATTCATTTATTTTTAAAAATTTTATTCAAATACACAAAATGTTAAAACCCTAAGTATAAAACAGCACAAACGTTTACTTAAGGCAGGCATATTAAATGGTAGATATTCAAACATTGTTTAGCAGAGAAACACCAAATTACATCTATAAATTATTTTTTCATGTATGATTAGAACGAGGCATCAGAGTGTGTTCAGTTTTCCAATTCTTTCCTTCTTTTCAGGACTTGCAACAAAGCTATGAGGATATATTTGATGGTCTATCTGTCTCTCTATTCTTTTCGAGGTCTGAATGACAAGTCAAGCGGAGAAATTGAATTTTTCACTTCTCTAAACACTTTTGGCCCCTAGGAACACTGAAAAAGGTCAAGATTTTGCAGCACGTTCTTCCCCAGGCTACAGGATCAAAACTTCTTTTTAAAAAGGTTGTTCTATGCCCAGCGAAACAGTTAGCTATGATATAGCACATAAACACTAAGTGTATTCTCTCCAGCTCCACATTCTCCTCTAGGGAAGTTAATTCGGATGCCAACTACTCTCAAGTCTTTTCTCACTATGGTAACTCTGGGAATAAGCCTTAGTTTGATGTAAAGGGAAAAGCGTATGAGTACAGAGATATGATGTTCATGCCTCCATTGATTTTCCAGTCTTATTTTCCACTCTTCTTTCTGTTGTCCTTTTTTTTGTAGTTGTGTCTTTTCTCAACCATATTAGTGCCTTTTCTTAAATTTATGACCGTTCTTCCTGTTACAGTTTTTATTTGTTAATACATGCAAATACTATTCTCTCAACTTACTCTCAGTGGCACCAACTTTGAGGAAATGTATCCTGTCTCAGTCTTTATCATTATTGTTTATTGGGCCACCCAACTTGCTTCTCAGAGGCAGAAGGTGATGGCATCCTAACATATCTGTCACGATGTTAATTATAAATATTATAAGGTTTATTTTGCTCGGTAACCTTTTCTCTCTTCAAGGAGAGTCCTGTATGATGAATAAAGGATGTCTCAGAATACTAGCTATCAAATATATTACCTTTAAATACCTGGTTTTGTTCTTGTAAGATACTTCTTAATTTCAGTCTTGGAATGGAAGTTATCTGGTTGGCAGACTTTCCAGAGATTCAACCAAGCTTGCCTATATACTTTGTCCATAAAAACTGATATGTTTTTTATTATTTCAAGCTACCTGAAGCATAATAGCTTGCTATACAATAATGAATAATTAGTGTAACCTACAGACCTTTGTATCTGTCCTTCTCATTGACATCTTGTTTAAAACTTACTAGCTCCTAGGTAGAAGTCTTCTGATTTCTATATAATATTGTAAGCTACAGTAATCTTTCTGTAACCTCCAAACCATTTATGAACATGCAAACAAATTCTATATAACAGTAATTCCAATATGGTCGGCTTCCACTTAAGTATTCTCTTTGATGAATACACATTTACTGATCATTTTGTCATAACCAGTCATTAGAGAATGACTGTATTTAACGTATTGTTTCTGAGAATCTCTTCATTACTACATACTCTGATTCAAAGTTGTTACTCAAATTACTTTAAAGTCATTGTAGGTATCAATATTAACTGAGGAAAACCTCTCAAAAGTTGAAACTTTCAAAAACAATTGTGTTGATGACACAGTGATTTACCTCCTTGGAATCTACTGGGATAAGTCTTTCAGAATAAATCAGTGTATGGGATACTGCCATCCAAAGTACATGGAGTTAAGACAAAATCATACAGCCCTCAAACATAAGATTTCATCTGACTTCATTTTTTAATCATTTTATTTGTTTACATTTCAAATGATATCCCCTTCTGAGTTTCCTTTCCACAAACCCCAATCCATCCCCTTTCCCCTTTACCTCTATGAGAGTGCTTCTCCACTCCTACCTCTCTGCTCTAGCACTCTTCTACAGTGGGGCATTAAGCCTCCACATTCCCTTCTATTTATGCCAGATAAGGCCATCCTGTGTTATATATGTAGCTAGAGCCATGGAACCCTCTTTGATTCATGGTTTAGTTCATGGGACTTCTGGGTTGCCTGGTTAGTTGATATTATTCTTCCTATTAGATGGCAATCCCCTTTCAGATCCTTCTGTCCTTCCCTTAGCTTTTTCACTGGCGTCCCCCAGCTTAGGCCGATGTTTGGCTGTGAGTATCTGTTTCTGTATTGGTCAGGTACTGGCAGAGGCTTCCAGGAGACAGCCATACCAGGTTCCTGTCAGCAAATGCTTCTTGGCATTAACAATAGTGTCAGAGTTTGTTGTCTACAGATGAGATGGATCCCTATGAGAGGCAGATTCTGGGTGGCTTTTCCTCCAATCTCTACTCCATTTTATGTCCCTGCATTTCCTTTAAACAGGAACAATTCTGGGTTAAAAATGTTGATATTGGTGAGTGGCCCTATCCCTCAACTAAGGGGCTATGACTAATGGATGTTGCCTCTACAGGTTCTATCTCCCCTATGTTGGGTTTGTAAATAGAGAGAAAGATGACTTTCAGGTAACTTTCTCTACTTGAAGAACTTTGGGATAGATGTTGATCACTACAATATATTTCTGACTTCTCATTCAATATACTCTGCATGACCTATAATTTATGAACCATGAACCCATCTTTATGACATTGCTTGTATAATCAACAACTGGTCTGTATGCAAGGCCTCACCAAAATTCTATATTTATGACATCACATATTGTCCTTCTAGAAAGAGGATTGCTGATTTTTGTCCATTCATCCTTATATCACATTCTGTTTATAGAACTAAAATATTTCAAAGTTTACTTACTTAGCTTGTCCTTTAGTCAAGGAAATAAATACATCTCAAGAAGAAAGGATCAGTGTATCATGTTTCCTTGTTAGGGCCCCAGCAACTTAGATGACAGAGGTAAGATAAGAAGACAGAACAATAGAAGGTAAGAGTACTAAAAGGTCTTTTGTTGGAACAAAAGAAATATTACTGTAAATGTAACATCTGTCTATAGTCTAACTTATTTATTTCTAAAAAAATACAAAAGATGATTTCTAATTCTTTTCTCTCTCTCTCTGTCTCTCTGTCTCTCTCTCTCTCTCTCTCTCTCTCTCTCTCTCATTCTGGGAAATACATTATTGGGGTATTGGAAATGGCTCACAAACAATTATAACCTGTTCTGACTTTTTCTTGAACTTGTAATATAATATGTGTTTTATGGAAAATTAGAGACCTGAGGACAAGTGTTTGAAGTTAAACCTTTGCTTTTGTTTGAGTAATAAGCATAATTTTAGATATTCTAAATAGAAGATAATGCAAGGTTTTTGTTTTACTCTTTCAGATATTTTTAACTGTGACATACAAGAGGAAAGCACTTTCATAAACATCATGCATTATTTGATGATATAGTTATTAGTCATGTGTCTAATCTGTGTTTTTCCAAGTTTCATTCTCCCAGCTTTGACAATCATCACCCATACATTGCCAAATACTAGGGAATAAAGTCACACCCACATGCATATTTGTTTTAAAAATTATTTTTTATACATTACTTTTTGAAGAAGAGAACATCCATGGATAAAAATAAACTTTTTTAAAAAAAATCCTTGACCTGGTATTCACTAAATAATGTTCTGAGAAAACAGTTGGAATCAGCAATGTTCTGCTTATATCAGACAAGGGAGTAAAGCATTAATGTATGTTGACCTGCTTGAGGATGTCAGCAACCCTACCATTCTGAGTATTTGCAAAATAGGGAAAAGAAATGAGCACGTGTTATATAAGAATATCTTTTCCTGACGCTGCAGAGTATTTTTATCTTGGTGAAAGTTGCCTCTGGGCTCCAAAACCCTATGACAAGGAGCAAAGAAAACTAATTGCAGTGAAATATCTTTTCAGGCAACCTGCCCATCACCAAATTCTATATGTAGGGGGAATACACACTTACTTTAGAAGATGTTTCAGTAGAAGGCAAGTCCCAGAGGAATCAGTTTTAAGGCCAAGGAAACTTCTTCAGAGCATAGGACTCATGTTCAATGCAGAAACTGTTAGGTTTTGTGGAGTCATTAAAAATCTTCACCAGAAACTAAAGGAGCAATATCCTTAAGCACCTGACTTGACCTCTTATTTTATATTCAGGAAAATGATATCAGAAGAGTTATGTCACTCATCAATCCAGTACAATTAATTGCTTGCACAAGATACTGTCAAGTCAGGTCAACCTGAAGTTATTTATAAAGGAGTAGTTTCACCCTATATTTGTGAGTCATCTTTAAACTTGGGGTCCTGCATATATGGAAAATACCACTGGAGCTCTAATCAGGAAGTATGAACAGGGACAGCAAAGAGAAAAGAGACCCAATACCTATCCTTCCTTTAGGATGAAAGGAGAACCAAAAACCAGATCAGACTTTAATATGAGAGGACTAACAATAATAAGAAAATTTCTCAGAAACTGAATCACCAACCAAAATGCATACACAGGTTGGAGGTATGCCTCCTTCACATATGTAGCAAAAATTCAACTTGGTCTTCATGATTGTCCTCCAACAACTGGACAGTGGGTTATCCATGAACCCATTACCTGGGCTGTCTTGTCTGACCTCAGTAGAAGAGAATGTACCTAGTCACCTACAGTGACTTGATGGGCCATTGTGGGTTGGTACCTGGGGGATTCCCCTTCTCAGAGGAGAAAGGGGATATATGAGGGGTGGATTTGGAGAAGGGGCCTTTGATCAAGATATAAACTGAATAAATATATAAATTAATGGCAAATAAAAAGATTTCCCCTGTTTGCACAGGGATAGGTAAGAATCTATTCTCAACTTTAGCTAGACTCATGAAAAGGAAGAAAAAATACATTAAACATCCCAAGATGGACCACTCTTTTTTGGCCACATTCATGTTAAGTGTTTCAAAAGGAACCCTCACTTCTGGAAATGTCAGTGAATCCAAGGTGCCTAACAAACTAAAAGTTGTACCAGTATGAGAAGCTCTCAGTGACTACACATGTTTACATTGTGGAGCAAGGCCTATCTGTTACATACTCTATAATAAGATTCACTGTGGTATATCTGTCCTGAGTTGTCATTGTCACATTCCTAAGTATTATGTAATCTCTCTGTGCCTTTGTTTAGGTAGCTCTTTTGGAACAAGTCTGAAGGCAAGTGTCAACAGCAGTAATACAAAAATAAAGAGGCATTCGCTGGGAAAGAAAATGATATTGTGGGTAGAACTGGTATAATGATTGGATACTAGTCACCCATCCTCAAGTGTTGGTAACCAATATACAGACTTGTAGATATTAACCACCTGGCAAGGAACAGCCCCTTGTAAAGCATAATCAGAAGTGAAGGATGAGACTATGGGCTAGACATTTAGCAGCCAAGTTTCTTGCTTGGACTCCAATCAAATTTCTCCACCTGTAAAGCACTCAAGCTTTATGTCTTTTATTCTTCTCATTGCCTCTTGATTTTTTGCAAGTCTTATCTCTTCATCCACCAAAAAGCTCATATCAGTGCAAGCCAACCATGACGTTTGTTGGTGCAAGTCACTCTCATATCCACATTTATTGGAGGCTGAAGATCAACTGTTTTTCCATTTGTGACTTCTGATATGGACAGAGGAGGATCTATGAGTTACTGACAAGATACACATTCAAAGGACAGTGTGTACAGACAACCTCATACACAATGAAAGTGTCATCTTTCATGAGCCTCAGTGGCTGGGAAAGATTAGTAGCTTAAAGTGAATAAATTTTCAAGTGATACCACCTGGCAAGTGAGCTACTTATTCCTATCAGTTAAATTCTTAAAATATAGAACACAACTCAGGGTAAAGTTAATATGTTTATTAATAAATATCAAAGAGTTCACTGGTAGAAAAAGGATCACAGATCTAGAGAAACCACTGGCTCCAAAGAGTTCTGTGCTGCTCTGTTTTAATTTAGATTGAGTATTCTACTTCTGATGCTTTTCTGTCTTTTTTCTATTTGTCCTAAGGTATACATGGATCTCCTTTTGTACATGAATTGGGTCCCCTATTTCTGTTGACAAGGACAGAAATACCTGTTGGTTTGTTGATGTCTTTCTTTACAATCCTTTCTAAGAATGGCAGAATACAATGGAGGCACAGAAAGTAGGCAGAAAGAATGGTAAAACATAAAGAATATTTTCCAATAGGAAAAAAATAGAATATTTCCCATTTCTTCATTTATATGTCAGTGGAGAGTAATTTATTTCTAGATCACTGTACCTTCTACTGTTTAACAAATAGATTTTTCTTCCAATATAAGGGAAATATTCCTGAATTCAGTGAAAAAGCATTTGCTGAGTGTTATGTCCTCCTGGGCACAGCAGAATTTGTAAAATCAAAATGAACATTCTATTCTGCCATTGTCATGGTCCTATTATACTAATGATAAACAAAGAACGTTCAACTCATACTGACTGGGAGCAGAGAATACAATGAGCGTGCATCTGAATTCTTGAGGCTCCAATCTGTACTCCTCAGAATAATTCTTTCACTATTCTTCATCTGATTTTTCCTGATCCCAAAATTATCATAAGCAAACTGTATTGTAATATGTATGCTGTAAAAATGGTACCAAAATGTTTTATTTAGATTAAAGAAAACTCAAAGAGCCAACTTACAAGAAAAAAAATCTGCAATTGCGAATAAAGTGGAAACTAAAATTAACTAAATCTCAGAAATTCTCCAATCAGTCTGATCAAAGAATTTTCATAGAATTCTCCTTCCCTTCATTCATCCCTCCTTCCTCCTTTCTCATTTTTATTATTTTTTTCTAGTCATTATGACTATAGTAGCTGCCCACTGAATCAGAATTTTTTTGATTCTTAACATTTTGAATAATTTTTCCAGTTCAGTCACTATCATCTTCCTGTTCTGCCTTCTAATAGTTCTTTTATGAGTGTCCCCAAATTAGATTGTCTTCCTGTTGTACCAAGGGTGACTAGAGAAAGAATATATGGTTGTATAGTATAGTCAAGTAGGGTTCAAAAATTTTTTTTCTTTGGAAACAAAAAGTGTATTGTGTGACCATTCCTGGGATGCTGCAAACAACTATTTACTCACTTATCATAGGTTCCTGATAACACACCAAGGTATGGATACCACCAAAGTTCAACTTGGCGAGCCAATCATTTTTATTGGGATTCCTTACAGGAATACATGTAAGCAAATGACTCAAAGAGAGTTGCATCTCCAAATCCCACCCTCAGCATGAATGACAGCTTACAAAACCTTCAAGCCTGCAACACATTGCACAGCCTTCAGACAGCTCAACAGGTTGTAAGTGGTCCTTTACAGGTAACGCAAATAGTCATTGCTTTGTTTCTGACAGGATGGCTAGCCTCTGCTTCTGTCAGGCTGATTGTCTGGTATCTGCTTCTTCAAGGACACTTATTTGGGAGTTTTCTTTGTATCTGGATTGTCTCAGAGTGACTCTCAGTTTTCTTTTCTCTACATCTAGTTGGAAAAAGAAGGGCCTAGTAAATATGGTCAGTTTCAGAGACTTCATGGAGGGATATTGAGTAGTATGCTTTCTATTTTAAGAATATTTTCTGTAGAATAAAATGTTTCAATCTCAGTAAAATGCTACACCACATATATGAACTGGTCCATATCTTTTAATATTTTCTGGAAATACAGAAACAAGCATCAAAGTGCATGGTATCTTCAGTAATACAAATTTACCTTCTACCTCTATGGAGCAAGGAAACGTGACAGCAATAGCAACAAGTTGGGAGTCTCTCTGACAACACTGGCCAACAAGTCAAAAGTATGCTTTGCATACTTGGTGTTGAGGATTTTGTTCAATATTTTATTGCTCTTGGATTGAGCATTGTCAGCACAGATGAATATCAGATACTATTCAATATTTTTAAAAAATGAAATTTCCAGATAAGTGATAATGCTAGAAGAGATGTGGAATGGAGTAATCCACTCCCAGTAAGACATAAATAACATGTTATTTTTTTAAATTTGAGTTTCTGAGCACTAAGTTTTCAGATGTGTGAATATAACCACTAGTAAGCACAAAAACCCGGAAAGTAAAAGGGCATGACTATGTTAGTGTGGCTGAAAGGAGCTCAAGACAGAATGCAGTATTAGAGTACAAGTGTCATAAAGCTACTATAAAGAGGGGGCTCTAATTAGGGATAAAAAGAGACATAAATATAGATGAAGAACTGGGCACATAACAGCAAGGATTTATAAAAAGTCACAAGAACTCATGGTATTAACTACCTACCAACCAAAAATAATTTTATTACTGTAAGTAATCTTGCTTTCTCAAATAACCCAGGCTCACCTATTAAGAGCTGGTACCACTTGCAGCAAAATGGGTCCTCCTATAGCAATCAGTAATCAAAAAAAATAATGCCCACAGATCAGTCTGATAGAGACAACTACCCAAACGATGTTACTACTTCCCAAAAGACTCTAGCTTAGAGTCACATTGACAAAAACTAAGTCTCTCTAATCTCAGATACCTAAATAGATGTCCCTTCACTTGAAGACCATTGTGAGAAGTTTATATTTCATTAAGAAGGCCTGGAAGAGAGCCTGGAACATATGATTCAATGAATGGTAATTTTACTTTCTGCTAGAAAAAAATAGAATGATATTTATAATGTAAAATATTCACTCTTATTCTCAGGTTACAAGACAATGATAACTATGTTCAATGAAGTCTATTCTGCATAATACCTCAAGTATTATTTCTTACAAACTAGGAATACCAATGGCTAGTTACTTGTTTATTATAATAATCATAATTTTCTTAAATTCAGTAAGAATCTTTTCATTGTTCTGTTAAGAAAGCAAATGTTTGATTTATTTTGAATTGAAAATATCAAGAGGGAGCCAAGGTTCAAAGTCATCAAGACAGACCTTATCTCAATGAGCATGCTGTCTCTGGGAGCTATGATTTAGTGCCTGTTTGAACCTCTGAACTTTGGGAGATGCTTCAAGGACAAGGTTCTGAATTAGTGAAGAGCCAGATCTTTTCACATGTAGTTTCCATACTGAATCAAGATAGTTGTTAGGAGGCTTCTTTTCAGGACACCATCAATAATTAGGTTGGGGTCACTGATCTTTTTGTTTATTTGTTTGTTTTGTGGGTATTTTGTTTTGTTTTGTTTTGTTTTGTTTTCTTTCCAGTATGTACTTGCTAACTGGGGTACTATTTGGAAAAATTCTAAACTTGGGGCTACATGGGGACACAGAGTTTGTTCTACTAAGGCCTGGATTCAAAATGTTTCTCTGAGCAATAACTGAACAATGATTTTTGGCTTTAGCTCAGCCTGCCTATGTCTGTTCTCCCTGACTCAGCTTTCTTTGTTCAGACAAATGATTCCCTCCCAATGCATTTTTCTGGTCTTACTAAATAGACCTTCTAACCATCACTGTATCTTTCAATTCCAGCTAGCAATTTGGATAGCAGGTTTCCTTTTTTTTAATGTTACTAAGCAAGCATGCTTGGCCAGAGAAATTGTGCCAACCCTCTGCAAGTGCTTGCTCATATCCTCTGGGTTTCCAGAGTTTGCTGCTCTTTTTGAATTCAGGACAAAGCCCATCTCATGCATTATAGTCCTTGACACATTGTTTAATCTATGTTGCCATTATTTGAAATTTCACCTAAACCTATTAAACATTAAGTGTAGGCTAAGCACTATGAAAAATAGGTTATAAACATTTTATTTGATTTCTACCCATGATTCTTTGAGATCAGAATTCAGAAACATATTTTAAAAATGAGAAATATAAAGCTATAAAGAACTAATTTGTTTGTCAAAGCACACACCAATAATGAATGAGAGAAAATAATTGATATCAGACAATTGACTACTGGCTGAAGCAACTCTCTTAAACTTACATTCATATATTATGGAACAATGGACACTGTAGACTAATATAAGTCAATTTATTTTATACTCTCTGTGTTTTACTTCAACTCTTTTGGAATCCTTTTTTATATATAAAAAAAGGACTTAGTGACTTTGGTAATTTTGGTACAATCAGTTGCTTTTAGAAACTCAATCTTTAGCATAGGGTCACATTTGTAGGCAGGTAAAGGGGTGGGATGGAGCAAAATCTTGCCTCCAGTTGGAGATATATGTCAATGAAAGGGTAAACTTGTGTCAGTAAGAAAAATAAAATAATCTTTCTATGTCTTCAATAACGATGTCAAGAAATTGCCCAGAAAATTATAATCATGCATATTATGGAACCCAAATTATCAGTAACGACCTTTACCACAGTCCATAGAACAAAGCATATTCTTAAAATGAAATAAGTTCATTGAACAAAAAAGTGTTTATAAGTTCTGGAAGAAAGTAAAAACGTAGAGACAGATGTACAGAGACCACATTCATAGAGACTGAAAGTTCATGCCTCCACTCCCTGATGTGGTACATATGGATCTTGAATTGATGGTGACTCATTTGATTATCCTGTGGCTGGTCAAATCACAGTCCTTATGTCCTCTTTGACAACTTCCATTAGCTTTTCTTTAAACTAGAAATCTTGTTCTTTGGTGGAAAATGCATGCAAATATAGAAGAGATATAGAAAGACAATATCCCAATAGGCTTCATAAATTATTGGTTTTAATTTTCTTCCTATATGTTCACTGTCTAAGTAGACTTTCAGAAATGAATGGAATTATTATTATTATTATTATTATTATTAGTAGTAGTAGTAGTAGTAGTAGTAGTAGTAGTATTGTAAATTAAAGTGAGCATAATAATGATAGCCATCATATGGTTTGCCATTTTGCAATATGCTTCCTTTTTCTCCTGCATAGATATGTCTTAGTAGAAAGAAAGTATATGAGATCAGAGTTCTAGCAACAAACTTCCTAGAACATACACTAACTCTCTAGATCACATCTCATATTTTAAAGGTTCAAACACTTGACCTTGGGAGAGAAGATTTGAGTTTCCTAAAGGTATAACATATTACACTACATATTTTGATCACCACCACCCTTCTGAATGCTCCAGAAGCCCTCATCTTATATCCTTCCAAACATCATGTCCTTATTTTATAATTGAATTTTGTCTTTAAGTGCTTGTATTAAATGATGTCACATGACACAGAGATTTCATATTCTTATCCTCTATTATGATTCTCAGTAGTCCTCAATTTCTATTTTATATTCTTCCGACCTTTTTTTCTGGTAAAGTTTAAGAAAATGTCAAGGAAATTCATCTTCTCTCTGATGCCATCAGTATTTTAACAGGAGGAAATCGAGTGCTACTCCTTGGTCCAAGATAACTTTTTTTCAAAAGAAAATAGAGTTTTCTTTAAGAAAGTAAGGATGTATGATTTTTCTCAATTGTGAACTAATGATTAATAAAACCATTAATAGCACTTGTATGTACCTTTTTACCTTTTTTGTTTTCTTTCATTTTTGTTTTGTTTTGCTTTGTTTGTTTTGAGGACAAGTGTTTCCATCTTTCGGGGTAGTTGCATTGCTGGTTCATAAGATAAGATTTTACTTATACTTTGCTAAAGATTTCTCTGGAGTTAAGTATAAGGATCAGAAATAAGGATCCATTCACTCCTCATCCATTGAAAGACATCAAGATTGTTTACCATTTCTGGCTATCAGGAATAAAACGTCAATTAGCATGTCTGAGCAAGAATCACTGCAACAGAATGAAGCATCTTTTGAATATATGATCAAGAGTGCTACAGCTGGATCTTGATGTAGATTGATTCTCCTCTTTCTCAGGAACTGCCATGCTGATTTCATTCCAACAAACATGTTCTCTTGGTCATGTCTGAGGTGAAAATTAAAGAGCATGTTCTTGGGTTTATACTGTTTTAGTCACTTCCTCCATACCAGCACATGTATGTATCTCCAAAGTTTGAGCAAATATTATCTAATACTAAATACCCATGGTTTTCCTCACAATGAAATAAAGACAAAACCAAAGGCTTTAAGGTAGTCATAGAATCTATACTTCCGACTTAGATATGTGTTTATGATTACAACCATACAATGTTTATATTTGTATACTAATGCTGTACATATTTTTATTTTTAACTTCTAGATTCTGTGATTATATCATGTCTGTCTCAGTTGTTTCTTTGTGATCTGTGCAACTTGAATGAATGTATACAGTTGAGTGTGTAAAAGCATTTCAGAATCACTTACAATCTGCCTTATACTGATGGAAATGTACTTGGTGACAAATATACGCACTTTAGGATAAGGTTGTAGATACAATAGATTTTTCAGCTCAGGAATCTCTGAGTTTCTAGTTTGTTTGTTTTTTTTTTACCCAAATTACAGCTTGCAGATGATAATGTATGGGGCTCATTCCAGGTTTTTTTTTCTATTATGAGTAAAACCCTTATAGACATAGTTGAGCAAGTGTCTTTGTGGGAAGATAGAGCATCTTTTGGATCTATTCCCACAAGTGGTATAGTTGGGTCTGGAGGTTGATCTATTTCCAAATTTCTGTTAACCAATCAAATTGATTTCTGAACTGGTTTTGCAAGAATGCATTCCCACTAGCAACAGAAGAATCCTTTTCTTGCTCAAAATCCTTGCCATCACAAGCTGTTGCTTGAGTTTTTAAGTTATTCTGACTGGTTTAAATGAAATCTAAGTGTTGTTTTAATTTACATTTCCCCGACGACTAAGGATGTTGAACATTTCTTTAAGTACTTTTTGGCCATTAAAGATTCCTCAGTCAAGTAACTCTGTTTAGATCTGTACCCATTTGATAACTGGGTAATTTGGTTAGTTATTGTCTAGTCTGTTGAGTTTTTTTTATATTTTTGGATGTCAGCAAATGTGATACATGTAAGCAATGAAGTATTATTCAACCACTAAAAACAATGACTTTGGGCTGGAGGGATAAGTCAGTTATTAAAAGCACTGACTGCTCTTTCAGAGGTCCTGATCTTATTTCCCCATAACCACATGGTAGCTCACAACCATCTGTAATGTGATCTGATGACCTGTTCTGGTGTGTCTGAAGATAGCTACAGTAAATTCATAGAAATAAAATGAATATATATATATATATATATATATCCAATGAATTCGTGAAATTTGCAGGCAAATGGGTAGATTCAGAAAAGATTATCCTGACTGAGGAAACCCAGACCCAGAAAGACGAATATATTATGTACACATTTATAGGTAGATATTAGTCATAGAATTCAGGATAACCATGTTACAAACTATACATACAAAGAAGCTAAGTAATTAAGAGGGCTCAAGAGTGGTGCTTGAATCTCACTGAGAAGATACAGTAAGTTAGGCATCTGGGGTAAATGAAATGAGACTGCTGGTTTAGGAAGGAGGTAGGGATGGGAAAAGCGGGGAAGGCAGGGAGAGGAAAGTGGAGGGAGAGAATATTGGCAGAGACAGCTGGATTGGAATAAGCATTACTATGAAAAACAAGAACGTAAGACAATGAAAACTGTGAAGAATCTGTTGGGGTGACCCTAATTAAGACTCTTAAGAACTGGGGATATGTAGCCTGAACTGCTTACCTCATGTAACTAACAAAGTCTTCCAAGAGAGGAATTGGTATACCAACCCAGCCACAAAACATTTGACCAACAATTTGTTATGCCTACAAGATGTTCAGGGATAAAGATGGAGCAGATTTTTTTTTTAAAAAGGGCCAGTCAATGACTGGTCCAACTTGAGATCCAAGCCATGGGAGGGCGAGTACCTGTGATTCTATTAATGATGTTCACCTATACTTGCAGAGAGGTGCTTAACAAAACTGTCACTAGGGAGGCTTCACCCAGGAACTGATGGAAACTGATGCAAAGAATGGCCACCAAACATTAAGAGGAGCTTGGGGAATCCTGTAGATGAGTAGAAAGAAGGATTAAAGGAGCCAAAGAGGTCAAAGACACCACGAAAAAACCTACAGAATCAACACATCTGAGCCAATAGATCATCCTAGATACTGAACTGCCAACTAGAAAGCCTGCATGAGATTGATCTACGTTCTTTGCACATATGTAACAGTAGGCCTTCTTGTGGAACTCATAAAGAGTCTCATAAATCTCATAAGTAGAAGGATGGGCTGTCCCTAACTAAATCGCCTGCTTTAGACCCCTTTCCCCCTAAGTGGGTAGCCTTATCTAGTTTCAATTGAAGCACATGCACCTAGTTTGCTTCCTATCTATGGGAGGCCTAATTTTTTCTGAAGAAAAGGGAGGAGAGTTGGAGGGAATGTAAGAAGAGGAAGATGGACTGGGGAGAGAGGAGGGAGGAGAAGCTGGGATCAGGATATAAAGTAAATAAATTACATAAGTAATAAAGTGCATAATTTTGTTGGCATTAGTCAGCAGAAATGATTTTAAAGCAAAGCTAAAGCTTTCCTGAAGCTTTCTCCTGTCCCTAGGAGAAATTTCAGCTGCTGCTAAGGGTATTTCATTCTAGTAATGGGCTTCAACCTTCCAAGAGGCCTGCCTGACATATTTTGAGGTTTCTCAGCAAATTATCACAATCATGTAAATGGATTTATTAAAATTAACATCATTTTACCTTTAGTAATTTTAAACATTTTATATTTTTATGTGTTAAACAGGGTCCAAATCACAGTTATTAGCATATGAATCTAAATGTTATCATTCTTTATTGTGATCATTAAAATGCTTTTTATCACTATTTTATATTCATAGTGAATTACTATAAGCATTATTCATCTTCCTGAGTTATAAACACGCAGAAATTAGAAGGTGTTTACTATACTGTTATACTGGCTGACCAGCCTGGCCATCTCCTCCCATCTTCTGTATTCAATTGATTCTGCTTCTCTCAACGAATTTGATTAACTGTTTTCCTAAATGTTATACAAAACAACTCATTAGAAATGAAGAAATAAAAAAGGAAAACCATGTACTAAAGGATTAGAACATGAAAACTTTTTTTCAAAATTGAAATATAGATTTAATGTTATCTCAGTATAAGTTTATGAAGAATTCTTACTAGAAGATAATAAATTGATTTAAACAGTAACAGTACATGATTCTAATCTTTAATCAAATTTTAAAAATAATTTGAAAGTTGATCATGTGCTTAACTAACTAATATTTGACATGGAACATTCATGCTAAATCTGTTATCTTCATGAGAAATCTAAAAGACAAAATTTTTATTACCTCGGGTTAGAAAAAGTCTCACTTGTGAAATTTTCTTTAAAAACTCCATGTGCTAATACCATACTCTTTTGACTACTATAGCTCAGTCAGTAGTAAGCACAGTTTGACTCAGACATCTTATTGTTATTGGAAGTTCTTTATTTACTCAGGATTATTTTAGCTATCCCATTCTTTTTGTTTATTTATTTTGTTTTTTCACTTGAAGCTGTAAATTGACCTTTCAAGATATGTGGAAAACTATGTTGGAAATTTGAAAAAGATTTCATAGAAACTGTAGATTGCTTTATGTAGGGTTGCAACTTTCCCTATGTTAATCCTACTGGACCATAAGCATGAGAGACCTTTCCATCTTCTGAAATCTTCAGTATTTTTTTCAGTGTCTATACTTTTTTTTTTCCTACACAAGTGTTTCACTTACTTGGTTAGAGTTACCCCAAGATGCTTTTTTGAGGTTATTATAAAGGATTTCTTTCTAAATACATTTGTCATTTGTATGTAGAAAAGCTACTAATTTTGTTAGTTTTATGTACTGCTACTTCACTGTGTTTGTCAGACGTAGGAGTTCCCCAGTAGAAATTTTAGAATTGTTAATGCATACTATTATATCATTTGCAATTAGAGATATTTTGAATTCTTACTTTCCAAATTTTGTATAGTTTTGCTCTACTTCACCTGTCTTACTGCTGTAATTAAGATGTCAAATAATATATTTAATAGGTATAGAGAAAGTGGACAACTTTGTTGTGTTCTTGATTTTGGTAAAACTAATTTGAGTTTCCTTTTAAGTTGATGTTGGCTATTGGCTTGATGTAACCTGCCTTTATTATGTTGAAGTTTGTTCCTTTCCATCCATAACCTCTCCAGAACTTGTCATGAAGTAGTATTTTATTTTCTCAAAGGTCTTTTCTACTTTGAATAAGATTATATATATATATGAATTTTTGCATCTATTTCATAAAGTAAATAGGTCTGTAATTCTCTTTATTTTGTTCTTTATGTGTTTAAGTGTCGATAATACTGTTGCTTGATGAAAGGAAGTAGGCAATGTCCCTTATGTTCAGAAGTTTTGCAACAATTTGAGAGATATTGGCATTAAACATTATTTGAAAATCTAGTTTAATTCTGCATTAAAACAGTCTGACCATAGAATTTTTTTTTGGTTGATAGACTGTTAACCACTGATTCTATTTCACTGGGATTTATAGGTCTGTTTAAGTTGATTATCTGTTCTTCATTTAACTCATACATTTTGATCAGTGCATCAATTGAATAACCAGACATAAAATCTACAGACCTATGGACACCTGATTTGTTTTTATAAAGAATGCAGACACAGACACTGAAAAAAGAGGAACATCTTCAACAAATTGCACTCATCAAATTGGTTAGCCACAAGTAGAAGAATCCAAATAGGTCCTTACTTGTCACTTTACAACAAACTCAACACTAAGTGGATCAAAGAAATCAAGATAAGATACACTAAATCAGATAGAAAATAAAGTGAAGAATGGCCTTGAGTTTACTGGTACAAGGAAAGACTTTCTGAACAGAATACCATTAGTATAGGCACTAAAACCAACTATTAATAAATAGGACCTCAAAAAATTTAAAAGAGTCTACGTAACAACAAGAACCATGAGGAAAAAGTGGCAGCTCGTAGAAAATGAAAGACTTTTATAATTATACATTTGATAGAATGCCGGTATCTAAAATATATAAAGAACTAAAAAACATAACAAACAAACAAACAAACAAAACCTTAGATACTATTCAAACAAACAACCCAATTAAAAATGCATTACATATCTTAACAAAGAAATTTCAAAAGAGAAAATTCAAATTTCTGAGAAGTACTTTAAGAAAATTCAGCACTTAGTCATGAGCAAAATGCAAATCAAAGCTACTTTGACATTTGTTTTTATACCAGTCAGAATGGCCAAAACCAGTTTTTAAAAAAATCACAGCTTATGCTCGATAGATTGTGGTACACATGTTTGTTGGAATGAAATCAGCATGGCAGTTCCTGAGAAAGAGGAGAATCAATCTACATCAAGATCCAGCTGTAGCACTCTTGATCATATACTCAAAAGATGCTTTATTCTGTTGCAGTGATTCTTGCTCAGACATGCTAATTGACGTTTTATTCCTGATAGCCAGAAATGGTAAACAATCTTGATGTCTTTCAATGGATGAGGAGTAAATGGATCCTTATTTCTGATCCTTATACTTAACTCCAGAGAAATCTTTAGCAAAGTATAAGTAAAATCTTATCTTATGAACCAGCAATGCAACTACCCCGAAAGATGGAAACACTTGTCCTCAAAACAAACAAACAAAGCAAAACAAAACAAAAATGAAAGAAAACAAAAAAGGTAAAATGTACGTACAAGTGCTATTAATGGTTTTATTAATCATTAGTTCACAATTGAGAAAAATCAAATATTCATCAATTAAAATGTTTTTATTATCTGTTAGTAGCAATAAGACCACCATAATTTGTCAAAGTTCACATGATTGTACATATTATAGACCTGTTATTTTCCCTTTGTTTTTTACTCAGTAGTGTTTAAATTAACCTAACTTTTGAAAATGCCTATCCCAGATAAACGAAATCTTGAAATGAGGAAAGAAAAACTCTAACTCTGATAGAAAAAATATTATGAAAATTTAAATGATTTTTGCTTTAGGAGTACCATATTGAACAAGACCCAGTCAACAAGACTGATCATTTAGCTGCATTAAATTTGAGATTCCTATTTGTCAAAACAGATCAAAACGTTAAGTGGCAAGCTACCAACTAGAAGATATATGCTGTAGGTTTTCATAAGGTACTTCATAAATCATTAGAAAATGAGACAAAAATGCATTATAATTATTGATAAAATTTCAAGAAGACATTTTACAGAAGATAAGAAAAGATGTAAAACAATTTTGTAAAGATGTTCATCCATTATCACCACAATGATGAATTCTTAAGTCTTGAGATAATTTTTTATACTTTAACACATATTGGTAGGAATATAGATGAACATTAATACAGCTTTAAGTAAAATTTTATATTTTTATAAAGAGTTAAGGAAATAATTAACTGCATCATTAATTGGAGCCACACAAATCTTATATTCCTGTCATTCAGTTACTATATGTGGATTTAAGATGAACCCATGTTGTTACAGCTACTCATTACAAAAATTGATTTTAGAAACAACATTTTGATTGAGAACAATATACTATAAAATTTCATTAAAGGCTGAGTCTGTGTTCGATATGTATATATGGTAAAAATGTACAAATGAAGCAACTGTTTATGGACCTGTAATTAAGAACAAAATTTATTGCTTTATTGTAAGAGACAATGAAGAAACAGTATAGCTCAGTGAGTTTATTAATTTTTATTGGATATTTTATTTACATTTCAGATGTTATTGCCTTTCCCCATTTCCCTCCCACCCAGGAACTCCCTATCCCATACCCCTCCACCTGCTTCTATGAGGATGTGCCCGTACCCATCAGCCTACTCCAACCTCTCCACCCATGAATTCTCCCACACTGGGGCATCCAGTCTTCACTGGACCAAGGACTTCCTCTCCCACCTATGCCAGACAATGCCATTCTCCCTTACATATACAGCTGGAGACATAGGTCCCTCCCTATGTGCTCCCAGGCTGGTAGTTTAGAACCTGGGAGCTCTGGTTGGTTGGTATTGTTGCTCTCCCCATGGGGGCTCAAACCCTTTCAGCTCCTTGAGTCTTCTCTCTTATTCCTCTATTGAGAACCCCATGATCAGTTCAATGGTTAGCTTGGATCACCCTCTTCTGTATATTTAAGGCTCTGGCAGACCTCTAAGGAGACAGTTTTATCAGGCTCCTGTCAGCATGCATTTCCTGACATCCACATCAATGTGTACCTTTGGTGACTGCATATAGGATGGATACCCAGGTGAAACAGTCTCCAGAGGACCCCTCCTTCAGTTTCTGTCCCACACTTTGTCTCCATATTTGCTCCCATGAGTATTTTGTTACTCCTTTTAAGAAGGACCAAAGCACCCACACTTTGGTCTTCCTTCTTCATGAGCTTCATGTGGTCTGTGAGTTGCATTTTGGGTATTGTGAGCTTTTGGGCTAATATCCAATTATAAGTGAGTGCATACCATCTGTGTTCTTTTGTGATTGGGTAACCTCACTAAGGGTGATATTTTCTATTTTCATCCATTTGCCTAAGATTTTTTGAATTAATTGTTTTTAATAGCTGAGTAATACTCCACTGTGTAAATGTACACAATTTCTGTATTCATTCATCTGTTGAAGACTATCTGGGTTCTTTCCAGCTTCTGGCTATTATAAATAAGGCTGCTATGAACATAGTGGAACATATGTCCTTGTTATATGTTGGAGCATTGTCTGGGTATATGCCCAGGAGTGGTATGACTGGGTCCTCAGGTAATGCTATGTCGAATTTTCTGAGAAACTATCAGACTGATTTCCAGAGTGGTTGTACCAGCTTGCAATCCCACCAACAATGGAAGAGTGTTCCTTTTTCTCCACATCCTTGCCAGCATCTGCTATCACCTGAGTTTTTGATCTTAGACATTCTGACTTGTGTGAGGTAGAATCTCAGGGTAGTTTTGATTTGCATTTCCCTGATGACTAAGGATATTGAGCATATTTTTAGGTACTTCTCGGTCATTCTAGTTTCCTCAGTTATTTGTTTAGCTCTGTACCCTATTTTTAATAGGATTATTTGGTTGTCTGGAGTCTAATATCTTGAGAACTTCAAGTCTCTGAAGAAAGAAATAGAAGAAGATCTCAGAAAAAGAAAAGATTTCCCATGCACATGGATTGTCAGGATTAATTTAGTAAAAATGGCCATCTTGTCAAAAGTAATCTGCAGATTCAATGCAACCCTCCTCAAAATTCCAACTCAATTCTTCATAGAGATAAAAGAGCAATTTGAAGATATATTTGGAATACCAAAAAACCCAGGTTAGCGAGAACTATTCTCATCAATAAAAGAACTTCGGGGGGAATCACCATCCCTGACCTCAAGCTGTACTACAGAGCAATAGTGATACAAACTGCATGGTATTGGTACAGAGACAGACAGCAAGATCAATGGAATAGAATTGAAGACCCAGAAATGAACCTACACACCTATGGTCATTTGATCTTTGACAAAGGAGCTAAAACCATTCAGTGGAAAAAGGACAGCATTTTCAACAAATGGTGCTGGTTCAACTGTAAGTCAGCATGTAGACGAATGCAAATAGATCCATTCTTATCTCCTTGTACAAATCTCAAGTCCAAGTGGATAAAGGCACTCACATAAAACCAGACACACTGAAACTAACAGAAGAGAAGGTGGAGAAGACACTCGAATACCTGGGCAGAGGAGAAAAGTTCCTGAACAGAACACCAGTGGCTTATGCTCTATGATGAAGAATTGACAAATGGGACCTCATAAAATTGCAAAGCTTTTGTAAGGCAAAGGACAATGTCAATAAGACAAAATGGCAACCAACAGGTTGGGAAAAGATCTTTACCAATCCTACATCCAATAGAGAGCTAATATCCAAGATATATAAAAGCTTAATGATTTTAGAGGTAAGAAATTTTAAGCTGTGAGGATCTTCCTGAATGCTATTTTTAATCATGCATCATGGCTTTATTATACATGCATATATATGTACATATATACATATGCTTACTAAAATGTACATTTTAAATTTTTGTGACTAAATAGCGGCTTATGCATGGTACCACATACATGTGGAGGTCAAAGAAAAATGAATTTTTTCTCTTAAGTCTGCAGGTAGGTTTCAGGAATCAAACTTAGGTTGTCTGAATGAAAACATTTATCCACTCAACACACTGCCTACCATATACATACAATCTTTCATTATTATGAAGTTCAACATAATTGAAAAAATGATACCATGACTAGAAGGTCTACAAACTGTCAGAATAGGAGTAAGTACAACTTGAATATTTAGAGGTATAGGATCACTTACTTTCTACATTTCAAATCTGGAGTTATGGAATGACTAATCTGGATGGCAGGTTGTCAGATAAATCCTGGTTTGGATTTAAGCTTGGGTAACAGAACAGGTTAAGTTATACAAGGAAGCACTAACTGGGTAAGAATTGTGACCAGAACTCTATAAATTTTGAAGCTTCTCCCTACCACATACCCACCCCTTCTCTGTCTCCAAGAGAATGTCCCCATCCCAACTCCCACCCCAGCAGGCCTCCCCACTCCCTGGAGCCTCAAGTCTCTCCAGAGTTAGGTGCATCTTCTATCACTGAGGCTAGACCAGGCAGTCCTCTTCTATATATGTGTCAGAGGTCTCAGACCAGCTAGTGTGTGCTGCCTTGTTGGCGTTACAGTGTCTGAGAGATCTCTGGGATCCAGGTCAGTTAAGACTTCTGGTCTTTCCATGAGGTCACCTTCCTCCTCAGCTTCTTCCAGGTTTTCTCCAATTCTACCACAGGGGTCCCAGACTTCTGAACATTGTTTGGGTGCTATTACCTGCATCTGATTCTTTCAGCTGCTTGTTGGGCCTCTCAGAAGGTAGCCATGCGATGCTTCTGGTCTGCAAGCACACCATAGCAACAGTAACAGTGAAAGGGCCCTGTGCCTCCCCTTGAGCTGTAATATAATTTAGGCCAGTCACTGAAGCTCCTTCCTCTCATGTTCTCCATTTTTGTCCCTACTGTTCCTGTAGACAGGAACAATTCTGGGTCAGAGCTTTTGACTGTGGGGTGGCAACCCCGTCCCTCTACTTGATGTTCTGTCTTCTACTGGAGGTGAACTCTACAATTTCTCCTTCCCTGCTGTAGAGCACTTGATCCAACGTTCCTCCTTTTGAGTCCTGGAAGAAACCCAGATGTCCTACAATAGAAAAATGGATACAAAAAATGTGATTCATTGACACAATGGGATACTACTCAGATAATAAGAACGAGGACATCATGAGCTTTGCAGGCAAATGGATGGAACTAGAAAATATCATCCTGAGTGAGGTAACACAGATCCCAAAGGACATGTATGGTATATACTTACTAGTAAGTGGATATTAGCCAAAAATGTACAGAATATCCCCAGGACACAACCCACAGGATTCAAGAATGTTAACAAGCCGAAGGACCCAAGTGAGGTTTCTTCAATCCCACCTTGGAGAGAGAAGAAAGCAGTCAAGAAAGCAGAGGGAGGGAAGGATTTGGATAGGAGAGTGGTCAGGGAGGGGGAACCTGATCAGGTAGTGGGGGAGGGGAAAGAGGACTGAAGCCCTGAAGGCCAGCAGAAAGATTGGAAACAGGCAACTTGGAAGGTAGGAGTTGGGGAAGGGACCCTGTAGAATGTACTGGAGACCTGGGAGGTGAGAGACTCTCAAGGCCTCTACCTAGTTTTTGAAACAGGCTCTCCCACTGAAACTGCAAGTTACCATTTTTGCTTTAACATCTAACTAGCCAGGACATATAACATAGAATGCATCTTTTTCTACAACATTTCAGCAGCTGGTGCCATACTCAGCTTTCAGGTGGGTGCTAGGAATTGAATTCAGAACCTCCCGTTTGCACAGTAAACACTTTCCCACAGAACCATCTCCACCATTCCCTGTGATTTGCTTTTAAAAAAACCTCAAATTTGGAAGTAGCAAGAAAGGGGGTTTTCAGTGTTGCCATATGGAAGTAGAAGAAAATTTAAACATACCCAATTCCTTTCTAAAATATTTGTGGAGGAAGAACAAACCATGCTTAAGGAAAAATGGTCATGCCAAGTACCAGTTAGGAAATAAGATGAAAACCACTTTCAAACAAAGTTCAGAGAGAAAGTGGTATCTGCTTATATGCATACAAAGATGTGAAATGAAATTGAACATGAGTAAAGTTAGTGAATAAGAGAACAAAAACATGTATAAGTGCATTTCTGTTTTTATATCCATAGAACAAATAGTACATTGAGATTTGGTCTTAGTCATTCCCCAATAAAAGTATAAGTAATGGATTCGAATGTACTAGTGTGGGGAGTGACAGAAAGAGGCTATCATCCTTGCAGCCATCTTGAGCCATATGCCCTGACAAAAGACTTGATTACAATAGTAAACAACAGCTGAGCATGCTCTGATAAAACCTTGCTTTAGATACCTAGGATTTTCCTTTGGGTGTATGAGACTTAAAGGTGTGATTTAGAGCCAGACTTAAGGGCATGACTTAGAGATCAGATTTAGAGATAAGACCTAAGGGCATGACTTAAAGGTTTGGCTTAGACTTGAGACATATAAAACGCGAGAGAGGCAGATAGAAGAAGTTAGTTAGTTGTTAGGCATTAGGTAGAAGACACTTCGACTAGAGAACTCGGAAGAACTGGGTAGTAGGCATTAGGCACTTAGCAGTTGGAACTTGGAGGCACTATGGACTAGGAACTAGGGACTTGGAGAGAAGAAGAGAGACTGAAGAATAAACGGGATTGAATCACACTCTATCTGGTCTCCATTCCTCTCGACCATCCTCACTCTCTCTCTTGCTGAACCCTGACCCACAGACCTGAGCAGCTTGGGGGCAGTGTGGGCTCTAACAATTTAGCCCCCAAGGCTTTTGACACTGACAGAGCAGTCCAACATTTTGGCACCCAACGTGGGGCAGCTCTGGCCACAACATACATGTACCTCCACTATGTAAATATTGACACTATTATTTCCATTCTGGTTGTGTTGCAAGAAATGGAGTACTTAAGGTTAAATAAATCACAAGATTAAGGATCCTATATAGGATGATAGATAGACTTACATGACTCTTCTCCCTATTTTTCTTCCTCTCCTCTACCAAAGCACCAAAACATGTCTGCTGAAACAAAAGCAGCTATGTACAAACCAAGAACAAATCTATCACCAGAATCCAAATCAGGAATCAACTTAAATTAACAATTCCAATTCACCAAACTGAAAGTAAATACATGTATATTGTTTAAGCTACCTTTCCAGTGATTTTTGTCACAAAAGCTTCAGGAGTGTAAGACTAGCTAATAATTATTAAAGTACCTGGTATCCTAGGAATAGTATCAGTCTTAAAGGTAGAGAAAATGTGAAGGCATGCCTAATGGTTAGATTGAGTCTTTAAGGATGCCAATCTTTAAAAGTGAAAGAGCTGGCTTGAATTTATTGAGAATGTGTCTATGTTGTCTCCCAGAGCTGGGGTCATGGCGGTCATGGAAATGCACAGAAGACAATGGGTGCTTATCTCTATTTTCCATTGGCTGAAGGAGTTTCTTTCTCCACTTTTTGTTTCCAACCTCAGTGTACCATTTACTACCTGTGGTTAGATATACCCTTGAAACCTTGAATATGTAAAGACAATGAAATATCTCCTATTGAAAAGATTGTTTTTATGTCATGTAACAAAGAAAGGAAAAAAAAACTGCAAAGATTACAGCCAGTTAGTGGCCAGCAGATATCCAGTACTTTGTTCAACAAAACAATTTTTTTTCTTTAGATTCAACTGTCTGGTAACTTTTGCCCAGTGGTCCTAACTGTACTTTTTTGAGACAAGCAGGAACTCCCGAATCACTCAGACAGAGACAGCATCTCAAGTTCAGAAAGATAGCTTTGGTGACTTCCTGTGACAGTGTTTTCCCATGTTTTCTGACTCTTATTCCCTCAAAGAAAGAATCTGTAAAAAGTAGAATGTAGCCCTTCCATCTACACAGAGTTTCTCAGTTCTCTAGTCCAGGACTACTTTTGTAACTCTTCTCATCTTTCTCTACATGTAGCCACAGGAGCAACTCTTACCTACAAATAATATTCCCACCTCTCCTTAACCAATGTTCTACTTTCATATTGTTCTGAGTTAAGAAAAATCTCTGTACTAAAGACTTCTCTATTTGTGCCTGCTTCATTAGCATCATTCATAGCCTTCACCCCACCTAACTCTTGCTCAGGTTTATCTACATCTTGGAGCAATTCCGACCTAGTTTTCTCTTATTGCCAAATTTTGAATATGGTGACATCTTTTTGTAATTATCTCTTTTTTGTATAGAGCATGTCCCTAAATCCCATGTCACCTCAAGACAGACAGCTCCCACCAGAGGAGCAGGTGGCAAAGCATATGTATTTACTTTAGATTCTATTAATTCACCATATCAATAATTTCTTTTGAGTAATCAGGCATGATTTCATAAAAACCATGTCATTTTATTTCTCAAAACCTACCATAGTACAGTGAAGTGAGGATTGATGTTTTTCTTTGTGATCAGTTAATGATGGGAAAGGAGGTAGAAATGATGAGAGGATGGATGAAGAGAAAGTAATTACTGAGAATGTTAGGCTTTTTCTTAGAAATAACAAAAGAGCAAACAAACAAAGAAAACAAAATGTCTTTAGCCTTTAAATCACATCATATACATGTGAGTGGATGTGATAGCACTATCCAGAGCTGAAATACCTTGAATATTCATAGATATTCTATTGTCTGTACACTTCTACATCTAGGGGTAGAGCCATCAAAACCCTATTATATCTTGGGAGAGCTTTTGTTTTTCAACATTTTACTCTTTGAGAGTTTTTGAAATTATATAATAAATCTCATTCCATTCACCAATCATGCCTCTCTCTCACCCTCCTCCCAATACTACAAGATCCCGTCTTTTCAAATAGCCTACCTTCTTTTCATGTGGTCTATTGCATTTAATTGGAGTTTCTTGCTTCAGTGTGGGTAGGAGGTTATTAACTGACTCAAGACAACTTTTCCGTGGCCAAATTATAGAAGAAAATGATACTCACTCTCCCTCTTAATTGCCCATGGTCCCTCAGGGATGGGTGAAGACTCACTGGACTTCCTCATCTATGATAAAATATTTATGGATTCAAAGTTACACAAGTCTTAAGCAGATCTAGTAATCAAGTAATGTCTACAATGACTATGCTGTATCCTCCACCCATTACACTAGCTCTGAACTATTTTCTGCTCTCTCTTCTGTTGTGCTTCTTGAACCTTGGAGGAAAGAAAAATTCTTTCCTATATAGGGTTGTGCCATACACCTTTACTTTCCTTTATACTTTGCCTAATTATGGGTTGATGAATGCTGCTTTTATTCTCTGTTTTTAGCTTATGAATCTTCTTAACTGAGCCAGATCAATCTCTTTAAGGGGTATTTCTAGGTAGGGAAAATAATGTGATTGCTATAATGTAGATGATATAAAATGAGTGATTTGCATATTTCATTATGCTAATGGAGTCTTATGGAGAAGGAAAGGACTTGTTCTACAATATTTTAATTCATTAAACTAATTTTTGTTTGGAACAACACAGCCAAAAATCAAAAGAGGGAGATCATAAGGGATAACCATGAGCTGAATTTACAGATGTGTTTCATCATGAAAAGAAGTCATAGCCATGAGAGGGGACATGATCAGGTGGCTTGACCCTATTGAACTCCTTTCCTTAACCTTTGTAGAAGGTTGTATATAAACTTGGCATGTAAACATTAAAGCAGAATGCTTCATTATCTAGTAGAGCATTAAAAAGGAAAAGACAGTCTTAATGTTGAAGATTTCCTCATTATTCATTCTATAGCCAGAAAACTATCGCAACATTTAAATTATCTAAATGTGTCACTATGTTTGAAACCATTTCAGAAAAAATATGAAATGGCTTCATTTTCATAGTTTTAATCTTTTTTTAATTTTTGTTCTCATCAGTTCATATTATATTCAAATAAACATTTAATTTGTATTTTCTTCTCTGATTTCCATTTATCTGAGTTTGTGTTTACTATTCTTCTGTTGATGATCTTAAGATATGGTGTCACAAAGGTGCCTATGGTGAACCTACATTGCTCTCTTCCTGTCTGTGGCCCCAAGTGCTAGTATTGTAAACATGTACTACCACCACCCTTACCTCCTATAACTTCTTTTCTAACACTATTTAATGGGGATACTATTTCTAGGCAACAGATTATGAAGTCAATATATATTATTTGCATCTTAGTCTTTATAGAGCTGTTAAGATATCACTTAACTTTCTAGTTAAAGAAGTCAATTTCCATAATATAATTTAATAAATGAGACAAACAAAATAAGAACAATTGGGATTTTAAAGATGCTGACACAAATAATTCCATAGGTTCTACTGTGTTTGTGGTATTTAGTATTAATTATGTATACATAATAGTTATTTGTGCATCAAGAGCCTTTTATATAGTAAACTATTTATATGAATCACATATGTCAAAGACATAGTCCTTTTATGCTACTACTAACGTACCATGTTTAACTTGAAAATATTGAGACTCGAAGATAATTTACCTAGTGTTCTGCAGGTCAGAGATAAAATGACGACCTTAAATATTTGACTCAAAACTTACCTTCTTAACAATAACTATGTGGATCTTCATGGAAGCCTTCTTACTGTAAACAAGTGTAAAGTCACAGCAGAGAGGCCTAATGAGACATATGAAATTAGTATCTTTGTGCATAGTTAAACAAATAAATACCGACATGCAAACTCAGAACTTCATAATCTATCATTCATTCTAACACAGAAGACATCATTCTTTTTTTTTTTTTTTTAATGGTACTGGTCTCTACCCACTGAGTTGCCTATAGGATGAGAATAAAGATATCCATGTTGAATGGTGAGGGATTTATTTACATGCTCAGTTCATTCAGATACAGTCCTCATTAAGCATCAGGGTTTATTCCAGGGACCAGAGTATTATTAAATCAATTTGTGTCTTTGTACTAAAGGTTGAATGTCATGAAAATTCAGGTTTTTTTGAAATAAAATATTGCTAGAAAATAGGGGTCCAGTGTCTAAACAAAATTATTAGGTTACAACACTGGTCTCAGCCTTACCTTGGCTTGCATGTCACATCTAGTACAAAGACTATATATATATATATATATATATATATATATATATATATATATATATACATAATTCCTGAAATGGAGGATATGTCATTTCTTTGAAAGCCAGGTAAAGCTTCAGTCAGAATTATATTTTTTTAAAAATGCTTTTAAGTAAGACAAAGAGAGAGTAGGCACATTTACAACAAGAACATAATAGAAAGCCAGAATACTGACTAATCTTGTGCTCATGGGATAGCCCTTCCCCCACCCAATTCACCAAGGCTGCCTCAGCAGGAGGGTGAGATGAAGGCATTCTGACTGTCAGACTTTGGAGGTCACAATCCATCTTAGAGTGATGATAAATTGCAGTTAATTTAGAAAAGACTATCTAGGAGCAAGTTGACACAGAACTGATCAAATTAAGATTTTTGCCCACAAACACACAAGTCTCTTCCATCCAAATGTGCAGGCATTTTGCAGACCTTAATGTCACTTTTGAGAAGTTGTTGAGACCGTCCTAGTTTCATTGTCAGATGACTTAGTTCCAGTTGAAATCCTCTATTTAAACCCTTAAACAAATGAAAAGCAAAATTGTCACTTTTAAATAAAGTCTGCACATAATCACATTTTGAAACAGTCCTCTTCTGGCTGAAGAGAAGTTGTGTGCATGATAATATTGAATTTTAAATAATATATTACACAAAATAGTTTCCAATTTGATTTGGAGGGATATATTTTCATGAATTATTGAGTATCTGATTATTGTAGAAAGCTTTAGCCATTATGCACTGAAACTGTCATTCCCTCAGCTCTGTGATATATGAGTCCAGTTATCAATATTTAAATAACAGTTAGATCACTGTGTGGCAGCAAAAAGCCTAGACTAGACAGGAATTCAGTAGTGACTTCAGACAGGACTCTTGCCAGACCCAAAGGTGCTTATGAATGCTTTCCTAACCAGTCTTCTTTCTGTTATTATTGACACCTGCTGAGTGGGAATCACTTCTTAGCAGTCAGTGGAACTAGGATTCAACATTAGAACAAACTTGCACCTACATATAGGCCTTAGTATCCTCTGGATAATGTTTACTAGGAGTGCAACTAAATAAGGATAAACAAATATGCTTCAGTTTTTCTTATTCCTGCAGAGATACAGTAACTTCCCTGAAGGGAGTGCTACTGCCTGTCTTCTTCAGGGAGTGGCCCAGCATTTGTGGAAATGTTTTGGTATGGAACAGCAGCTTAGTATCAGGTTTATTTTTTTTTTAATTAGCTCTGCACTAATAAATGGATCAATGAATGAATGAATAATATTTTTTTAGTCAGTAACCATTTTTTCTCTCCTTTTTCCTTTCTTCTCTCTGTTATACACCATGTTAAATTTAGTTGACAGTAAATCTCTTCAAGTATTTGTTACAAAAATAATGAAACATAAGAAGTAATAAAAGTAAAACGATAGTGAAGAAGTTCATAAGCAAGACAATCCCGAACTTCTCCTTAATGTCGGTACCAAAGCTTCATGTCTCCGTCCCTCCATAGGTTGCTCAAGGAAAGTTTCATAAGTTCCGTAAACTTCAGCTGTAACAAGACAAAAACAGGGCAGTAAAGAAAGCAAAGGTTTCTATTTGTACCAGTGAGGTACAAGATAGTCTTAATACCCAGTCCATCCTTTTGTTGACTAGCCAGAACCTCTGCCGTCTCTCTTGAGTTTTGAACACTTAGTTTTGAACCTGGCTTTTTCTTGGCTTTAGAATGAATGTCAGCTGAAAACCCTCCACTCAGATCTTTTCTCTCAAAGTAAATACCCAGGATTAGCTATGAGTCTATAGGTCTTCAATGCCATCAGAAATCCAGAATGACTAGATTAACTGAAGTTATGGGAAGCACTAAGCATAGCTTCTAAAACTTAGCCAATTTATAGAGACCGCTGAACATTTGGACAGCCCCTATACTACCGAACGTTGGAGCATCAAATCTTCAGCCTTCTGGCCCAGAATCATCTGACAGACCTTAGTGCTGCAGAATTATTAAGGGCTGATTACTCTGTCTAGTCAGATATAATCAGTAGACTATTCTGCAAGTATGCTCTAATTGTATTTTGAGAGAAGTGTTTTATTTTAACAGCAGTTGTAATATGTAGGAGGAGCTAAGGGGGAAGGAGCACCGAGAGGAAAAGATGCAGTAAGGAGAGGAGAAGATGAAGTAGATGAGAAGCTAGGTAATGAGAGAGAAAAAGAGAGAGAAAGAGAGAGGGGGCATGGAGGCAGAAGTTCATGTGTCTCCACCAGTCAAAGATAGTTTACATAGCTAGGTTGGGTATTGGGTTACACTTCTGATTGAGCATTACCATACTTATAAAGTCTTTGATTAACATTTAAAAAAATTGTATAAAAGCAAAATGGAAAAGGGGGCACAGGATAGGGATTTTCTAGAGAGGGAAATGGGGAAAGGGGTTGGCATCTGAAATGTAAATAAAATATCCAATAAAAAAATAAAGTATACATGAAGATTAATAAAGAAAAAAAGATAGCAAAGGTTCTCATATTCAGAATTTCATGAGGGTCTCAGAAAACTTGACTACATCTCTATGTCTGTCTTACCTGTCCCTCTGCTATCTCTCTCCTTCTCTCCTTCCTTCCCTCCCTCTTTTTCCCTCCCCCTCTGACTATGCCCACCATTTTCACACAGTACAATAAAGACACTCAACACACATAACTTTGTGCATTATTTAAGGGGTCAGGAGTCTCTGTAACACAAATCTCATGCTGATTTCACTCTTCATGCTCACATGTCTAAATGCCAAAGCAGAGCATTGTCCATAGATAATTACCATAGCAGTTAATTTGACAAAAATACATCAGTATATTTCAAGGCATATTTTAATAGATTGTCTTGTGAAACAGAATTTGCTCTGCTAACTGATATGTTTCCAATTTTAAAAAATAATTGAAAATGAATATATTTAACATTCTGTGCTCAATATGCTGCATTTTCTTCCCACCCTTGGCATTTTGACCTACTTCATGTGCCTTGACTTCAGGAAAGCTTGGCTCTATGTCTGATTCTCAGGAATACGTTGTGGTCTGTTCCTGTTTATATTCTGGGTCCCTGCCACATTCTACCTTTCTTTTTATTTTAATGTTTGTTCAAGGCTTTCAATATTTCATTCAAATCTAGCAGTCAACAGCCATAGTGCTCCTCATGGTTCAATTCAGCTTGGCAACACTCTCAATTCAATTCGTTCATATTTTAAACAGCATATGCTAATTCTTTACCAGGTACAAGTTGTATTTCTGATGGTTCCCATCTGAAAATACGAGAATAAAGTTTTGTTACCCTTATTCAAATAGATTACATGCTTATACGCTGCTGCAGAAGTAAATTACCTTTATAGGTGTCAGTATTATACATCATCTATTATGTAAACATTTTACAAAGACACACATTGAGATGTATCCTAACATATCTTTCATTTCTAAAAATTATCCTTTAAAGTATTAATGAACTATATTTCATGTTGTTGTTTAGCTTTCTTTATTCATTTAGTGGCTGCCCCTGGCAGCACTTTGGATTTGTTTACACTTGAATCCAATTTCTTAGAGCATTCTTCCTCTTTAGGAAGAATTACCTGTTATTAGGTTAGGTTCCCTCACAATCCAAAAAATTCCCTTGCTGATCTTGGTTGCAGTTTTTATTTTCAGGGTTCCATATCTCTTTTCTAAATCTTTGTTTAATCTTTTCTCTGTGGTACAATATTTTATAGTAACTTTTTTGTTGCATATTTTATTTATTTACATTTCAATTGTTATCCCCTTTCTCTGCTTCCCCTCTGGAAGCCACCTATCCCACCCCTTCTCACCCTGCTTCTATGAGGGTGCTCCCCCACCCACATACCCACTCCTCCCTCCCTGCCCTGGCATTTCCCTATACTGGGGCATCGAGCCTTCACAGATCCAAGGGCCTCTCCTCCCATTGATATCTGACAAGGCCATCCCCTTCTACATAGGCACCTGGAGCTGAGGATCTCTCCATGTGTACTCTTTGGTTAGTGGTTCAGTCCCTGGAAGCTCTGGGGGGTCTGTTGGTTTATATTGTTGTTCTTTCTATGGGATTGCAAAACTCACCAGCTCCTTCAGTCCTTTCTCTAACTGCTCCATTGGTTACTCCATGCTCAGACTAAAGGTTGACTGCTAGCATGTGCCTCTGTTTTTGTCAGACTCTGATAGAGCCTCTCAGGAGACAGATTTATCAGGCTCCTGTCAGCAAGCACTTCTTGGCATCTGAAATAGTGTCTGGGTTTGGTGACTGTGTATGAGATGGATCCCCTTGTGGACAGTCTCTGGATGGCTTTGCCTTCAGTCTCTGCTCCACACATTATCTCTGTATTTCCTTCTGTGAATATTTTGTTCTTTCTTCTAAGAAGGACCAAAGACTTTGGTCTTCCTTCTTCTTGAGCTTCATGTGGTCTGTGAATTGTATCTTTTGGGGCTAATATCTGCTTATCTGTAAGTGCATACTATGTGTATTCTTTTGTGACTGGGTTACCTCACTCATGATGATATTTTCTAGTTCTATCCATTTGTCTAAGAATACATAAAGTCATTGATTTAATAGCTGAGTAACACACCATTGTGTAAATGTACCATATTTTCTGTATCCTTTCCTCTGTTGAAGGACATTTGGGTTCTTTCCAGCTTCTGATTATTATACATAAGGCTGCTATGACCATGGTGGGGTATGTGTTCTTGGTATATGCTGGCTCATATTTGGGTATATGCCCAGGAGTGCTATAGCTGGGTCCTCAGGTATTACTATGTCCAGTTTTCTGAGAAAAATCCAGACTGATTTCCAGAGTAGTTGTACTTTTGGATCAAAGGATCTTCAAGCATTTTTGAAGCACATCTTAAAGGATATTTTTATTAAATTTAATTTATATTATATCAATATCTAATTAACAGTTGGACTAGGTTTCTCATTCTAGCTAGGAAATCACTTTTCTTCAGTGATTTGAAGTTATTCATGCAGTGTCTTCTACTGAACCTATTATTCTGATATTGAATTATTTATCTAAACTTCCTTTACTTTTTGACCCAATAAGGAATATATTAATATTTTAGCCACTCAAATATAAAGAATAAGGAACATTAGGAAGCTGTTTGATTAACTAACAGTCTTATACCAAAGACAGATGCAAACATTTAACAGGATAAATTATATTGATATCAATGATAAAAGAAATGTAAATGCTTATGATTTTGACAATATTGAATCAGCTTTGTACTTTAGAATTTTTTTGACATGTGCATGAGCCTTACATTGGTATATTTAGTAATGATTCTTGGTTTAATTTTAATAATCATTTCACTGTATATACACACAGTGGTGTTTCATGCTTTCTAATCTAATAATTTATTCAATTGTAATTCTACAAAGCTATGATCAGGAGAGAAGTGTAGACTCATATGAAAAAGGGGATTTTATTATACTTGAACTTTTGAAGGTCACTACTTATTTGGAAGGTACACAAGACCAAGGAGAATCACGAATGAATTTCCTGATGTTAATCAATGCTTGTAGGTGAGAGTATGAGGTAAGATGACAAGTCTATATTGAGACAAAACAAACAGGATGTTTCTGTTGTTTTCAATATAAGTAATTGGTTTTTTTAATCTGTATCAGGATGTCACTTCCTTCTAAATAAACATGCTGTCCTAATACTTCTGTTCTCCACAGCCTTTATTTTCTTTTTTACATTCTATGGTTAGATTTTGGGTATTCTACACTGCAGTTCTACCTTTTCTTTCATATTATTGCTATCTTAATTTTCTTACTAAAATGATAAATATTCATGGTCACCTTAAATGGACTTAAAGTCACCTGGGAGACTAAGGAACATGTTTATGTTTTTGTCTATCAAGGTGTTTCCAAAGAGCATTAACTGAGTGGAAAAGTACCACCAACTTCAGTTTCACCATATTGTTGGCTTGAAACTAATAAAGGAAGAGAAAGAATGATGCCAGAGTGTTAAATAGTCTCCATTCTCTGCTATGCCATGGATGCTGTGCTACATTACATCCTTGCTGATACAATGTAGAAACTCTAAAAACCCAGTATATATACATATGTGTGTGTGTGTATTAAACACACACACACACACACACACACACATATATATATATATTATATAAACATATATATATTAAACATGTATATTAAACATATATATGTTTAATTTTGAAAAGTTTTTATTTCTTTACACTTTAACTGGATGAATTTCCCTCCAGAGAAATTTCAAATCTCCAGTTTGGAGAAATTCCTTATCATTACCTGTCAAAGTAAGTTGGAAGAAAGTACCTGGTGGCCTCCTAATTCATTATGTGCCTTTCCATATATCCAACACTTTCTTTCAAATGAGAGCATCCTGCTGTGCCAGGTAACATCTCCTTCTCTTCATCTCCCTTCACTTCAGTTTCATGAAGAAATGTAACTTCCAGTTACAGAAGTTGCAGAAGTTGTATGTTGGCTATTTCTAGTGTGTTAAGTGGGAGAGTTTGGGACTAATGATGTTACATAGTTTAATCCACTTTATTCAGTTCAGTTTTCTGGGAAGGAAAAGTTTACGGCACAAGTTCTTTCAGACTTGCACTATGGAACCATATGTTAGCTTTTGGTCTGTTACCACCACTTTTTGTGAAATTATTAAGTTTTATAATTTGATTTAATCAATTCCTGGTAATTTAGCATTATCTATCTATCTATCATCTATCTATCTATCTATCTATCTATCTATCTATCTATGCATTATTTTTATATATATTTAGCATTATTTATATATATGCATTATATATATGTTTATGTATATATATGCATTATATATATGTATATATATACATATATGTGTGTTTGTGTGTATGTGTACATGTGTTTAATTTATAATATAAGTTATGAATAAATAATAAAGTAAATTCATTTTACAAACATTGGAATTCATTTTTGAGACTCTACCAGAGCCTGACAAATGGGCAGATATTCACAGCCTGAGTACAGGGTCTCTGAAGGAGGAGTTGGAGAAGGGACTGAAGGAGCTGAGGTATTTTGTAGCCTTCTGGGAGCTTCTGGGAGGAGCAACACTGTCAACTGGCCATACCCTCCAGAGCTCCCAGGAACTGGACCATCAATCAAAAAGTACACATGGACAGAACCATGGCTCCAGCCACCATGTATGGGGCAGATGATGGCCTTGTCGGACATTAGTGGGAGGAGCGGCTTTTGGTCCTGTGGGTGTCCGATGCCCCAGTTTCAGGGAATGCCAGGATGGGAAGGTGGGAATGCTTAGGTGGGAGATCACCCTCATAGAATCAGGGGGAGGGGGGTTCTGGAGGGGTGATCTGGAAATAAAATTTGAAATGTAAGTAAAGAAAATATCCAATAAAAGAAATTTTAAAAAGCACTATGAATTATTCCGATACTCAAAATTTCTTACTCTTTGTTTACCTCAGTTCAATTTTTGTCCGTTAGTTTGGTGTTCAAGTTTCAAAACTGCTTTCAGATGTTTGTCCATGTTTGTCCTTGTTATTAATTTCTAAGTCATAAAAATTTTTCTTATACTTTGAGGTACATGTAAATCTGCAATTTATTACTACACTTCCCATTTCCTTATCAAAGCTCTACTTATCAAAAAAAAATGAACATGTTTACCTTTTGGAAGATTTATTTCACTGGTTCATTTTTTTCTTTGTGCATTTTAAAACCAAGCAAACTTCTATATGCTTTTCCTACAATGAGGAGTACTTAGTAGGAAAGTCCGTGACCATGTTTATACAAACACTAAGTCCAGTACACAGAAGAGGGAGCATTACGAAAATGTTCTGCCTAATGTAAGAACAAACAGATTGACCTCAAGAAGTCTTTCAGAGATTTTACATTTCATGATGCCTTCTTTCAGTGATGATGAATCTGATTTTAATTATGTTTTGTTTTGTATTTTGATTAGCTATTTCCTTATGTACAAAGATTTTTAATTCATATTTCTAAGATTACCAGTGTCACATACTTCTGGTCAATCATTTCTGTCATCATGGTACAACAGACATCTTTACAGAACATTTGATAAAGATTTGTATGTCTTTTAGTTAGGAGAGATGACAGAGGTTCTGGTTAGTCAACAAAATGATGGACTGGGTATTAGGTCTATCTTGTACCTTACTGACACAAATTGGTATATGTGGGTAAAAAGGCTAGGGAACCACAGGGTTCTTCACACCACGCTGTGTATAGTTGGCTGGGAACACTCTGGGTTCCTCCAGTGGGAAGTTAGGCCTGGCTGCTCACTAAAGGCCTCTCCCCAGCTCCTCACCCTGTGGCCTCAACACACCAGGAAGTCTTTCCCTTGACCTGGAGAGCACATGGAGAGGGAGAGACAGAGAGAAAGAGGAAGAAAGAAGAATTAAAGCAGAGAAGCTGACCAGGAACACATGGAGAGAGAAATAGAGGGACCTAGTCTTTTTGAACTAGGCAGGAGCTAATGTTAGCTAAAAATTAGAGAGAAGACACTAGCAAAGAACATGTGGAGAAAGGGGGAAGACAGAAAGAAGCCTGCCTAGTCTTGTGAACTAGGCTGGGGATTACTCACTGTCCTGTAGTTTCCTTGAGAGGCTTTTTTGTGGGCACCAGTGGCAGGGGGGAACTCTTGGAGTTGGCTCTGCCAGTGTCCTCTACCACCTGTAGGGAACAATGTAGGCCCATGCGTGGGCATGTGTCTGTGTTGTCATGTGGGTCCATAGGTCTGTCACAGCTCAGTTGACTGGAGCTGTGGCTCAGCATGGCAGAAGCAGATGTGTGGAATCTTTGACTGAGTTGGTTCTGTGCTGTACTGGGAGGTGCTATGGGCCCTGTCTGGCGGGGAGAGTTCTCACTCAATCTGAAGTTTTGTGGTGTGCAGAGCTCTTGGATGGGTTTCCCAGGAGGTGACCAGAGACCTACTGGTCTCAAGCCCTCGGTCTCTCAGACCACTGAGAGGCCGCAGAAGGACCTAGACGAGGGAGCATGTGGGAGTGCGACCAGCTAGCACACAGCTGAGAGAAATGAGGAGGAGGGGAGAATAAAGAGGCTCCAGCAGCACCCCACAGAAGAAAGGTTACTGTAATTGTTTGGTTTCATGGGTGATTGGATCCCACATTGGTCAAGCTGTCTTTTGTCAGGGGTGGATGCCTCAGGGTAGCAGAGGTGGGCACATGTCTCTCATTGAGAATCTCCATTCTGGGCCCTAGCCATCACAGGGGTGGGCACGCAGCAGGATGGAGACTGTGCGAGTGCATGGCTACAGGTACATGTGCTGAGATTGGCCACCATCTTGGTGTCTTCGTATGCCCGGCAGGATGGAGGCAGGTAGCACACGGTTTGCACTGAGAAGGGGGAGCTCTGGTGCCAGGACGTTTCTTGTAGACTCGTGGGTGTTCACGATTCATATTGGTTGCGCCAGCTATAGGTAAAAATCGCTGGGGAACCTCAGGGTTCCCTATGCCACTCTGTGGGTAGTTGGCTGGGATGCTTTGGGTTCCTCCAGTTGGAAGTTTGGCCCAGCAGCTCACTAAAGACCTCTCCATGGCTCCTCATGGCATGGTCCCAATGCACGAGAAAGTCCTTGGGTTTCCAAAACAGGTTTATTGGCATGGCGGATGGTGGATGGATCTGGATGCACCCACCTAAAAATCAGGGCAGTCCTGAGTTAAATAGGGAGGGGAAGATGGGGGAGGGGCTGGGAGAAATGCTTAATTGGCTCCATCCTCTGGTCTTTAGGTACATCATTAGAATGTAAATCTCTCTAGGGCCTGGGGCCTCTTCATGCCCTCTACCCGTGTACATGACTGAAGGGTGCATGTTGAATGGAGATCAGACCTCAAGTTAGAAGCCTGGGTTCTGGGGGTGTGGCCAAACCCACAACCCAAGAACCAGGATACCCTTCCAGTCAAGCACTAATTGCATTTTGAGAGAAAAGTTTTATTTTAACAGGAAGGTGATATGTAGGAGGAGCTAAGGTGGGAGGAGTACAGAGAAAGAGGAAGATTAAGGAGAGGAGAAGGAGAGAGAGAGGAGGAGCTAGGAGACAAGAGAGAAAGAGAGAGAGAGAGAGAGAGAGAGAGAGAGAGAGAGAGAGAGAGAGAGGGAAGAGGTTGTGTGTGTGTGGGAGGGACATGGAGGCAGATGTTTTTGTGTCTCCAGCAGTCAAAGATAGTTGGTATATCTAGGTTGGGTATTGGGTTACACTTCTGATTGTATGGGCATTACCAAACTTATAAAGCCTTTGATTAACATTAAAAAAAATTGTATAAAAGCAAAAAAGAAGAGGGGGGATGAGATACGGGTTTTCTAGGGAAGGCAAATGGGGAAAGGGAATGGAATCTGAAATGTAAATAAAATATTGAATAAAAATTAAATTAAAAAAAAGAGTTGTATGTAGAGCAAATTAGATAGAGAAGAAGCAGTGTTTCATTCTATGAGAAAAGCTCACACAAGTTACCTCAGTACTTTTGCCCCTGGTGTGATGGCATAGTCTACACCCCTTGTTTTTGTACTCTGTTATTATAGTCTAGAATTCCCTCACACCTCTCCTTTGTCACATTTCTTTTTCTTAAATGTCCTAACACATAAGCACAGATCATCAGGACCAAGGATGACACATCTGGTTTACTGTGATTGTGTCAGCTCCGATCCAGTCACTCCTCTGGTTTTATGAGGTGCAAGGAACAAGACTGTCTAAGAAAGAAAGATATAAAATATTTCTCCCAATACTTTTTTTATTACTTTTATTTTTTTGACAGTCCAGTCTTTGATCCCCCTGCCAGTCTCCCCTCCTACAGTTCCTTATCTCAATCCTCCTCCACCTTTTTCCAAGAGGATGTTCCTCCCCCTCCTCCCATCCATCCTCCCCAATCCCTGGGGCCTCAAGTCTTTTGAGGGTTAGGGTATTCTTCTCCCATTGAGAACAGACCAGGCAGTCCTCCTCTGTAAATGTGTCGGAGGCCTCGGGTCAGCTCGTGTATGCTGCCTGGTTCGTGGCTCAGTGTCTGAGAGTTCTCAGGGGTCCAGGTTAGTTGAGACTGCTGGTCTTTCTATGGAATCAGCCTTCCAATAATTTAATTTTCAGTTTGTAAAAGTTTTTGTTGACATATATCATTATTGCAATGTTTTGTTATAGAAATATTCCTTATCAACAATGATTTATTGAATCTTTTGCTCAAAGCAGCAGTTGTGTCCATTATAGCTCTGATAAATGAACTCAGGCTATGTAGATCATTTTAACAGTATATTGCCAATCATAATTTTTATTGCCCTAAAATCCCATTTATTTTGTATTTATTGTTTTAATACCTCTAGATGTATAGATTTTTGCATGTTTTATTTTCTAGAATGATGCTGGAAATGAATGCAGCATTTAAAAATTATTTATCATTATTAAAATAATTGGCAAACATTCTTAATATCACATAAACTCAGTCTATTCTTTATGGCTAGAAATTTAGTAATTATATCTTTTACTGTTTCTACATTTCTACAACTTATTAGTATAATTCATGGTCACAGATTTTTTTATTTTTAAGCAATTATTTCTGTAAAAAATAAAGCAATATTTCTTACTTTTATGCTTTCATAAATAGTAGTTTAATTAATATTTCCTAATTACTTCATTATAATTATAATTTTCTTATCTTTCAAAATGATACACTTATGAGCAGAAATAAACGAATGATTTGAATTAAGAATCACATTGATATATAAACTATGAAAATAAGAAACCAGTAAGAACAAATGCTTAAACAGATGCATGCCTAAGGCCAGAAATGAAATCAAACAGAATTTCTTCTAAAAACTGACATGAACACCAAGAATGTAAATATTACATAGTTATTACAAAACTACAAGTTATGTGCTATTATTTGTGTATACAATTTGTCAATTGACATGCTTTTTAAAAGTTTATGTATTTTTGTTTGTGAGATTAGCCTTTAAGCCATACCTAACAAAGGGAATATAGAATCTATAGAGACCTCCTCCAATAAATAGGAACAGTTCCCAGTTCAGGGATTGGGCCACCCACTCATGTCAAAGTTTTTAACTCAGAAATGCTCCTGTTTAAAGGAAAAACATGGACAACAAATTGGAACAGAGACTGAAGGAAAGGCCATCCAGAGACCTCCCCACCTAAGAAACCATCCCATCTGCAGACACCAAACCCCCACAATATTGCTGATGCCAAAAAGTGCTTGCTGAAAGAAGTCTGGTATGGCTGATCCATGAGTGTTTCTACCAACACCTGACCAATACAGATGAAGATGCTCAGAGCCAACCATTGGACTGATACTGGGAACCCCAATGCAAGAGCTAGAAGGACTGAAGGAACTGGAGAGGATTGTAACCCCATAAGAAGAACAGTATCAAATAACAGGACAACCCAGAGTTCCCAGAGACTAAACCACTAACCAAAGAGTATACTTGGACAGATCCATGACTTCAAATACATAGGTAGCAGAGAATGGCCTTATATGACATAAATATGAGGGGAGCCCCATGGGCCTGTGGAGATTTGATGTCCCAGCATAGGATGATGCTAGAGTGATGAGGTGGGAGTGGGTAACTGGGTGGGGAAACACCTTCATAGAAGCAAAGAGGAGGAGGGAGAGGGAGATAGGGCGGGGGTTTTGTGGAGGGGTAACAGGGAAGGGGGCTATCATTTGAAGTGTAAACAAATAAAATGATTAATAAAATATGTTCAATTATTTTTAAGAGTGATTAAGGCTTATTCCTTTAAAAATTATCTCTTTTAGTTTTCCCCTCTCCCTTTAAACCCTCCTTATGAAACTGTTTTTTCAAATTTATGCTCATTAATTTTTTCATAAAATATTGTTACACACACATACACACACACACACACACACACACACACCTCACTTAATAGAATCCCTAGCTACTATAATGAATTTGTTTTTATACCCACAGATGAGTGTAGTACTCATCCTACATGAAGGAAAGTTTTCATAGCAACAGACAAAGACCATTGCAGATTACTACAACCAACTAAAATACATAGCTGTGTAGCTTAGTCTCAGTGGAAATATCTACAATACATTTGTGGCTCCTGAGATTGTGTGTGTGTGTGTGTGTGTGTGTGTGTGTGTGTGTGTTATGTAGAGTCATATGAGTACAGTTGCTTGTAGACGTCAGTGAGGTTGGAGCTGCTTGAACTGGAGTTACAGATGATTGTGATTCACCCAACATCATGTGTGCCTGGAATGGAATTCTGGTCTGCTATAAGTGTAGTATGTGCTATTTTTTTTTTGATTTTTTTTTTTTTGATTTTTCAAGACAAGGTTTCTCTGTGTAGCCCTGGTTGTCCTGGCACTCACTCTGTAGACCAGGCTGGCCTCGAACTCAGAAATGCGCCTGCTTCAGCCTCCCAAGTGCTGGGATTAAAGGTGTGAGCCACCACCGCCCGGCTGTGGTATGTGCTCTTAAATAATGATTAATATCTCTAACCCTGAATTAAAATAAAATTGAAAAATAGAAATTTTAAAACTATTTTAAAAATAAACATGGTATTTTCAAATAAAATTGAAGTGTACATTTTTCATTTATTTATTTCATCATTGCATTCTCTCTTGCTTAATTCATATATATACATATATATATAATATATATATATATAAATGTATAAATAGTAAGAAGTACTTTTTCAACCCAAGTGATATGAAAAATGATGGTTATTAAATAATTTACAGTATCTTGTCTCAGTCTAATATGTACTTATTATGAAGTATTATAATACAGCAATGATAAAGAATGCCTAGATTAATTTGTATACAAATGAGTAATTAGAACAGCTACTGCTAATATAATCCAAATCATCTAGATTTTATTAGTATACACATACATAAATATTCGACTAAACACTTAAAATGATACATACTGGTTTTCTCATCAGAAAATTTGGGTGAAGGTATGAATGATGGAGTCACTGTCGAGGGCTTCCAACTTTCATCATTTGTCTCTTTTTCCACATAAAAAATATCACCTGTGTGGGAAGTGAAATAGAAGGAAAAAATGAAAATGGAAAGTTAAGAGAAATGTTAATGGGACAGAAATCCATTCTAAAATTAATTATCATGAATGTGGATGAAATAAAGAAATTTCATGGAATTTTCTGAAAATATATAAATTAAACATGATACCCACCAAGCTTAGCATTGCTGGTTTAATGTTATGCATAATTATAAATGTACTAACACATGATATTTCATGGGAAAGACAGAGAGAAAGACAGATAAAAACATTTGTTAATATAAATCCAATCCCGCTTCTAGAGGCAAGGTAATAGACTGATTGCAGCACCAAGCACAGTAGCCAATAAAATGTTCACTGTGTGTCAGATACTACCCTGATTTCCTATTGGTATCATCCATATGGGGTACTTTCATTTTACAGATGGAATGTCTGAGGCATGCAGTGTTGGGTATATTGCTCAGTGACATAGTGTAATTAGTAACAGCTATGATCTAATCCAATGAGAATATTAGCATAATGACAATACCATTTGGAAAACATTTTAAAATCCTTTCATAAGAGCAATAGGATGAGAAATATTGAAACACAAAATTGAAATTGTGTTACGCAGTCATAAATAAAACTGTAGAATCGTATTACATAGAATTTAAAAGAAGATTTGATTAAATGGTTAGAGAGAGTACATTCCTAACTAAAAAGAAAAAAATATTGAGAAATATTCTATTAACCTTGTATGGGATTTTGGTATTTAATTTAATTCACGTTAAAATCTTAAATACTTTGTCTTTGAAACTCAGCAAAATGATTTTATATTCATTTAGAAAGGAAAGTAGGTGAAAAGTCTAATATTCAATGAAATAACAACAACAACAACAACAACAACAAAAAACCAATGAAAGCAGTTCCAATTTTGTCAGATAAAAATAATGTTTTTGAAAACAGGAATACATAAAGCAGTAAACCTGGACAGAAACATTATCATAGAAGTATTAACAGTAGGTTGGCTAACCCAGTTTGTTTAGCTGTTGCTATAATCACCTCCCATTAGCCTCAGTCATAGTGAGTGTGATTACAACACATAAATCATTCAGAGAACGGGGTTCAGGGGTAGTTTGCTCAAGGCTTTTATCTCCACGTCTATACAATTCTGGTTCTGCACTCTGCACGATGTCTTCCTCATCTCAGACCAGTCTCTTTGTTGATTGTATGTCAGTTGCAAACAAAGGATATGATCTAGAGTCATTATGGCAAAGGGATGTCAAACACTTTACACAACATTACAAGTTGCATCCGTTCAAATCTCCTCTATTTGCTATACTATAAAACAGTTTAGCTTACCAAAGAAAGTGCTGAGGCATGGGGTGATCAAAAGATCATTTGCTTAAGCAATGAGAAAACAATGTATTGTGCATACATTCACATCAATATGGATATACACATGCATATGTGTTGGGTTATAGTGCGCACAGAACCTGTTGTTTGGTTGATGTGTGGTTCCCTCTTCTGTCTCCCAATTTGCCTAGGGCTTTTTGTGGGGACAGAGGCACAGAAATTTGCCTGTGTTCACTCCACTCTGGCACCAGGCAGACATCTGGCTATGTAAAGCCACGGGACTATGCTCAGGGCCGGGGAGCAGAATCTGAAGTTCGGGATAGGAGCCAGAGCTCTTGGCTTGGGGGTCTCTGGGCCAAAAGGTGGCCAGAAACCAGTTGGTTCTCAGGCTCTCGGGCCCAAGCCCAGATGCTTCTAGGGGGCCAGGTAAGGGCCAAGAATGAAGTGGGAGCATAGAGGCTAGATTGGCCCACAGTGGAAAAGGAGAGCAGGAGGGATGAGCTCCAGCTACATACCCAGCTGTGGAGACTGCTTGCTTGGCTTGGGTGGCTGGGTTGGTGGTCTCTGTGATTGGGAATGCAGAGAGTTCTTACATGAAGACCTGCTTCATTGTTCTCCATGGAGGATCCCAAAGAAGAAAAAATAGTCCATGGTCTTAAGACATTTATTGTCACAGCGGAAAATAGATGAAAACTATACCCCAGTATGTTCAGGGTGGGACTGAGGTAAATTACTTTTTGTAAGGAGGAGGGACTGGGAAGAAGTATTTAATTGGCTATGCCCCTCTGGCCTTTAGGTATCTCATTAATACGGAGCTATGTCTTGAACCTCTGTGGCTTGTAGTCACGCCCTCTACCTGTGGAGGGGCTAGTGGGTGTTGTCCTGTGTGATTGGAGGACCCCACTCTATATAGGTCTTCCACCTCCTGTCAGAAGCCTGGAGGAGTCTGAGAAAACGGTGAAATGCATGCTGACCCTCAGGATCACCTGAGGTCTATGGCAATTTCTAACTGGTGCTCGACCAGAAATCATGCTGTCCTTTCAGGGTCCTACACACACACACACACACACACACACACACACACACACACACACGTATTAATTGTAGGTATTTTTCAGTTCTGTGTGTACTTAACTGAAGATGACGGTGGTACTCGCACTATGAAAAACACAGGATTGATAGTGAAAGACTGTGACAGTTTATTAATACTTGCTTAGCATCAGTGTAATGGGCTTCATCAACTCTCTTGGAATTCTCATACTGCTGGAGTACTATCAGCCTGAATGGCATTTGGGGATCCTAACTACTTTTCCAAGAAGATGAAATTTATATTTTCAGTAATATTTTATATTTGCAGCATATTTAAGTGCCCTGTTCGAAATTATTCACTTTAACATCTATGTATAAGAGAGTTTAAAAAGATAAAGCTGGCTGGGCGGTGGTGGCACATGCCTTTAATCTCAGCACTTGAGAGGCAGAGGCAGGTGGATTTCTGAGTTTGAGGCCAGCCTGGTCTACATAGTGAGTATCAGGACGGCCAGGACTACACAGAGAAACCCTGTCTCGAAAAACAAAAACAAAAACAAAAACAAAAAAAACAACAACAAAAAAAGAAGATAAAGCTGAAACAGATAAAATTGACATCACAGAAGAAAAACAGGAAATATTCATAGAAATATTAAAAAATTAAAACTGCAGGCAATATGAGTTAAATAAATTCATGGAATATATTTTTACTGTGTCTTTTCACTTGTTTTTCCTAACATTGAGAGCATATGAAAATTTTTATTTTTGTCAAAAGGCAAACAGATATACACTAACCTATACACTAACCAAAACGTTTCCTCTTAGTTGTGTATGAATGCTTAAATGATTGCATTTGGGCTTTGCCTCCAAGAGACCTTTTAGGACCAACGCTTACTTCTCACAGTTCAGTTAGGTGAGTGACATAATTCCCTATCCATATTTCTGTTTATACCACTTCCTCTGTCAAGTTCTTCGTCAGAATTTTAAAGGTCCATTTTGTGTCTATATCACAAATTACCTTTGTTAAATTTTTATAATATTTATATTTATTTCTTTATTTTGTCACGGTCTTCTTTTCTACCAAGTTTGTAAAGTTCAGTATTGCAATCTCTAGCATAAATTCTGTACTTACCACAGAGACCCAATTAGAAACACAACTTCTGAGTACATGTAAAATCACTGATCTTGCTAAACTTCAATTTACTTAAACTTAAGATCAAGTTATTAACCCCTACCATAATGGGCTGTCATGAGCGTTAAGTGAGAAAATATATGTAAAATGTCTAGCACATTTTCCAGGCCATATGGACATTCACCAAATGATGGGTTTGTGATTCCATGAATATAGATATGAAGATTATGGATTCAGATTTATGCCTGAGCTCAGCTCTAGAAAGCCTTATTGAGGTTGTCTTGCATGGGCTAAAAGTAAAGCATCAGGTGCAGGAAATAAATTCTTAGTAGGAGCAAGTATTAACTCAGCTTGTAGCTGATGTTGGCTGTTTTGAATGGCAGTCTTCCAACTGGAGGATGGAAAATACTCGATTCTTTATTTAAAAAATACCCGGAGACTGATTAATAGTTCATTTCTGACAGGCAAAGGAGTGTGTTCACCACTTTATACCCCAACTGTACACTCAAAACAAAATAACAAACCAGTTGATTTTGGTCTCCCTCTTATTAGCTGTATAGTAGATGCTGTAATTGTATTAATAAGCATTTTATAACACATTAGGGTACAGAAAGCACCTTCTCACAAATTCTCTCATCTGAGCCTCTCAATCCTTCAAATATTGAAATGAGATCCATGTGGGCAAATAATTAGTTAAATATTAATTTGAAATCCCCTGTAATAACATAATAATCATATTTGTTCTGTTTATAAATAATCATATTTATTCAGTATGTTTATTTTACACAAGAGGCTGGATATTCTAAAATGGTCAGTTGCCCAAAAGCTCTCAGAAGTTAAAAACAGTCCCACATCAAAGAGTTGGGATTCTAGAGCAAGTTGTTGAAATTCAGGTTGCTCTCAGAAGTATACTGCAAGCCAAGTGGTTTACAAGCAAGATTTTATCTGTTCGTGGTTTCATAATTCTGGTTACCAGATTAGCTGTGTGCAAGGGATAAATAAATCAACATGTCAGAGAATACATTATTCCTCATTTATAGATAGCTGTCCCCTTCTGATGGTATCCTCACATTGTCCAAGAATAAGTTTCCTGCAAAGACATTAACTCCATTCATGTGGTTACTTAATAGCTTAATTAACTTCAAAAATCACAAGGGAAAATATGTTTAGTGTATGAAACTGGGAAAACATTAAGTACGTAGCACCAGTTATCACTAAGCTGATTGAATGCTTTAAGATGTTGAAATAGGTTGCTCTCTCTATATATTTTCATTAGAGGATTGGTTGATTTCCCAGGAATGCTATAATAGAATACCACAGAGCCAGTGGTTTAAACAGTAGAAATTTATTTTCACACATTTTAGGATCTCTTTGAGGTCTCTAATAGTGTTCAACATATTGACCTTTTTGTGGTCATGCTGTATGAAAATATATTGGAGTTTTCTGTTTGATGTACGAATTTTTCTTATTATTACATTAGCAGGAATTTACTGAGACCCATCTTAACAGCTATATTTTAATGAAATGCTTACTTTATAGGGTATACATCCAAATATCAGTACATTTGGGACACTGTAGTTTGGTATGCAACATATGTTTTCAAGTTCAATGTAATTAAGAGGCATTGTTTATATTTCATTGCATTTGCCTCCATGTATGCATGTAGACCATGTGCATATGTGATGCATGTGGAAGCTGGAAGATGTTATATGATTCCATAGAACTGGGATTACTTTTAG
>JANHMN010000004.1:75485465-75503757 GCA_030674055.1 Rhabdomys pumilio | reverse complement strand
GCAGCACATACAATTCAAAGAGGGTACAAACCAGCCTGTAATAAGTTACTAATTTAAAAGTAAGCATTAATACATCCTAATTATGACCAATAGTAACCATAACATATCATGGGATAGGTTTCATAACACGTATACCCTGAAAATAGAAAGGAATCTCAGAAAGTATAGGGGAAAGAGATAATTAAAGAAACGGCTTTAGCTAAGCCTTCTCAGCACTATGAGGGGCCCCATTTCCTCTCTTGAAGAAGATGTGGATGGGAACAACCTTCTGTACTCAATTCACAGAAAAAGTAGGATAGTTTTGCTTTACACATATGAATAAATATGTGTGACTCGTCATTGATGGACACTGCAGCCTGAAATTTCTGCCCAAAGTAACAGGAGAATCAGCCTGGGCTGTCTTGAAATTTTGTGCAGCATAACAAAGGTTTATAGTGAGTACAAGATACATTGCTGGATTGATCAAGGCAAGGATGTACAATTACCTTCTGCAGCCCATAGTGAGCAAACTGAAATGAATGTTTATACTTCCTATGTGATGGGGCACTTAGAAAAGTGATGCATCCAATTTGAGATGTAAATGGATTTGTAATGTTCACTAGACAGAAGGAATCTTCTGAGAAACAGAAGACAAATACAGAATAGAAAAACATAAAAGATGCCTGCAGCTCAGTCACACTTTTATGACTCAGGCTTAAAGGAAGAACAAGATTTACATGGTGTGGGGGAGGTCATCCAAAAGTAAGCCAACCAATATAAATTTATATTTATAATTAGGATCTTGTCTAAAGCCATTAGTCATTAGAGAAATAAAAATAATATCCACCAAGAAAAATTTTTTTTTCCTCCTGGGATGGCTTTGATGGAAAAATAGGTAATGTTGAAGGTGGTGAAGAAAATGGACCTTCATGCATTGGCAATGAGAATCTAAAATGATCAGCTTCTGTGAAAAGAAGTTTATCATGTACTGAACAAATTAAAATTAGTACTCCAATATGGTAATTCCATTTGCAGATCTGTGATTGTTAATTTTAAATTTGATGAGAACTAAAATTCCCTGGAAGATAAGCCTCTCAGAATGCCTACTGTGGATTATTTTGATTCTGTTGTGATAGGAAGACTTTTCACCATGGGTAGACCTATTCCCTAGACAGGAATGCTGGAATGTATATAAAAGATAAAATGAGATAGGCATACACATTCAGCACTCTCATCCTCTTGACAGAGACCTCGACGTTCTCCCCTGCTTCAAGCTCTTGCATATGACTTGAGCTGTGAGCTATAATAAACCCTGTCATTCCCTTAAGTTGCCTTGTCAGAGAGTCTTATTATAGCAACAGGAAAAATATATGAAATCCAGAAGACTGAAATTAGTATCATTGGGAATAATTTTCAACTCTAGTCATTATCAAACATGTTTCTGGGAAGAATGGTACTAGATGCTTAATGTCCAAGAACCTTTTATTCAATGGGCAAATTTTTCTCTCATTAACCAGAAGGGATTTCTCTATGTATCAGACTGGCAATAAGTTTGGGGCTTGTGATTCATAGAAAATATTCCAGCTTGGAAAGTCTTCAGGGTAGGGGGCCCTGAAAAGATAAAGGATGGTCCTCATTTTGATCTCTCTGTTGGTATTCCTAATTATACATTCCATTCATTTCAATAACTGTCACTGAAAAGCACATCCAGCTTAACGTGCTTCTTTTACGCAGTAAGTCTGTTTCTTCCTATACCTCAGGCATATTACATGATTCAAATAATCAATAAATGTCCTACTTTACCTATTTATGTATTCTGTATGATCATGAAGAAAATATAATTATTCTAACATGTGATGGCAGAGTATATATCATATACAATTACTAACAGCAGCAACTGTAATCATTTTAATAATACTTGTTGATGGCCACATTATGCAGTGTTCTACTATCTAAAGTACAGCAATAGTTATAGAATAGATATATTTGCATATGCTGAAGTGCTATGGATGATTTGTAAAAATTGATGGGTTTAGTGGCAAAGTGAAAACTATCTCATGCTGAGAGATTTCTCCTTGACAAGTGCCAGCCTGCCTGTCTCATTAAGCCTCCCACAATCCTTGTATGTTTCATTTTGTCCTTTTGGAGATGACAGAAGAGAGGCTATGCAAGTTCAAACATCTTGCCCAGTAGTGCTACATAGTGTATGCCAGCATACTTGTGAAAATCAAGCTAGATGATTTCTGGGACATCTCAGATGTCCCAAGACCACCAGGTGGTCAGAGACAGGCATGAAGCCTAAGAAAGTCATTCCTTCTTAACCTGGTAAACTTTTCTAAATTAGTGTTTTACAGATTAAAGTACTAAGCAAGATTACAGTATGCTTGACTTCATATTTTTTTAATGTGTAGACTGTTACTTAGTGTTTTACAGATTAAAGTACTAAGCAAGATTACAGTATGCTTGACTTCATATTTTTTTAATGTGTAGACTGTTACTTTTTATTGCTATATCCAAGATGAAGAATAACATTTCATATATCTAAAATATCTCTCCTTTGCAAACAATGGTGTTAGTAATCACCAAATTTATCATTTTTTTCAGCCCCATTTCTATTTACTGAGCATAATGAGTTTTGTGTTTGCTGTTCTTTCTTGAATGCAGTTGAATTTTTCCAAAAATGTTCTATTCAAACCCCAGGGAGGTTAATGTTTTCCAAGAATGCAAAGGGTCTGTACTCCAATTCCTCTCCCTCTTCCTTGAGCCATCTCCATTGTGAATTTATACAAGGGAAAACCCGATTTTGCCAAACATCTAGTTTGCCTTCTCTGGGCCTGGCACTTTCCTCTCTATAAAAGGCCATTAGCAGGAGGAAGGCCTTTCTTCCTAATCAAAGTGCCATCCTCAGAATCCATCCATAATAGCCACCCCTCTCCAACTTCCATAGCGCTTTTCTCTGAATGTTCAGGGCCATTACAATAGGCTGCCACTGGAGAACTTGAATGGGGATCTCATTTGCTGCACAAGCCTACATAAGTCCAAAGAGAGTTTGTGTATAAGCCCTACAATTTTCCTTTGTTTGTTCTTTATTTTGTACTCTCTTTGGCTGAAGTTAATTACACTGGAGCCATTAACTCAAGCAAAATGAAAATAGCCCAGTGGGGAATCATCCTAGCTCAGGCCCCAGGGAGAAAAAGCACAACAGCTCTTCATTGTCTCCAATGAGTGCTTCAAATTAATGACTGGTGATAAGGTTTTTGAGAGTCTCTTTCTACTTCGCTACAACATCAGCTCCTTGAGTAAAGAATAGAGGTACTTAAAACCCACCTACTAGATATAATATCTTGCTCTCCTTTTGTAAACATTCTTTTAATTTTATTAGCTTCTGTTCTATTAGCTACTAAGAGACCGCTTAAGGGCATTTCGAGAGGTCAAAATGATATCCCAAAGTTAAGGTATTAGAAACAATCTCAGAACCAAAGATGTTCTTAGACCTTTGATCTTTCTGAAATTCATCCTTCTTTTCTTCTGGACATAAACTATAGAGACTAGAATCATTCTTTTCTTTTTTTTTTTTAAATCCACAGTTACTCTGATAACTAAATTACACAAAGACCCAAAAAAGAAAGAACACTTCAGATGAATCTCACTTATGAATATTGCTGCAAAATTACTCCATAACATTCTCACAAACTGAATCCAAGAACACATAAAAACCATCATTCACCACGATCACTAGGATTCCTCCCAGGGATTCAGGTATAGTTCATTATACGAAAATCCATCAACATATCTATATAGACACACTCAAATACATGATCATCTCATTAAATGCTGAAAAAGTCTTCAAAAAACATACACTCCTTCATGTTCAAAGTTCTGGAGAGATCAAGAATTCATGGTACATAACTAGACATTATAAAAGCAATATGTAACAAAACAACAACCAACATCAAATTAAATGAAGAGAACTAGAAGGAACCTCACTAAAATTCAGGACAAGACAAAGTTGTCTATTCTCTCCCTATTTATTCAATATAGTACTCGAATTTCTAGCTGAGGCATTTAGAGAACAAAAGGATATTAAGGGGGTACAAATTGGAAAGAAAGAAGTCACAGTGTCACTATTTGCAGATGATATGGTAGTATACATAAGCAAACCCCAAATTTGCATCAGAGAACTACTACAGCTGATAACTTCATTCAACTTTATTAAAGTGGTATAATATAAAATTAACTCAAATTTGTATGCTTCCTTCATAAATTGGTAAACAGGCTGAGAAAGCAATTAGGGAAACAATACCCCTCACAATAGCCACAAATACTAACAAATATTTCAGTGTAACTCTTACCGCACAAGTGAAAGTTCTGTATGACAGGAAATTCAAATCCCTGAAAAAAGGAAATCCCTGAAAAAAGGAAGACCTCAGAAGGTGGAAAAATCTCCTAAGCTCAAGGTTTGGTAGAATTAACATAGTGAAAATGGCCATCTTACTAAAAGCAATCTACAGGTTCGATGTAATCTTCATAACAATTCTAACAAAATTATTCAGACATGGAAAGAGCAATTCTCAACTTTATATGGAAAAACAAAAAACAAACAAACAAAAAAAAACAAAAAATGAAAAACAACAACAACAACATAAACCCAGGAAAGCCAAAACAATTCTCAACCATAAAACAACTGAGGAAATCATTACCCCTGTCTTCAGGCTGTACTGCAGAGAAAAAGTGATAAAAACTACATGGTATTGGTGCAGAGTCAGACAGATTGATTAATGGAATTTAATTGAAACCCAGAAATAAAACCACACACTTTTGGACACTTGATCTTTGACAAAAAAAAAAAAAAGCCAAAAATATACAATGGACAAAAGAAAACATTTTCAATAAGTGGTGCTTATCTAACTGGTTATCTGTATTCAGAGGAATGAAATTAGATCTATATTTGTCACCTTCCACAAAGGAAAAGTCCAAGTGAATCAAGGATCTCAACATAAACATAAAACCAGATATACTCAATCTAATAGAAGAGAAAGTAGGAAAGAGCCTCGCACTCATTGGAATGGGGGTGGATGGATTTCCTAAATAATACTCCAATGACTTATGCTCTAAGGTCAAGAATTGATAAATTGGACCTCATGAAACTGAAAAGCTTCTATAAGGCAAAAGACTCCATAGGTCACTTACAGATTAGAATAATTCTTATCTATGTGAGTCACATGCAATACTGGTTCTCTCTGCCAAAGCCAGATATAAAACCCAAGTATATAACTTTGAAATTTCTTCTTTTGTATGTGTTAGAACTGGTCATTAACAAATTACTTATCTGACTTTGTTTGATTATAGGAAAAAAAAAAAGCAAACCCTATTCTATGAAGAATTGTTCACTGCACAGCATTGAAATGAACACTGTATGTGAAGAGTCAAAAAGAAGCTGTGTTTTGTTACCTGGCCTGGCACTGTTCAACCATAACTTCTCAGTCGTTCTAAATAGTTGTCTATGAGTCTTCAAACAAAACTAAACAAACTATTCTAAGTCTTTTTATTTTAATCTGAGAATTGTAAGAGAAAGACTAATTCCACAATGTTTGAGCCAGATTTGAAGCAAGCCTAAGTTAAATACTGGCTATGGGGATGGGCCAGGATCATTCGCGGATTCTCAGGAAATGGAAATGACTCGCATTTTTCAGAGGCTTAAAAAGGCAAAACCATAAGGTCTGTGTATTCTCATCAGTTCTTTATATTGTGGTGACCTTTAACCATAAACTTTTTATTGTTGTCACTCCATAACTGCAGTTTGCTACTATTACAAACTGTAGTGTAACTGTTTTTGCTCCAATTAGGAGCAAGTATCCACCTGGACTTAACTTACTGACTAATCGAGCTCATTCTGTGCAGTTGAGTAATACAAACTTGTTTAACAAGGAAAAACATGTAGTCTATTATCTCCTCAAAATGATAGCCCCAGAAATTCCAGGGAATTATCTGTTTCTGAAATAGTGGGGCTTACAGGCTAAGTTGCAAAATAACACTCGGGTAATCTGAATATTCCCATATAAAATAACACAATTACTAAATATATACAACATTCTTTTCCATTGCTGTTATTTTTCCCTATAGTAGGAAGAGAATCATCCCTTTCTCCTCGTTGTCTTAATATTTCCTTGAATATTGCTTTAGTTATTCAGCACTTACACAGTTACTATATAGCACATTAAACATTTTTATTATTTATTCTTACATTATATTTTTCTAGTGGTGAGGTTGTTGTATATTATTTGATTTGATGTTTGAGTGTGTAAAGGAATCATTTTCATTAGGGCATATTCATGAGTTGGTCTTAATTATTCCTTCTCCAATCTGGTTCGATTTCTAAGACTTGGTTATTTATGTGGCAACAAACTTCAATATGGAAGTACATATGTGATAAGACATAGAATCTTTAAATGCATTCTCTGGAGTGGTACAGTAGTGTCATATAGTTTGTTTTTATGTTTTAGATAAACATCATACAGGTGTCATTTTGTTTCAATATTTTAACTTCTTTCTATCCCAGTGATTCTCAACATTCCTAGTAACCTAACACTTTAATACAGTTCTTTATGCTGCGGCGACCTCCAACCATAAACTTCTTTTTGCTGCTACATCATAACTGCAGTTTGCTACCGTTATAAATTGTAATGTGAATATTTTTGCTGAAGGAGGTTTGGCAAAGGGTTTTCTTTTTATTTTATGCTATAATTTTATTTTCTTTTATTATTATTTTATTTATTTACATTTCAAATGTTATCCCCCCCTTCCCAGATTCCCCTCCTCAAACTCCCTATCTCATCCTCCCTCCCTCCTGCTTCTATGAGGGTGCTCCCCCACCCACCTGTCTACTCCTGGCACACCGCCCTAGCATTCCCTTAAACTGAGGCATCTACCCTCCACAGGACCAAGAGCCTCAACTCCCATTGATGCCAGATAATGCAGTCCTCTGCTACATATGTAGCTGGAGCCGTGGGTTCCATAATGTGTACTCTTTGGTTGCTAGTTTAGTCCCTGGGAGCTCTGGGGGTCTGGTTGGTTGATATTGTAGTTTGTCCTATGGGATTTCAAAAACCTTCAGATCCTCCAGTTCTTCCCCTAATTCTTTTATTGGGGTCTCCATGCTCAGTCTACCAGAGCCTGACCAATACCGATGCAGATCCATGCATCCAACCATCAGTCTGGTGGTTGGCTTTGAGCATCCACCTCTGTATTGGTCAGGTGCTGGCAGAGCCTCTCAGGGGACAGCTATACCAGGTTCCTGTCAGCAAGAGCTTCTTAGCATCAGCAATAGTGTCTGGGTTTAGTGTCTGCAGATGGGATGGCTTTCTAGGTGAGGCAGTCTCTGCTCCTTCAGTGTCTGCTCCACTCTTTGTCCCTTGGAGCCTCTTGCTTTCTTGGCATATGAGACTTTCTAGTGGCTACCCCCAGTTTCCCATTCCCACTGCTACATGCCACCTTTCATTCTCCTGGCCCACTCCCCAGTCTCCTCCCACACCTGATCCTGATCCCCCTTTCTGTCTCCTCCTCTCTCCTTCCCAGGTGCCTCCCACCCTCTACCTCTCATGGTTATTTTGTTTCCCCCTTCTAAGTAGTAATTCAGCATTAACACTTTGGACTTCCTTCTTTTTGAGCTTCATATGATCTGTGGGTTGTATTGTGGGTATTCTGAGGTTTTATTCCTAATATCCACTTATAAGTGAATATGTCAACCGATAGGTTGATAACCACTGTTCTAGCCACTAATAACTGTTTCCCCTTCCCCACTAGGTTACAAGCCTTTGCTGTTTATTTTCTTGAGACATTCTGTATAGGGTTTCAGGGAATCTTATAGATGTTTTGACTAGCATTGTTATGATGAATAATAATGTTAAACCCCTTTTCAAATATGGATAGGTCATATGTGCTTCTTTTGATAACTAGATTTAGCCCATTTATTGAATGAAAGGATTTCCCTGTTCTGTATATGTTTGTAGCTCTTGACATCCTAGTTATCAAGTACCTAACTGATGTACAGTAGATGAGGACTGATACCCTTCCTGCAGCATGTCTATACACTTTAGCACAGATTTCCTTTGCTGTGTGGAAACACACAAGTGTCACAGGAGCCTGTTCACTAATTCTCAGACTTCATTTTTATACCCTTGGAGGTATTTTCATAATGTTCTTGACTTTATCATACTTTTGACCCTATGTTTTTCCTTGTCCTCTTCTAAGTTTTGCAATTTTATATCAAGTTCCTTGATACAGTTGAATTTTTAGACAGGATGAAAGAGATATAGATTGAATTTCATTCCCCCGTATGTGGATAACTAGTTTAAACAAAACCTTTTCTTGAAGAGGTTGTCCTTTCTCCACCGATTCATTCTCTTCTGGCATTTGTTCACAACATAGGTACCTATAGCTGTGTGTATATGTATGTTTGTCCTGCTCTATCATGTTAGTTTAAATAGTTTCTAAATTATGTTTTGGGTGTCACCAAGAAGCCCCAGTGAAGTTTAAAGTTAGCTATTGCACCTCTTCTAGCATTATACTTTATGATCAACATTGCATTTGCTATTCAGGGTCATTTTGTGTTTCCAAAAATTATATATTTTGAGATTGATTTCTGGTTTTTGTGAAGGATGTTGTGGGATTTTCATTGGGAAATAAATCTAATTTCTATACAGGTTTTTTTTTCTTATTAAAAATAACTTTTTTCATAGCATTAATTATACTAATTAATGTACACTGAAGGTTTTTCCATCTTGTAGTATCTTGTTTAATTTCTTTTTTGATTGAATGAAAAATCTAAAAAGGATTTCCCTGAAATCCTTTTCAGTAGTAAAAGTTGATTTTACTATTATTTTTGTATGCAGATACATGTGAGAGAATTTGTGGTGTGGAACCTGTAGGAAGGTGTCCGAATCCATGAATCTGAAGGTAACAATGTTTGAAAGTTGATGTAGGTACTAGGAACCAAGTTCTAGTCCTTTGAAAAATAGAGTCTCCTCTCTATTCCCTTAAAATTGTTGTTTTAGATGATTTACACTCATCAAGTGATTTTAAGAATTTAAATTTAAATGTAAAGTGTGCCCACCTAACATATAAAATTGCGTGGCACAAAGTTGTAGCTTCAAAGCTTATACATTTTCAAACTTTAAAGTATCACAATTATTGTATTTGAATTATTTTGTTAGAAAACAAAACAAAACTCTGTAGACATGCTAATGGTTAAAATACAATGAAAAGATCAGTGACAGAACAATACCCAAAAAGCTGAAAATTTTTACGGTGCAGAAGAAAAGCACAATTTGCATATATCCTGTCATCCCAAGCATGATACTAATGGATTTATTCCTATTAGTCCAACCACTGCTTCTGTGATGACAATTAGTGACAGTGACTAAATACTTGATATGAGCTCTGTACACTGCCAAGACTTAATATATGCAGTTCATTTGTTTATCTAACAATCTTCATAAACTTCTTTTGTAAAATGAGGAGAATTAGACTTGATAAATAAATTGATCTAAATGATTAAAGTTAAGAAAGGCAAGATATGAAATAAGATAAACACAAGACCCAGAAGTGTAATTGTTCTACTGCTTCCTACATAACCACCTCCACTTTTGCTTTTCTCTGTGACCTTGTTCTTTCTCTAAACACCACTATTCATGCTTACAGCCCAGTAGATGGTGGGGAAGGAAAAGAAGATAAGGACAATAAATAAATGATTGGGGTTTTTGGGATAAGTTGTAGTTGGAGAAATAAGGCATTATTCAATATGCTTGAGGCAAGATCCTGGACACACAGCTCCCGGTAAAATTCACACTTTCTATAAATCTCTGTCCCATCATCTGAACAATGAGCTTAAAAATCATTAATAACATTTTATGACCATTTAAAAAATGAATCTATTGATGAATTAAATAATCAGTTCCATAGCACAGTAGTAGCAATTTAATCCTTGTTAGTTTCTATTATTATCAATAATAATAATAATAATAACAACAACAATAATAATAATAATAATAATAATAATAATAATAATAATAATAAGTCAAAGTATATCGAGATTAGTTGGCTTCTACCTTTTATTAGATGAATATTCAATTAAATCTGGGTTGATTGCTTTAAAGATTAATGTGTAGGAGTAAAATATATCATTGCCACCTCAGAAAATTAAAATTTGTTATAAAAATAAGTTCTTGTATATTTCTTTATTTTTGTTAATTTAGTATTTGGTATTTTGTTTTTTTGGTTTGTTTGTTTGGATTAAATTTGATTGTTTAAAATTTGTTTTGTTTCTATATTTGTCTTTTTCTGGCAAAGGTTCAAATTTTTTTCTACCTACTATAGAATTGTTGATATAAACACAGGATACTTAAATAAGTGTAGAACCAGAGCAATTGGCCCAGATCTTTTTGATAGCCAATTGGGTGTATTAAACATTATTGCACTCCTAGTTGTATCTGATACATTGTAGGTACCCTGTTGATGTTCAATAAACAGATTCAGTCAATCTCTCCCAAAAGCATATTAAACAGTGAACACATATGCCTTACAGTTAATGAATTAACTTACTCCAGAATTCTCTTTTCAATTCAGTTGCAACAAAGAATATAGATTTCATTATCAATTCTTTCATTAAATATGGCATTTTACATATTTACACATCAGTATAGAAGAAGCAAAATCTTAACCAGCAAATGCTTTCCCCCACTGCTTCCTCCCCAGCTCCTATAGTTTATCCTAGATTTATGCCAGAAGACTTTAGAATGTTAGAGGAAACAGAGTAATCACCATATTGACTGATTAATTCTTCTGCTTATTTGTGCTATACTTTTTTCTAGAGAGACTCACTTTATAATTTATAACATAATCCATTTGGGAAAACTATTTTTTCAAAAACTCTTGGTATAATCTTGAATCCATGGTATGCTTATGAAATTAGCTTTCTTTTTCATTACACAGAATAATTAGTGCCCAGAAGAGATAGGAGGAGATGAATAAAGTTTTGTCCAAGGTGACAACCTGGTGGAAAAATCAAAATCAGTATTTCATGAAATACTCATCTTCTCCCAGTAACTAAACACAATTGAAACATAGCCAAAAAATACTAACTCCTGATGATAACAAGAATATATGTATATATAATAGTTTCTGTCTGCAATGCCTAGCAGCTGGCGGAATCTGCCACTAATAACTTTTTTTTTAATTTGCTAATATCATTTGGCTTTTTTCTCAAATGAGATTTAAAATCAAAACATTTGGCAATCCACAGTAGCACCATCAAGCTATGGTTTCATGTTGGTTCGGCTACAGCTTGATAACTTACAGGCTCAATGGGCTGAATGTGTCTTGGCAAGATTATTAAATTCAATGATTCTCAGACCTGGCTTAATATCAACATGTAATGGAGATCTATAAAAATAGAGATTCCTGGGTAAAAAGTTTTGCTGATACATATGTTAGGATCTAAATAAACAAGTAGTATCTAGAAGATTTGATCTTAACAAAGCCTTCCAAAGGTCTCCTAGGATTGGCTAAGTTTGGAAATCATTGTGTTAATATGTATACACTCTTAGGTCAGAATATTGTAAGCAGTTTTTTCTATGTATATTGCCACATAATAAACTGCTTCTAAATATTTCAATGAAGCATGGTAGTCATTTCATCTGCATGTTTTTATAATCCTTTTGTCCATTCATTTATTTCACATGCGAATATCATATAGCCCACCCCTATGATTCCCATTTAAATTCTCAGATTCCTTATAGATAAGTGTCCAGGATGTACTGTGATCAATTTTGAGCACAAGAGGCTAGAGAATGATTTTTTAAAGAATGGGTGCTTTGGCTAACTAATGACTGGCCTAACATGTGTCCCATGCTATGAGAGAGATCCCATCCCTGATACGATTAATGACATTCTGCTATAGTTGCAGACAGGTACTTAACATAACTATTATCTGAGACACTTCATCCAGCAAATAAATGATGAAAGCATATGCAAAGACCAAAGGTTAAACATTAGAGAGGGAGGGATGATTAAAGGAACCAGAAATGTGAAGGATGCCTCAATAAAATCTACAGAATGAACAAATCTTGGCTCAGAGGTTCACAGAGGCTAAATCATCAGAGAGCATGCATGGGAAAGACATAGGCGCTCTGCATAGATGTGATAGTTGTGCTGCTGGGTCTTCATGTGGAACTCAGACCGGCAAGAACAGGGACTCTGTTGCCTGCCTTTAGATCCCTTTCTCTCAAAGCGGCTGACTTGATTATGCTCAAGAAGATGCACCTAGTCCTACTGCAACTTGACATGCCAAGGTGGATTGATAGACATGGGAAGTCTGCAATTTCTCAGGAGAAATTGAGGGTGGGGGAAGGGAGGAAAGAAGAGGTGAGAGAGGTACTACTGGGAGCAGATGGGGGAGGAGAATGAGCAATTAGGATGTAAAAAATGAAACAATTAATTTTTAAAATGGTTTTTTTGGGAAGTTTGCAACCGACTACATTTCCTCTTTGGTACATTCTTCATACCAAAAATCACATGGTTTTCTTTGTTATCTTGCTTGAACTATTTTTAAATGTATTGATGTCTCTTGGATTTGAATCCTTCCTATAAAGCAAGGTACTTACTGAATTTTGTTAATATCCATAGTTCTGTATATTGTCATTTTATGTTCAATCTAAAATCATAGTCAAAGAGAAAAAGCATATGTCACATTGAAACATTTTCCCTGTTCAAATCTCAATTGTTTCTCAGGTTCCGTGCCTCAGAATTAACTTGTCCATATCTTTTTTTCTCTTTTTTTTACCACATAATGTCTATTCCATCTTGTTTCCTTCTCTCAAATCCTCCATTTGTTTGCAGTGTCATATAGATGTGCCTTTGAACCTCTGGACATTTTGTCCTGTCTTATATAAGAGAAATAAGCTTAGCTTTCAGTTTTAGCTCACTGTATCATCCTCTAAACAATCCTGTCTGACCCTTCTAATATATAATCCCCATAATAATTTGTCTCAGTTCAATTTATTACCCAGTGTATTTCCCTTGCAGCAGCAGATGAAAGCAGTTGTGATCATATTTGTTATGCATCCATTGTCTACGTTCTGCTACCTGACAATGTCTCTCCTGAGAGCAAAAGTTTGTTCATCTTTTCAATGGTATAATCCTAGACTCTTAGCAAAGAGCCTGGCACTAGCAACACACACACACACACACACACACACACACACACACACACATATATATATATATCCAAATATATAATACAATATATTCATAGATATATATATATTCATAGACATATATATATTTCAGTATAGCTCTTTGCAAAGAGCCTGACACTAGCAATACACACACACACACACACACACACACACGTATATATATATATATATATATATATATATATATATATATGTGTGTGTGTGTGTGTGTGTGATTAATGAATGGTTAAGCACTGTGTATTTTCCAATGTGTAGTCTCAGTCTGAACTAGAAGTATATAGTTGGACACTCTATAATGTATAAGAAACTGCTTTATTTTTCTACCACAGTGAGAATTTGTCTTATGGAAAGCTACTACTTTGTAAGTGAATTAGATAGCTCTTTTAATTTTTCTTCTTCCTTCCTTCCTTTCTTTCTTTCTTTCTTTCTTTCTTTCTTTCTTTCTCTTTCATTCTTTTTAAAGGTAGAATGAGTAGGTGTGTAATGTTACTAAAACCTGAGGTATAGATGAAACATTAGCCTCAGCGAAACATGGTGGATGTCTACACCTAGCCTATTTGATGGACATGACAGGCACTTTGTACAAAGAACTCACATAGGCTGTGACTGCTAGTAAAAACCTGCACATGATCAAGAAATCTAAAATCATCATGGATGTAGAAATGGTCCAAGAAATAACTGCCTCTGCTAAAGAGCTATTCGTAATGGATGGCTTTGTAGAAAGTGCAGTCCATTTTCTTCTGAGTTGAGGTATCTGCGAATCTACTGGTAGTTCACCAGTTTGTCCTACAGGAATTTAAATACAGGCAGCACTAAGTGAAAGTAGTAAATATTTTAAAAGAACAATAGTATTGCACAAAAAATGGTACACAGAAAAGTGGTGGTGGGAGTAAAGGACACAATGGAGAAAGTTTAAAGTTACAGTTAAAACCTGCAACAAAATCCTATTGGTCACAATAGATATTTTCTGTAATTTGTTATTTAGCAGTCCACAAGAAACACCTCAAACAATACTGACTATTGCCATTGCTCTGGATTGCTGAAAAAACAAACTAGGAAGTCAGACCCTATGACTGGAGACATCAAACATATTTGTTGCATCACATAAACAGATCAAGTTGGAACTGCCATAGAAACGTTGTCCCTCTGACTAGCTTTTACAGTGCTGGATAGTGCTAACAAACTACTGGAGAATAAAGGTCATAAAGTTTTAACTTGTGGTGGACCATGTGTTTTACAATACTGATCTGCTAGGCAAGGAGTACCCTATGGTTCAAGAGCAGCATGAATTTCATGAGGGAACTAACAACTTTTATCCTGAGATTAAGGCACACTCTGTAGAAAGCAATTAGCACCTGGAATTCTTAACCTTATCAAATGCCCATTGGGGGAAAATAATCACAGCGCCTATGAAGGAAACAACTATACTAATAAATGGACAAATAGTTAAACTGCTGTTTTAATAATTATGTTTATTCTCATATTGGGCTCTCACTTGATAAAAGATCTCATGTTCTGCACTGGGTAGTAGTAAATATAGATTTCTTAGTGGTCAAAGTGATTGCTTAGGGTTCATCCCTAAACACACCATCTATATCACACATATATACATGCAAGGTAAAACACTTATCTCAAGTTCCCTTTTCATGTCCTAAATAAACTCTATTTTACATACACACACACACACACACACACACACAGAGAGAGAGAGAGAGAGAGAGAGAGAGAGAGAGAGAGAGAGAGAGAGAGGGAGAGAGAGAGAGAGAGAGAGAGACAGAGACAGAGACAGAGACAGAGAGAGACAGAGAGACAGAGAGAGGGACAGAGACAGACAGAGAGTAAGAGATCTGAGTAAGTATATGATGCGAACATATGGGGAGGAAGAATTCAAGAGGCAGTGAAGCAGAGTAATAATATAAACATGTTATAAATATATATATACAATTGAGAGTGAATATAAAATAAACTTAACATGGAATTAGAACCTCTTTATTCACATTGGCATTTTAAGAGTATATCGTCATCATACTTAGTAACCATAATCATCCCTCATCCAACATCAAGGTACATGTTTTTATACTGAAGGCACTTTAGAGTCTGAACAGAAAAGTCCCCACAGCAATTGGAATAGACTATCCTGTGAAAATGTATCATTCTTCCATTATTTGTTTACAACCTCCTTATAATCTTATGAACTACAGAGCTTGGAAGCATTTAGAAAGTTTTTAACCTTTTCATAGTGATTTTTATAGGACTCTAAACTTGAAGAATGACATTGTGGGAACAACACTGAGGAGAATTGTGAGCTGTAGTAATTATTTCATTCTCTTCTACGATCTTGGAAATGTCATGTTACAGATTTGAGTTCAAGTTTTCTCCTCAATAACACAGAGATTAAAGCCTAACCTATAGAGTTATTGTGACATTCAGCAGCCAAACAAAATAGTGTGTGAGATATATTTTATAATTACTAAAATTTATTCAAACATGAAGTAGTATTATATGAAAAGAGGGTGCTAATCACTTCAAAAAGACTTACTAGAACATCAATTATGCAAAATATTGTTGCTAAGAGAGGCAGTGAAACAAATTAGTTACTAGTCTGGGCTGTGGTTTAATGGTAAAACCATTGCTTAGCATGTGGAAGGGCCTGATTTGAGGCAAAGTGGAGAACATTTTTATTTAAAGAGAAGACGCATGAACAAATCCCTAGTTTCATAGTGCTGTTAGCCTTAGGATTTTATCCTTCATTATTTATAGGCACTCTACTATTTAACTTAATTAAATAGTACAGTCTATTTTATTTAATTTTATACTTTTTACTTAATTCACTTTATATCCTGCACTCTGCACCCTCCTTGTCATTTCTTTCCACATCTCTTTTCTCATCTAAGCCCCATTCTCCACTGAGTGGGTGGGGCTACCCTGTGTATCTGCTCAATCCTGGCACTTCAGCTCTCTGGGAGGCTACATGCTTCTTTTCCCACCAAGGCCAGACAAGGCAGCCCAGCTAGGAAAACACATCCGTGAGACCCATCCCATGAGCAAGCACCAATTCCTAACATTATTATTGATACACATCCTGGAATATGCACTATAATAAACTTCAGGCCTGAAATTGACTTTAGGCCAGGACTGGGAAATAGGTTCAGATATTTTGGTCATCCTGATAAGCCCTTAGAAACTGTGATCACTCCTGTTTTTTTATTGTCTTGCTTTTTCCTTCACTATTTGCATCTATTATATTTCTAGTTCCTCAACCTAGAACTGACCTTAAAACTTGCATGAATTAAAATTGGATAAAAGCAGTTTGGGGAAAATTTTTAAAAAAAACATGTCCAGTATGCTTTCACACAGGAGCAAGTTGTCCTCTGAGAGGATCTACCCAGAGCTGACTTACAGATACAGACACTCACAGCCAAACACAGGATGGAGCCTGAGGACATTTATAGGAAAATAGAAGGAAGGATTCTGGGCCCTCAATAGAATAAGAACTGCTCAGAAAGACATACAAGTCAACTAACCTGGACCCTTGTGGCTCTCAGAGTCTAAAACATCAACCAAAGAACAGACATGAAATGGTCTTAGGCTTCCCTGCTCATATGTATCAGCCTGAACTTCATGTGGGTCCTGAACACTGGAGTGGGGGCTATCCCAAAGGCTGTTGGCAACATGGGGGATATGTTCTGCACTCTGCTATTCTTTAACAATGACTTTGTTAAAACAGAATTTTATACATATTTTCTTTTCATTTCTTATAATTTCAAACAATTCTGTTTACTTATTAAAGTGAACATATGGGGAAAAAGAATTCCAAGGAAAATGTGATGGAGTAATCACAAAAATATGCTATGTTATACATATGTATAAAATTGAGCTACATGCCTTCCAAAATAAAAAAAATTATAAAAAATAGAATAAATTTAAATGTTATTACTATCTTAAAAAACTTGTTTCTTTCAACATGTGCTCCACAAAGTTACTTATTAAGGAAAGTTAAATATAAAAAAAAATACTAATTCAATTTATATAAAAGAAAAGGGGATATCAATATATATATTTGCAGATATATGAATCTTCACAGAAGAAATAAATAAATGAAATAAATCTTTAAATGCTTTTTTTAAAAATAAAAGAGAAAAATAAATGAAAATGTAAGATGTCAATACTATCCTAAGCAACTGCTTTCTTTCAATGTTTGCTCCATAGGAATATTGGGACTGCTTAGCCTAGCACATGACACACACATATGGGCCTGAGAATAGGCTTATACAGTAAATAGAAGGATATCTAAATAATGATAAATATAGGGAAGGATATTAAATTAATTTATGTATAAAGAAAAAGAGGAATATAATATTATATATATACATATGTATATATATATGTATATTAGTAACTCTATTCTTAAAAATATTTTATAGCCATAATCTTACATTGATAAAAATTTTTATGTTTTGATACAAAATTAATGTTAAATCTTGTTACATTGGTACAAAATTTTATAAATTGACACAGGTTTAAGGTTTTCTTTGGTATAAATTTTTATATAGTGCTATAAAATTTAAAATTGATTTTGTTATTCTTAGATAGACATTGTGCTCACGCAACTCATTTAAAATTACAAAGTTTAATCCCAGTCCTTTCAATAGGTATTGTTACAAACTGTTTAAATAATGAAATTATACAAGCTAATAGTCAAATAGTGAACCTTACAGTCATATTAGATTCTGATCTAGTTAATTACAATAAAATGTTTTCAAGGTTATTCAAGTAGTGAATAGCTAAAATAATCAATCTATTTAAATATTCAGTTATGGTACAGATTGTTGGTCTTCAAAAGCATCAGAGATCCAAAAAATATGACATTTAAAGTTATTTCATTATTAAATGATCTTTTGACTATGAGATATATCTACTCCTGTCAGTATATCCATTCCACAACAAAGAAGGTGATGAACATCAATACCTCAATGTGGAGGTGCTTCAGTTGTGACAAACTAGCCACTAGGCTATATATATATATATATATATATATATATATATATATATATATATAT
>JANHMN010000004.1:75461855-75485455 GCA_030674055.1 Rhabdomys pumilio | reverse complement strand
TATATATATATATATATATATATATATATATATATATATATATATATGACTTTTTTCTGCAAATAGAATGCTGTCCAAAAAGTGATAAATGGGCACAAGATTGTTAACTACCAAGCTTTGCCAAGCTTTGCCAATACAAGATAAACTAGTCCTTCATACTTTCTACTTCAGTTAATCTGTCAAACAATCTGGGACAGAAGTTTAAGAAGATACTACCATGTTATAAAAGTATTAGAGACTGCCCAAACAGTCAATCATCTCTGACAATTGTTTAATTTTGGAAGCTATGTCTTTGTACTTCCTATATACTCAGATATTTTAATTTTCTTTCAACTCTCTGATGGGGTTAATGAATAAATACTTAAATAGTTATAGTCTGACAATTAAACTTAATTTTTATAAGATTTAAAAAGATGTTCTAGGACTAAAAAAGATAGTTTTCAGTTAGTAATACAAGTTAAAATAAAAAATAATTAAGATATGAAGTGATAAACTCATTAAGACAGATGATAAAATACTTTATTTAAATTGCCAAATATAAGACTGAGATTATAAATATATATTATACCTTATAATTTGCATACTTGTTATAATTATTTTCAATTTATATTTGAGAATAAAAGACTTTTATTGGGCTAAAAAGGCACATTTTTGAGGTTTGGTCTTGTTCTCTATTGGAATGCTAAGTGTCATACCTCAAGACCTAGAATCTGCAAGGAGACCTAAGTGACTCTGTCCCCAAGTTCTTTTTGATTAGTAAATAAAGATGCCAAGATCAATTAGCAGGCAGAGGAGATATAGTTTGTGTTTAGGTTTTCCAAGCTTAATGTTAGAGGAGAACCATAAAGAGCAGAAAATAAAAGAGGAAAGAGAGAAGCAGTCATAGGTTAGATGAGCCATAAAAATCATGGCTCTGAGGGCTGCTCAATTGTTCATAAGAGAAACCTTGATAAAACAGAAGAAATAATAACTTGGTGTTATTGATAGGAAAATGGTTTCTAATTAAGTAGTGGGTAGGTATCTGCTAGCTCATAGGCTAGTTAAGGTTTACTATAAAAATAAAGGTTCAAGTATTCCAAATACCATTGGATTCATATTAGTTCTACAATTCACAGTGGTAGTCATAATTAGGAAAAAGTTTAGTGTATTCATCATAATTCTCACACCGCTCAGGATGTTTTAAGGATACATAGGGAGCTTATGAATTTCAAGAATGCTGCTCTGTTGAGCATTGATGATGTAGATACTGCAGATAAAATTACCTATGGCCTGAGGTCAGTATTTCTATTTTAGACAAGCTTCAACAAATGTCATATATAGCTTGATTATGCTAGCCTTTTTTATCCTGAGAATACTTTTATTCCTGCCTATTGTGTTAAAGCTTTTCTTCAACAACATCAAAATGTTGGCAGCCAAAGTACATGACTTGAACCTGAAAATGGACACTCAGACAGAGTTATTAAATTCACAGGCTGGCAAGTCAAGAATAGGTAAGATTCTGCACAGAGCCTTACCAACCTAAGACAGAAGTGCATTGCTTTTGATAATGCATATTCTATGATGAGTAAGGAAGGCATTCTTGTCAGAATGACCTAAGACTGGCTCAGTCTTGTTAATGAAATAAAAAAGGGGGAGAGGCCAAGAGCCTTTGGGGCTGCTTGGCAAGAGTCTGACATGGGCCAAGGACAAGGAAATGGGCTACTTGGCAAGAATATAACATTGGCTAAAGACTAGGAAGTAGGCTTCAGGCAGGAATCTGATACTAGGCTAGAACAAAGAAGTAATTTCAGACAGGAATCTAAATTTTAGGCTAGAACAAGGAAGTAGGATTCAGACATGAAAATGACCTTGTGCTTGGACAGGGAAGTAGGCGCAGATACTTTGGTCATCCTGATAAACTCTTAGAAGCAGTGATCACAGGAGTGTTCACGTAATCGGTTTAATGCCTTGCTTTTTCTTTGACTATTTGTGTTTATTGTATTCTTGTTTCTTGACTATTTGCATCTATTGTATTGCTAGACTCTCAACCTAGAACTGACCTTAATACATGCATGCAATCAAAATGGTGTAAAAGCATAAAGTAGGAGGGAGGATCAGATAGAGGATTCTAGGGAGGGGAAATGGTGAAAAAGAATGACATTTGTATTGTAAATAAATAAAATATCCAATAAAAAATAAAGGTTATGTCCATTTTATCCAGGAACTAAATGGTTAAGGATGGTAGAAATGTCAGATTGAGATTAAAACTTTCTATAGCAAAGAGTACAAAAATATTTAAAATAGAGTTAGAAACTTATTTATTCACATTGGCATTTCAAGAGTCTGTCTATTGTGCTTAGTAGACAGAATCATTCCTCATCCAACATCAGGCTACATGTTTTTCCAACTGAAGCCAATAATGAGGATAGAAATCCATTATTTCTCTTAATAGCACTTTGGACTATGAACATAACCCTGTGTTTATGTTTGTTTTTATAATTTTATTTTCTTTTTCTAAGTAATATCTGCATTTAAGGTGCGATTGTTTGGCTGTAATTGCATACACAAGAATATATCTTGAAAATAATTGGAAATTTTCCATAGTCACTTACTAAAAGACAAAAATTTCTAAAAGTAATAAAATATTAGTAATAAATGGAAAAATTATTCATAACTCACAATACAGAAGAATCTTAAGTACTTTATTAATATGCAAAGAGCTTCTGAAAATCAATAAGAGATAAGAAAAATGACCCAGTATAAAAATGGGAAAAATTTTGAACAGCCTGCTAAAAGAATAATGCAAATGTCCAATAAACTTCAAAAACAGAACCTTCTAACATGTAATTAAGAAAATGCAAACTGAGTTTAATGGATCTTTGTTTGTCATTTGTCAAAATAAATCAGAACTTGAGAAGAGTAGATTTAAAAATTCTCAAGAGAACCAGTCCTGTCTAAATTATTTATGATATAGCAAATTTATGAAAGCAAAAAGACATCTTAAAACATCAATGTTATTACATCACAGCTTAAAAAATGTACCCTCTTTAAATGAACATTCTGCTTCTTATATATACATTATATATACATACTAAATATGTGCTACATACATTTGCATATTTTTGTAGTTGCATTTTCAACTTTGTGTGTGACAGATAATAATTATATATACACATATGTGTATATACACACAAACATACACACACACACACACACACACACACACACACATACACACATACACACACACACAAATATTGAACAGACAATGGCTGTTTGTATTTCCCACCACAGTTTGCATGGAGTTATTTGAGAAGACACCTTAAAAAACATAGCATCTTTCCTTCTAAGTTCAGCATTAATTGAAGAAAAGGGAAAAGGCACATGCAGTAAGCAAATGCACTTCCAAATACCAATAAGGTCACATATAGATAAAATAGATGTTATCTACAAGGAAATTAAGTTTTTTGAGTAGCCACTCTTTAGCTTTTGTTTGTTACAAGACTGATCTTTCTCTTTCAAGGATTGTATAGAATGTGTATTTGTTGGGCTAACACTATTGAAAAAGCCAAATGCAATAAGCTTAGAAACATATTCCTGGGCAACTTTGCCTAACAGTTCCAATCTTAAAAATAAGTCCATTCAAGAGCACCTGTCATATGCAGGAAAATAAAGAAAGGAAGGAAGGCTACTGTTATTTGTCTATATCTCTCTCTCTGAAAGGTAAAAATTCAGTGTGTAAGTCATAGAGTTCCTTCCCTACATAGATTACTCTACTTACATACAAAACAGAAGAACTCCAGGAATTAATCTTAAATACAATTGTAAATAAAACTCATGTTTCCCCATTTTCCTGTATAACTTTAGTTCAGAGCAAATACTTGAATAATTAATGCATGTAGAAACAACCATGAGTTGAATAAATGAGTGGATATAATCCGATCAGGTGTTCGGGCAACTGTTGCTATTCCAGAACGATCAGAATATTCAGATTTATTTTTTGTGACATGCATAGAGTATTTTAGTAATGATAATGTAATAAAAGTAATTTAAAACATGTATGACTGGTGTTAATTTTTAAAAGGAAGTTTATAAGTTTTTTCCCATTTGTTTCAACTTTCCTTCTCACTTTTCTGTCTAATCCACACCCAAGCATGAAGCCTGAAGGACAAATATTTCCATTATAACTAAGAATAACTACTCATAGAATAGACATTCTTCATTAACTCTTCATGTCAATGAACTGTCTATGATATCATACTACTATGATTTCCACTGCTATGCAAAGAGACTGATGGACCATTTCTCAAATATATCAATGTGATATTTCTCCAGACCTTAAAAAAAAATCCTTCTGAAATTAATGACTACAACTTTAAAAATTTATTCTAAAGCAATCATAATGCCTGTGAGTATGTAGTTACTTTTTAGTGTGTTGATTAGAATAATTTCATACTCAAAAGGCCATTAATAATGCTGTGTCAGTTTTAGGAAATTGGCAATATAAGCCTTGAAATATATATACAATGGAAATGTTTCAGTCATTAGAGAAAAATGAACGATGACAGTACAATTAAGTTCCTCACATATATCTAGATAAAAATCTGTAGGTACAAAATACCAGGTAATTTATATACCTGTTTTTTGTAATTAAAATCAAAAGAGGAAACTATCTACAGCAAAAATCTAGTATTAGTAGCAGTTATTACTGTATCAGATGATGGCTTGTTATTTTTTTCCATACAAAGCTTTATAATATTAAATGTCCCCAATAAATGTATTTCTTTGGTTCTAAGATAATTAAATCTTTTACTGTGAAAATAAAGAGTAGAAGAATCTTAGTAATTTTAATATCTAGCTGAGGAGTTATCTACCGAATGAAGTTGTGTTTCATTACTGTCCTTATTTCTTACCTCGCTGGAGTCTCTAACTGTATGCTTTTAGACTATTTTGTGTAATACTTGTTATATTAGATTTATTGATTATAGTGTATTTTTGACTCCTGCTTGTGGCATAAGTTCTTTTACAGTAGAGTGCATGTCTCATCAACTGAGAGACCATCCTCATCTCAAAAAGAGACAAAAACATTTTAAGACCCATTAATTATTGAGGTGAGTGGAATTACATTTATTAGTGTTGTCTACGAAGGAGATGTTAGGGCTACTGATATCACCAGCAGGTAAGAATGCTTACTATCAAATCCAGTGGTCAAATTTGATCTATGGAACCCAAATGGTTGAAGAAGAGAACTGCTATTCAAATTCTTCTGTTTTCCAAGACCACATAATAGCAGGTTTAACTCCTATGCCATGAAGAAAAGTAAATTGATAAATAAGTAAGTAAAATATAATAAAATAACAAAATAGAGATTGTCTTAGTTACAGATTTCATTGCTGTGAAGAGACAACCAGAGGAAAAAAACTCTTATAAAGAATAACATTTAATTTTATATGTTATATTTAATGTTATATTATAACATTTAATATTTATATATAGAATATATATATATTCTATAATATATATATATTATAGAAGTTAATATATATATATTAACTTCTATAAAGTGTGTTCAACCTGGAGAATGTTCTGAGCACTCCATCAATGCAATACTTGCACAAGTCTGGAGTTATGAATAAAGAGCCTGGTAATCTAGTACTAGCTCTTATTCTTGCCTGTTGAAGGAATAAAAGCTGTAAGATAACTCTTGGCAATTTTGTATCTTTCTAGGACTTGTTAAATTTCTCTCTCCCTCTTCTCTTACCTCCTGAAATCTTAAGCGCTGATGTTTTATGTTCTGGCTTGTAAATGAAGCCTGTTATTATCATTGAGATAGTGTTTTTATGGCATAAATAATGAGCTCAAACAGGGGAAGCGGCATTGGGTGGAATTACTGCCTGAGCTGAGATGGAAATAATCAATATGTCCTCACTTACAAATCTCATCTGCATGTCAACTCCATCCTGCTGGCTGTCTCCCTACAGATTCATTTCACTGGAGGCCCAATAAAACATGCGGGTGGCATTGATCTGTTTTATTCATAGCCAGAGATAGAAATGCATCATTTGAAATTAATAGGAGGGCTTGTGTTTATAGCTCAACCCAGAATGAGTAGCTTGCAATGCAGACCATTAAGTGAGGCTCATCCACTCAGAGGAAGAAGTGACCCTGGGGATTTAGGACCATGGAACTGTGTTTGAATTTCTCTGTGATATCAGCCTGATTTAGTTTTTTTGTAACTAGTACATTATACTTACTCATTAGAAAAAATTTAGTCAGAAAATATACTATGATTGATTTCCAGATGCCTTCTACAAACTTTCTCCCTTTTTTTCCCAACCCTGTGTAAAATAAATACTAATATTTTTACCTCTATATAATGGTAGGGAAATTAGAAACCATCAATAATACCAACCTGATCATACTGACTGTATACATTTTTATATACAGAGGCCAATTTAACTCTATATACCATGTATGAGATTTTAACATATCTCTATATAAAGAATTTAGAAAGCTTCTTTCTTTTGTGTTTTCAGTATAAAAGTTCATTTAAATTAATCCTCTTAATTTATATAGATGAGATAGTTTTAAACCTTGCAATAATCTGTGAGATTGCCTGTTGAATAGTATTATAGATTAAAGAATTCTTCCTTATTATATCCTGTAATAACATTTCACTGCAAATATACATTGCTTTTGACATTTATTGTCTTTCTATAGCCATGTTTGTGATCATTGAGGTTTGATGAAAAGTGAGCTGGTATATGAGACAGATGTTCTTTTTAGAACTGGACATTGTCTATTCCTTTCTTCAGGTTGACCAGTTGGGGTTCTGAAGTAGATGGTCGTGAACTCATGAAAATATAGAAAGCACAATGGACTTTTGGGGAAATTAGGGGTTATGGGTAGGAATTGAAGTAGTACTATGTCAATGGGGGTGAATTTAATAAAAACTTGTCTATGTATAAAATTCTCAATTAAAAATGTCCTACCATGGGTTGAATACAGGAGATCCCAAATACTTATTTTGTTTTTGATGTACTATAGTCTATATCCGGTAATAAATTTCTCACATTAGTTGGGATCCTTATGTCACCTCCTATTAAAATTTATCACTATTTGTCTAATTAATATATATTCTGTCCTTAATAGAAATGTTGTATTTGCAGGAGAAATATTTCTGCTTGTCCACTGTTACTTCAAATCTCTGAAACACACCTTGATTCTATCAAGTACATTTCCATATAGCTCACATGACATTTTCTTTGAGTATGAATTTGAAATAATTATATATTAATGCATAATTATAAGAAATAATGCAGTTGGGCTTGAGAGATGACTCAGCCTTTAAAAGCTGAGTTCACAACCTAAAACCTAAAAAATAGTGCAGTGAACTCATGTGAATACTTTACTTAGTAACCTAGTGGTAATTTGCAGCAATGGATTTAGTCACATCTCAGAAATAACTCAGCAGTATGTTGGATTACATTTGGCACGTGTTAGGAAACACACATTATAAATATAGTTATTGTGATATGTACTATCAGTGCTGTCCAATAGCCTATGTGTTTAAGAAGCAGAGGCAACTTCAAGGTCTTTCATTCATGAAGGAAATGTCATTGAAGAAGATTGTAGATGCTCACCCATTATCCTCCAATATCACTTATATTCTAACTGTGAGATGAGCAGTTTTGCATTCACGTTAGCCTCTCTCCAAAATAGATTGCTTCATCCTAGAATAAAAACACCAACACTCTGTCTTAGTCTGGAACCTCCCAACTGTGACAAAAAGCAAAGATTTTTCTCCTTAGAAGTTGATTACTCAGATAATTATTAGAGTGGTGGAAAGTTAACATGGGACTCACACACACACACACACACACATACATACATACATACATACATACATACACATACACATACATATACATACATATACATACACATACATATATTTACATATACATACATATACATACACATACATACACACATATACATACATACACATACATATACATACATACACATACATATATATACATACACATACATATACATACACACACACAGACATATATATATATATATATATATATATATATATATATATATTACTTAGTGGTATATAAGGCTCATGTAATCATAAACTCTATGCTCTGTACATTTTCAGGCATGCTTTCCTTTCCTATAGTTTATAAATTTTAAGAGATATTTTAACTGCAAGTTCAGAAGGATAAATTCTTGTTGGGATGACTCGCATAAGCCATAATCCACATCCCTTTCTTTAGATTACTTTCATCCCCAGGATCTGTTGTTCACTTAGATCTTCCATGTCCTCTTAATTGTAGTTAGTTCACAATGAAGAATTTAGGGGAAAAGTGGAAAATGAACAATAAAAAGACATAGACAACATTTCATTTTTTACCTTAGTGATCTTTTTCTGCATCTGTATAGATCGTTACCTGAAAAGACAGACAATGAGTACACAAATAAAAACTCTATTTAAAAAGTGGATTTTCTAAGTTTGCTTAGTGTGTACTTATCTGAGGTATTCCTAATGGCAAGTTCACTATACTTTATGTTACTTTTATTTTAAAAATCTGTATACCAGGACCTCAGTTGTAAATATGATAAACAGTAGTAGTTGTTCCTAAGATTATTTGTGGTAAGGAAGGAGAAGCTAAATGTGAACTGATTCATGCTTGTAAAAACGCCTATGTCCATTTTTGCACATTAGAAGCTCTTAGAGCATCTTCAGCAGTGAACAGCTTAACAGCCTTGGCACTATATGTTCTAGAATCTAAGTACAATTACTTTGGGGTTAAGAAAAATGAATTCAGTTTATATGAAAATGTGGTTTCTGTGCTACTTTGTGATAACAAAAAAATAATTATTATATTGTTTGTTGGATGGTAAGAGATAATATTGAAGAAAGTAAGAAGAAGAACATATAATCTAACTCAGAAAGATGGATAAAATGTTTAGCCTTAAAGATGACTCTGAATAAAGCAAATGGATCCATCATTTTGTGGCTGTGAGAGTAAATTTGACACAATCAACCTAAATTAAAAAGATAGAGGCAGTAGTCATGGCTCTAGGATTAAGATTAACATTGTGCTTCTAGTATTCAGGACCTAACACTTACAGCAGTTGAGATCCAAGGAATCAACCAGTTGCCCCAGGCTTTGGTCGCCACATGCAGGTGTATGCATACATGCACATGTACACAGAGACACACTTAAAAACAATAAAAATTAAAATTTATAGGACATATTTTGATTCCCATTTTCAGAGCTTTCAATGTTCACTTTTACTGCAGTTATGGCCCTGTGCTGAGGGACAGTCACAGCCAGCAGCATGTGGAAAACACAGAGTGTCATCACAGTGGCTGGATTACAGAGTGAGAGGACCAAGAGAGTGTAGCTTTTCAAAGAATCGCTTCTACAATGACTTGCTTTGCTCCACTAGACTTTACATTTGAGTATCTACCAATGCCCATTAATGCATCAAAGTCTGAATTCATAAATCCATTACTCCATTGATTATGTCAAATCTTTAATATTCTTAGCACTTTTCAATTTTAATACTAATGGGACCAAACCTATAAATTATAAACTCTGGGACCATTTTATATTTAAACTATACTCTAATCATATTTCTGTGGGTCTAAATCAAAACACAAACCTTTGAGAAATAGAACTAAAATGGTTGAAAATAAGGAACTATGAACTTTCAAATTCATGAGAAAAAAGTTAAGATAAATTGTCTTTGACAAAAGTAAATAACAAATGTCCTGGAGTAATTAAGTGTGTGCACAGGAAAGCATGTTCATGCCACAAGATCAAGGCCTAAAACAGTTAAATGTCAGATTGCAAACTGTAAACTATTGTCAAAAAGAACAATAGAGGACTTTCAAGGGGTCTTTGCAAGACAGTTTTCTGAAGGTGTGTATAGCAATAGGTAGAGTTTCAGAAAAGGAGAAAAGATGAATACCTGTTGGCCATGAAATTACCAGAATGTAAATGAACAGAACTAAAAACAGAAAGAGCTGAGGCAGGCTGGCATGACAATTAGGGTGGAATGGAGAAAGTACAGAACTTCCTGTAGAACTAAGGCTTAAAACTTCAGAACACCAAAATTGTCTAATAGATAAAATTAGGGCACCAGCATGAATTCTTTAATTCTCCACTAACTTGCTCTGTTATCTCAGGCAAATGAAAGGCCCTCTCTGTCCTCAAGTCCTGATCTGTTAAATGTGGCCAATGATTTCATCCCAAAATAGGCTCCAATTTTCGTGTTTCATTTAAATGATGAAATCAAATATGTTTATTAGCATCCTATACTAATTACATGATTACATGGTATCCAGCTATATCATCATTTGGTTTAAGAAAACTGGGTTCTATTTTGGAACTGGAGAGATGGTGCAGAAGTTAAGAGGGCTTCCTGCTCTACCAGATGATCTGAGTTGAGTTCACAGTACATACTTTGGGCATGTCACAGCTGTAACTACAGCTTCAGAGAGTCTGATGCTTTATGCTTGAATGGGAGCCAACATACATTTCATTTACATACACACACACACACACACACACACACACACACACACACACACCTTAAAAATTATCTTTTGGTTAAAAATTACTTGATTTTACTCATAATCTCATTCTGTATTTTTACTCTGATATCTATGTGTTTAAAATTCTTCATATGCTCCCACTGTTCTCCTATGATTTTCTTTTAGTTTTTATCTTTTTCTGTAATACTTGGGACAATAATCTGTGGGTTTTGTTCCAAAAAGTGGGAAATAGAAATAAATTAAAGTACAAATTTAATATTGCTTTTTTAATGAATCTGTTCCCCAGTAATAGAAGGCATATTTCCATTTCTTTGTAAAATTTATCCATAACAGTAAGTTTCTATTTCTCTGCATTGTAGCTTATTGCTCCTGGCAGGTGATAGGTATCTCTGTACCAGTTATGCCACAAAGAATAGAGGAAAGTGGGTGATCACTCTTAACAATCTATCATTCAATCATTTCTGTGCCTGTTGAAAGGGACAGAGAACTATCTCCTAGTACAAAAAGGGCCTATAAACATCTTTACTCCAATAGAAAAAGCAATGCAGAGAGATCACCAGGTGCGACATCCTGAATCCAAATATACTCATAATCCTGCCATGGCTACTGGTCTTCCCAGTTCTGGGAAGTTTTTATAAGGGAAGTCTGTGACGACTACATATTAGCTTCATTTTTTTTGACCAAGGCCTTTTAATGTCTTTTAATTCTTTAAGGATGGTATAACAGTGACGGATACTTCCCTCCAGGATCAAATCTATCCTCAATCTAATTTTAATATGGAAGTTGAACAATACATTTTGTTTTTATAAAGAAATATAATGAACACTTTAGTCTCAAGGAACAGGATCAAATTACCCTTGACCTTGAAAATTCATCAAAATTGTGAAGTAGGCAGTGAATTTTCAGGAATTATATTCTCTTTCTGTTATATATTTCAGAATTTATATTCAAGGTGTGGGAGAAATCAACACTTTGTTGCATGTTTGAGGAATCCAAAACTTTTGGAAAGAGATACACTTGTTTTCTAGTGATTTCTCTACTAAAATCTATAGTTGACAATTTAGGCTGCAGTATAGCAATTACTGATAGCTAAACTTCTGTTACTTTACAATTCTTGGAGTGTGATTTAATTGAGAGCTCTATGCAAATGCATACCATTCCGTTTGCCAAATTTGAAGGAAAAAAATCTCTTTACTATTTTATCTTGGAATATATAGCTTCGTCTTTTTCTAATTCCTATAAATTGTTTGATACAGTCACAAAATATAAGGGATGTGTGACTTTAGTTTTGTCCAACCAAGCAGGGAGTGGGTGGTCATCTAGAAAGAGTGACTCCGAGTTGAGCAAAAGTCCTGCATCAGATTAGCCTGCTAGTGAGTCTGCGGGGCATGTTTTTAATCAATGATGGATATGGGAGGGTGCAGCTCAGTGTGGACTGTGATGACCCTGGTAGAAGGCCCTGGCGTGTATAAGGAAGGTGCTATGTAGAGTAAGAATCATTCCTGCTTGGTCTTTTTCAGTTCTGTTTCTAAGTTCCTGCCTTGTATTTCTGCTCTGACTTCTCTTTATAATGGACAGTAAGCTGTGTGGTGAAAGAAGCTATTTTCTCCTCAAACTACTGAGGGGCCAGAAAACCATGCCATTCAGGGAGCCAGTATAGAACAAGAGTAAGGTCCAGATTTGTCCAAACATGGAAAATCTCATCCTGAAACCAGCAGGAGTGAGACTGTTTCCTGTTTGCTCTGCACCTGCATGTTCTGATGCCAGCATGGCCCTCATCTCTGCCACTCTTGAAATAGCTAAGTAGCCTGGTAGTCAGTGTACAGGTTTAACTTCCTCTCTCCCTATAATGGCATGTCCAGCAAACACGCGGAGTTACTTTTTATACAAATGAAGCATTCATAGCATCTCAGCACTAGCCAATGATGTACACTCACCCGAAAACCCCTTCCACTTTCCCAAGGTTTATTTAGCCCCTATTTACCCTCAATAAAGAGCTGTTTTACTGAAACCTGTCTCAGAGAATGCAGTTTCTCTTCCCACTCACTGCCTACTAAGGTCCTATGAAACCCATCCTCTTGGTTAAGCCTCTTCTGTCCAGTCCAACCAGGTGCACAACGGTTGCGTGGATACCCCGAGGGCAGAAGCAGGCCCAGGCCCATGAGCTGCTTTTGTTTATGACAGCAAATGAAGCCTAACTAACATAATAGTTAAGGCTGCGTATCTAGAGGTCAGAGATGTCTCAGTACTCACATGATCATTTTAAGGGCTGCTGCAAGTGACAGTCATTTCATCACCTCATGCTTTATTTTCCTCTGAGTAAAACAGAGTTAATAAAGAACCAATTTATTATTACATATATTGAAGATAATTAAAGAACCTGTTAGTTATTTCCCTTAAATAATTATTGCAATTACAGAAATAGGTGGAAAAACATGTAGGTGTTAGAAACTCCTCTGCTGAAATATGTTAAACTTCTGTGCTGTGGTCTCTGCCTTGGGGTATATTTTGTTCTGCTTCTGAAAAGTTTAACTAAAGTAGACATATTATTAAAACATAGTCGAGACTTCTCCTTTAATGTCAGAAGAACTCATCCTCTGTTTTCTGTCAGCCTACTTATATGCCGCATTTACTAGTTACTCCTGACTTTAGGCTATTCTTAAACAGTGGTTATACTAAACTATGAAAATATCTATAGATTTTATTTGAAGATTGTATGTGCCTAAGATACATTTTCTTTTCCTTTCTAAAAGTCAAAATGTTTGAGTTAGAAAAATGGTTGATTGTAGAAAATGAGACACGAGTTTCTACTCTGACCTTTCCATGCATCAGCTTATCCTGTTACCAAAGTCAGAATGTCTTCAAGCAAAGAAAAGGAAGTGATGCAGTAATCTCTCTCTCTCTCTCTCTCTCTCTCTCTCTCTCTCTCTCTCTCACCTCTTTCTCTCCTCCATCTCCCTCTACTTCCCTCTACCTATCTCTAACACTTTCTCCTCTATGACCTCTCTCTCTAATATATACCCATCTAACCTTCCTCATCAGTCTATCTTATTAAGTAAAGGTTCAAAGAGTGATCTGTAGTTCACAGATCCCTAGAAATCTTCTAAGCTCTTGATGCTAATGGTGAGATGCTATGAAACTCTAATGCTGTCACAACCAGAACACCAATATTGGCATATTAATGCCAGGTAGTCTGCAGATCTTGCTTGTGTGTGTGTGTGTGTGTGTGTGTGTGTGTGTGTGTGTGTGTGTGTATTTCTATGTGATTAAATCTCATGTAGAGATGCATGTAACCACCATTTTAATAAGAAGACCTTTATTACTGTTCAGGCATTACACACAACGTGTTTCCCATTGCCCCTTCATTTTGGCTGCCATAGTAAAACTTCAAAATTGCCTTGAGAACAAAGTTCAAACTTCTAAGCCTCATAGTCAAGTACCTTCCATTTGTATTTAGTTGGCGCATGAAATGTTGAGATATTTATTTGGTCCTGTTTCTACTGTTGGCAGAGCTGCTACTAATTCAAAAACAACATGGAATGTAGGCACCTGGGAATTAGGTAGAATATTTCTGGCCATCTTTAATTTCTCCAGTACTCTTCGTTTCTGTGAAAGTGGAATTGCAAAATATTATGCAAAGACTTGAAAAATGAGGATTGGTCCATGATTGTCAGACTTATTTATTTCATTTCTGATATCTACACTGATTACACAAAATGGTCTTTCAATAGGGCCACCTTCCATAAAGAAGTAGAATTTGAATTTTCCCAATGAATTGTTTCAGGACATTATATTTAGCATAATATCCTTTCTCAAATATTAATCAAAACCCATTCTGTGTGACATTACCATTATCTTATACTGTAATACTCAGATGGAATTATACATACATGTATATACTATCTCTACTAAAGAAAAAGTGAGGTGAATTAACAAATCACAGCTCAATTTCTAATTTTCAGTATGTTCCATGTTTTGTGCTAGCCTGTAGCTGCACAAACACAGCAAAAATGTCCATTGTGCATACTTTCTGAGAACTTACATAATCTCTCAATAGTGCCTGGTTCAGTGTGTTACAAACACCAACTCTAATTGAATGCTGAATGGATGGATATATCAGAACTGAGTAATTACAGGGAAATGCAATACATTAAACAAAGTTTTATTCTTTTTTGTTTGCTTAAATCTATTTAATAAAGTTCATTAATTAGGTAGAGTTTGATAAAATACCGTTCGATTTGTAATGGAATCTTGAAGTCAAAGGCTAAACTGTCTCAGGAGCTTTGAAGAGTACCCCCTTTTTGTGTTAGTATTGTATCAAAAGCTAGAATTTCACAGTATTCATATACTATTTTTAACTTTTTCTAAATGCCTTCAACTCAAGTAGCATAAAAGAAAGCATTTCTTTTACAAAGTTTATTATCAATTAGCCTACAGGAGAAGTTTATATGCTCTTCGAATAAGATGTCTTTGCAGACTTGTACAACCTATAGTGCTAAGCTAGGAAGTTTTACAACCCCTGTGCGGAACTCGAACAGAGAAAATCAACTTCTTATTATTGGCTTTAAAGCAAACAAGTTTGTTTCTTCTCTATAAACTCAGTTTGACAGCATCATAGTTCCAGGGAGGGGGTTGGACTATTATATGGATGTGGTTGACAATTTTCATGCACCAAAAATTCTACAACTTCATGTATATAGCAATGGGAAAATATTAATTGAGATAGATCCTTTATTTAAAATTTATACTGAATTCCCAATACTTGGCCAGTGTGCTTTGTTGTTGTAAGACAAATGTTTATGTAATTCAGACTTTTCTGAGTCATCTTTCAACCAAAAATAGGAAGTACACTAGAGATGCACAGATTTACCCTTCCTTTTGATCTTTTGTTCATATCAGGCCATATTCTGAAAACTCTCACTTCTGTATCACACCATAGGTCACGGCAGTTGTCATACAACCTGCTCTGCAGGGTTCCCTGAGTACAGTTTTCAGATTACTTGGTAGCTTTGAACTGAGATACAAGCCTCTGTGCCACTAGAACAGTGTCTACAGAGCATGCTTCATTTTCTTCCTCGCTTCTATCAATGCTTTCTGTTTTCAGCCAAGTCAAAGAATTTGTATTTTCCTAAACACATCTGCTAAGCCTTGCTGGTTGCCTGTGCTCCTGCTGTACCCCATTGCCTAGGACTCACGCCACTCTTACATCCAGTCAGTACTTTTTTTATTTTTCCAGAAAAAAAAATGTTATAGGAATTGAAGCAATGGCTCAATGTGTAAACCACTTACAACAAATAGATCTGGAGCTAGGTTTGAATCCCCAGAAGCCTTGTAGATACACATATATAGCATATAACCATAATCTAAACACTCGTACAGGAGGATGAGAGGTAGAGACCCTAGAATGTTCTGAAACTTTCAGGCCAGATGGTTTGTTATTAACAGTGTCAAATTATAGACCCTGATTCCAAAAGTGGGAAGCTGAAGATATCTGAGGTTTTCCTGTGACCTCCACACACAGACTCTCATACAAGCACACATTCACATTTGACAGTGTGCTCATATTTCTGTATAGCACTCTCAACACACATCACACACAGAGAATTTATTAAATGATCCAATATAAAAATCATCATCTTCCTTTATATTCCATTTTACATTAGCTACTGTTCGATTTTTAGACCCTTTGTGTTGTGAATAGATTTTAATTATTCCATTTGATCCTTTCCACTGCATTCTACACTACCTTTGTACACTCAGTATCTGTACACGCATTGCTAGTAATAGACATTGCTATTAAATAAAACAGAAAATAGAAAGTATTATAAAATGCCATATGTGCTTGTGTATGTATATGTACATGCTGCATACATGTATGCATGTGTGCGTGTGTATGTGTGAAGAAATGCACACACACACACACACACACACACACATATATATATATATATATATATATATATATATATATATGCATAAAATGGGAAAAGATTGCAATCTTCTTGCAAAAGAAATAGTGTTGGTCTAAGCACACCATGACACACACAACAAATGCACCTTTTCATCATTGCTGTTTAAACAATGTGTTTTTATCAATATGGATACTCAGTATTAGAACTGACACCAGAAAATTGTCACCAGACTCTTCACCCCATTACTGGGCGTGAGCTGAGACATTCTACCCACTGTGCTCCAGGAGCTTGAAAGAAAAAATAAAAAAGACTTCTAAAGTATTTGAGTAGAGCTGTTTTTCAAGTATGCTTAGGGGAGCAGAGAAATCCAATCTGGATTTCACAGACCATTACATCTATGAGATGCAATTGGGTGTTAGGAGAAAAGAAAAAAATGCTCTGCGGTCTATGTGTGGTAAATTTTACTTTAAATAAAATTGCATTTAACCAGTTTCCTTGCTACAAGATTTCTCAAAGGCTATAAAGTGATAATATGTTTTGTGACTCCCTGACATATTTATAATAAACATACTTATTTTTATCTTTAGAAACAAGTAAATCCATGGAGCCTATAGTTCAAAGACTACACTTGGGATTATAAGTCAGACACAGGTGCATAAGGTGTATTTATCTTTCATCTAACAGATTTCTTGTGACCTTGAGTAAAACACTTAATCACTTCAAGTCTTTATATGTACATATAAACTCAAATTTATTTACACATTGCATCTGTGGATTTGCTTGCAAATAGTACCTGCATTTATTTTTCATTGGCCAAAGACAAAGTACCAAACTTAAAATAGATTGAGAAGATCTTAACGTAATGACTTTTATTATATGTTTCAGAAAAATCAAAACATATTGAAAAGGTACTGCAGCCCTGGTAGGAACATGATGCTACTGATGTCCATAGTCTCAAGACAGGCTCTGATTAAAGTGAATAAAAGGTTGAGGAATCTAGACTCTTAAATTATAATTATCAAGCTCAAAAGAGCACTTAACAGTTTCAGTGGCTACAATAATGTGCTGTAGTTGAAACACAGTAATTTTAAAAGAAGAGACCCGATAAATAGGCATTACTGATCATATTGTCCACCTATTTCCTAAATCTACCATAAGCCATGCTATCTACAGGATAAACAACCAGTCTTCTGGGCCACAGAGTCATGCAGAGTAGGTTAGTCATGCTACATAGCTGGATACTTCATAGACAAAGAAAAAGGTGTCTGCATAAGTCTTTAGAGAAACTGAAGAAAGAAGCTTCTCCCAGTCTTCCAAAGTAGGGCTCACAGTGCTACCTATCACAGAGGGATTTCCCTAATGTGGCGACATCACGTGTTTAAAACAGCACCACTTTGAAGTCTCTCAGCAAGCAGTGAATCTGGGACTTGATAGATCCAGTTATTAAAAGTCCGTCCGTCTGAGCAATCTGCTTGCCTGCCTTTCTTGCTGTGCTGGTAATTTTGCAAAAACTGCTGAATCTGCTCTTGCCCTCACAGCAGATTGTAGACAGAGTAAAGGATGTCGGTGTTGTCTATCACCCTTTAGGAAAATCTGCAAGCACATTCTCCCTTGCAATTTCTCCCTAACTTCTCATAGGAAATATTTAGAAAAGGAATATGGGTAGAATTATCATTGAACAGGTAATTGTTCATGTTTGTATTTTTTTGTTGATGATGGCAGAAAATAGCATCATACATTCAACTACTTTTTATCACACTCCGACATAAGCTCTGGCTGTAATCTTTGGGCTGCCATTCTAGAGGAAGGAAGCTTCACTCAGTGCTAGTTTCCTGGCCTGTGAGATGAAGGAAGTGAGTGTGTAACTGGGAAGGAATCAGATTGATTAAGTAGGGGGAGGGGAGGGGAGAGTGAAATGCAGTAAAAGCTAAGGATGAAGGAGCAGAGCAAAAATGCAAAGAAAGAGACAAATCTAAAATAAATGAACAAAAGCACAATTCCTCAAAATGGAAACTCGTTTCTGACTATTTATTGATAGATAAAAGAATGGATAAATCAAATTTTTCCTTATAGGAATTTCTATTCAATTTTGAATTTATTTCTCCATTATTATTGAATTGCTGAGTACAGTTAATTGTGAATTACTCCCAATGAGTGTCTCCCATCATCAGCACTGACACGAATGTTCACCATATGGCAGATCATAAATTTCTCGTTCCCACAGCAGAGACTCACCTCCTCAGCAAGTATCTATTCATCCCATTGTTAATGAGGCTTGCTCTGTTTTGTTTTTTTCTAAATAAGGAATTATTTAAAACACACAGTTTAGAAAACTGCTGGAGTCTTGGAAAGACTTATAGTACTGCAAGCAACCTTGACCAATTTGAAAGACAAATTTTTCATAAATAAAAAATAAACATTTAATAATAAGAAAAATCTCCTAGTACTCTGTGCTAGTTAACCTACAAATCTTCACAGATTTCCTTCTAGGTGAACCTAGTTGTTATGTAAGATACCAGTAGAAGAACAAAAAATTATGAGTTAAAATAAATACTTCAGTCCTTCCCAATAAAAAGAAACAATGTTGAACACTGTATGTAAACAAGCTACATATAAATGTGTTGAAAAAGCAAGGAGGAAATGTTAATATTCTTCAAGTTTAATATTTATTGAGTTGTTAGAATGTTTGGCAAATTGTGGATTTCAATGACTTATATTTTTTATTAATCGTGATCCATGATAACAAGTTTCTTTAGAAAGACACAGACTCTAAATAAAAATCAAGTGAATTATTTTCATCAGGGAACCACCCTTCCTAATTCTGTTCGTTATTCTGTCTTACTGACTCTCTGACCTCCACCATATGGACATGGCCTCATCTGCTAAATGAAATGACTTTTCTGTCATAAAACTGACTTCAATTTGTGGTCTCTGTCAGGCATATCATGTTGAATCACCCTTGTCTCAACTCTGTCACCACCTACACGCATAAATGGCAATCAGTCTCAACAATTGCATATAGATGAGAAAGATGGAATCATAACACCAGCCTTAATTCATCACAGTTGAGTTGGGAGCCTCTATAGTCATGACTTAAAGCATTCAAATAGGACAATATTATGGAGGACAGTTTTGGTGAACAATGAGTTCTATACACCTTCCAGAAAAATGTCAAATTTATAAAAAGTATAGTTAGAAAAATAATAAACCATTATGAGGGAATGATCTATTACACACTGATGCTCCTATTCCAATACAAAATATTAGATTCAAAACTTTGCTACCTCTTCTGCATCTATCGTAGCATCTGATGTGTCTGTCACAAGTGCTTAGCTGATACTTGATAATTCAAGTCACATCTTTCATCAAGTACAACAGGTCAATAGAGATGATTGTAAGACAATTTTACTCATTGTCTGCAAACTAAAACATCAATTATTTTATAGCTTTTCTATAAGGGCTTAAACATATTGTGTATAAAATCACTTATAACAATGACTATAGGTTTAGGTGGATTTATACTATAGATCCATTTCTTATTCAATTATCTTGAGACCACCTTTACTCTAGATCACTTCTTCTTTAATGACAGTTGGCATTAGCATTGGTCTTTTTCTGGGGTCAAATCGGATCCATTTTCTAAATGATGGGGCCTTTGCATTAAATGAAACCTTGGCAGGAAAAGGTTGATAACCAGAACACGATACAAAGCTATCTTCTTATCTTGTGAGCTGAATCACGGCTTTCCTCCAGAACACTGTATGTCTATGCATGTCTAAGTCTTAACATCCATTACCACAGAATGAAACTTTATTTGGAGACAGATAAAGCTTTTAAGGAGACAATAAAGTTAACAATCATTAGGATGCTTCCCCTTGCTGTGTGGCAGGCATCTTTGCACTTATATGGGAACAATCAAAATGGAGACCATAGGAGAAGTTCAGTGCTGTGGTTTGAATAAGATATCCTCCCTGAATTGAAGGCATTTGAATACTTGATCCCTGGTTGGTGAGTGTTTGGGAAAGTTGAGGAGTTTCCACCTCAATGGAGCAAGACTGCTACTGAGGGTAGGCATTGTGGTTTCAAAATATTTATGGAAGTTCTTGTTCCTCTTTCTGCTTCCTGTTTGTGGTTGGGGTGTGATATCCAATCTGTTTCTGAGCCATGCCTCTACTTGGACATTGAGGACCCGTACTCTCTGAAATCATAAACTTAAATAAATGCTTTCTTCTTTAAGTTGCCTAGCTTATGATGTTTTATCATACATATAGAAAAGTAAGTAAGCTAGCCAAAGGCCATCTGTCTCCAATGTAGAGACTTTATAGCACAGTTCATTCTACCATGTTGTTCTTATATCAGAAGCCTCCAAAACAATAATAAAATACACTTTCGTCACTACATATTTCAGTCTATGGTACTTTATTATATTCACCCAATAGTATCAAAGTATATCAAACCTCTGAGATATCTTAACATAAATAGTTAGGAAACAAATCTCCAAATACAGTATTGAAACTAGGTTACTGGGTTATGTGATAATATCATATTTTTATAAGACCTATAGTAGAGAAGACATAGTCCATAGACTACAATCTATTATTACTATTTTTCTAGATGGTCAAATTACCTTAGAAAGATTTATATTGTATCAATAAGGTTTACATACTTGGCAAGACTCAGATTTAGTTAGAGAAGATTTTCAATTTATCTATCTGTCTGTCTGTCTGTCTGTCTGTCTATCTATCTATCTATCTATTATCTATCTATTGTCTATCATTTATAATTTTTTCAGTGGGTATCATTCAATAATCAGATGCATAGCTATGCAAAGTGGTGAGAATAATATATAAATGATGTTGACCTTAATATAATGTGATCATCCCCTGCACCCTCTCCTCCACCAACCCTCAGGAGTGTCTCTTAGAAGAGAAATATGAAGGACTGTATAAGCTGGAGGGTGCAGAAAAATGTTGTAAAGTACAAATTCTGGACTTGATATAATTATTATACTTATTAGCTAACCAGAGACTTCATTACTTGTGTAAGATCTGCATAAAATTAATCTAGCCAAAACACTGGCAAAGATGGTAGTCAGAGTTCTCTTGGCCCCTTCCTGACTGAGAAGCTAATGGAAGATCCTCGTGTGATAGCTAATAAGCAGAAGTTAATTTTCCTTCTTGTTCTCTGTCTCTGTCTCTCTCTGTGTGTATCTTTCTCTGTCTTTGTTTTTCTCTCTGTCTCTTTTAAATATATGGAAATTAGTATGAAGATGAAAAAATATCTTTGAAAGGTAGTATGCAATGCTCAAGATCACAGGATGCATCGAAAATCCTGAATATGAAACCAAGTCTTCTGATCTTGCAGCGGATCTAGTAGTTTTAGAGATTAGAAATGTAATTTCTTTTTCCATGTCTTATCCAGAACAACATACAAACAAAGAGGAAACAATTTTCATGCTTAGCATGAGTCCTATCGGTAGTCTGCAAATTTCCAACCTGATCCTGGTGGCAGCAGTTCATGATAAATTCTGTTGACAGTTTCCACTATTAAGAATCATACTCATTTTCTGATTTATGGACTATTTCATTCTAATTTAGTGTCTTAATAATTCTAGTCAAGAAATATCAAATGCGTTCTTAATGCTTCTGATGTCCTTCAAAGAGCAAAACTGAAATAAATTCTGTCAACTCTTGTTATCAGAGATAAATTTAATAAAAAAAATCATTTAGGCAATGGTCCAAGAGGCCTGGACCCCATCTCTCCTATGTGTAACGCGTCATTTTTACATGGATAGCTGTAGCTGCAAGATCCTCACTCTGACCTCTACATCACAGTCACTGACGTGATTTGGGCATCGTTTTCTTTATAACTATATCACTTTGTGTTGATTGTGAGTCTCTATAATAATAAAACACTACCCTATATAGATAATTGTGATTTTATTTTAGTTCCTTGCAAGCGAAGTGTGATGCAATAAATGATAGAGAAAACACTTGGCTAAAAATATGCTAAATTTAGCATAGACTTAAAAATGAGAACACAGGAATCTAATGTTGCTTGAATTCTTTTTTATTACCACGTTTTTAAATTATTTTATTTATTTACATTTCAGTTGTTGTCCCCCTTCCTGCAGTCCTCATCACATTCCTCCTCCCACTTGCCTCTGAGAAGGTGTTCCCCCCATGCAATCAGGCCTCCCCTTTCCCTGGTACTTTGAATCTCTAGAGGTTAAGAACATCTTCTCCCACTGAAGACAGACCAGGTAGAACTCTGCTGCCTATGTGCAAAGAGCCTCAGATCAGCCTATGTATGCTCCTCGTTGCCTCAATCTATGAGAGCTCTCTGGGGTCTGGGTTAGCTGAGACTGTCAGTCTTCCTATGGGATTGTTCTGCCTTTCAGGTTCTTCAATCCTTCCTCTAATTCCACCATAAGAGTCCCTGACTTTAGTCCGATGGTTGGATTTCTGCTTTTGTCTCAGTCAGCTGCCATTAGAGCCTCTCAGAGAACAGCCACACTAGGCTCCCATCTGTAAGCACATCATAACACATTAGTGTCAGGACTTATTACCCCTTTTACTCCTTCATGAGATGAATCCCAAGTTGAACTGGTCATTGGATCTTCTTTCCATCACTCTCTTCTCCATTTTTGTCCCTGCAGTTCTTTCAGACAGGAACAATTTCGGGTCAGGAATTTTGACTGTGCATCAGTAGCCCTATCTCACCATTTGAAGCCATATCTATCTACTTGGGGTGTATTCTGAGTATTCTGGGTATTTTGGCTAAGGTCACCCCCAATGAATCTTGAGAGTGTCTCACTTCCCACTCCTTAAGGCTCCATATTTCCATTTCCATCCATTAATCCTATCAATCCATGAGCATGGGAGATCTTTCCATCTTCTGAGGTCTTCTTTGATTTTTTTTCTTCCTTCATTTTTTCTTTTTTTCATGGATTTGAAGTACTTATAGTACAGATCTTTAACTTTCTTGGTAAGAGTTACACAAAGATATTTTGTACTATTTGTGGCTATTGTGAAGGGTGTTGTTTCTCTAATTTCTTTCTCGGCCTGTTTATCATTTATATAAAGAAAAGCTACTGATTTGTTTGAGTTAATTTTATATCCTGCCAC
>JANHMN010000004.1:75446485-75459367 GCA_030674055.1 Rhabdomys pumilio | reverse complement strand
TTTTTTTTTTTTTTTTTTTTTTTTTTTTTTTTTTTTTTTTTTTTTGTCACTGTATTGCTTTTCATGCATGTTACAGTAGCCAGGGCTTACTGTGGTGGAAGAACTGGGTTCTGATGGTGCCAAAGTATATTGGCTTCTGTTGCTTATGGTCTTGTGTTTGCCTCATGACATCTGGATCTTTCTGGTGTTTCTGACTAGCATCAGTTTTCTTGGAGGCAGGTGGAGCTCTGTGACCTGAGTTAGAGCTGGTCTTCTTGGAGGCAAACAGTGCTATTTCTGATTAGGGTAGGCCTCCTGTGTCTTTGGTTAGAGGAGGACCCTGTGCCCCTGGTTTCTGTGGAGCTTCTGTACCTTTGGTTACTGTGGACCTCCTGGCAGCTCACAGACTGTAGTGTTTGGGCAGCAATTAGGCCAATGGTCTGGCTCAGGTGGGGAAGTGAACCAGAAGGAAAGTAGAGTTTGTGAGACAGGGGAGAGGATAGTTCCTGCATCAACTGGGCTGTGTGGGCATCCCAACTGACAGGGCATTTGGGAGAAAGTCTCACCTGTGGAGCTCCTGGGAAACATGCAGACTGTAGTGTCTGGGTCGGTTGCATGAATATTTAAATGCATATGTGGACAGTTCTTCGAAATATGTTCACAATTTAAACTTATTTAATAACCACTGACTAAAAACATAAAAGTGGTTATTATCATTAGCTTGAAATACAGAGAATGACATCATGAATGAAAGGCAGAGCCAATAGACCCAATAGAGCTTAATTCAAAGGGGTCTTTTATGAGTAAAACATGATCATATTTCCTTCCAGGAAAATAATAGTTCACAAGAGATATTTGTCTACCTTTGGATTACATTAATTTGGCTTTCAATAGATATATCAGAATGAGGAATTTAAAGGCAACTTTAATGTTTATCTGTGTTGGATTTTAGTATTCGCGCCAGGAGATAATGGATCCAAGAGTAGAGAGAACCTGTTAAATATCAAGCAGCTGAAAAACCAGATTGATTTACAAAGTGGTTGTAGCAGCTTGCAATCCCACCAGCAATGGAAGAACGTTCCTCTTTCTCCACAAACTCACCAGCATCTGCTGTCATCTGATTTTTTTTGAATATTTTATTTATTTGCATTATAAATGTTATTCACATTCCCAGTTTCCCTTCCACAACCCGCTTATCCTAACCCCCATCCCCCTGCTTCTATGAGGGTGCTGCCCCACCTAGCTACCCACTCCTGCCTCCCCTCCTTAGTATTCTCATACACTGGTGCATCAAGCATCTATAGGACCAAGGACCTCCCCTCCCATTGATGCCAGATAAGGCCATCCTCTTCTAAATATGCAGCTGGAGGCATGAGTCTCTCCATGTGGTTTAGTCCCTGGGAGCACTGGTTGATCAGGCCAGTAGATGATGTTCATTCTATGGGGTTGCAATCCTCCTCAGTTCCCCCATTCCTTCTGCTAACTCCTCCATTGGGGTCCCCATGCTTAGTGTGGTGGTTGGCTTTGAGCATCCACCTCTGTATTGGTCAGGCTCTGGAAGAGGCTCTCAGGAGACAACTATATCTGGCTCCTGTCAGCAAGCACATCTTGACTTCAGCGATAGTGACTGGGTTGGGTGGCTGCATATAGGATGGATACTAAGGTAAGCCAGTCTCTGGATGGCCTTTCCTTCAGTCTCTGCTCCATTCTTTGTCTCTGTATTTCTGTTATACAGGTGCAATTCTGAGTTAAAATTTTGGTGATGGGTGGATGGTCCCACCCTCAAGGAGGGAACTTGACTAACCTCTAGATATGGTCTCTACAGATTCTCCCTCCCCTTTTTATCTGAGCTAATATAATTCCCATTGGGTCCTGGGAACTTCTTGCTTTCTTAGCATCTAAGACTTCCTGGTGGCTACCCCCAGCTCCCCGTCCTCCATTGCTGCACACCTCTATTTAATTTTCTGACCCTCTGTACATCACCCCTGTCTCCTCCCATACCTGATTCTACCCCTCTTTTCCCCTCCCCCTCCCTTTCTCTCTTCCTCCCAAGTCCCTCCCACACTCTACCTCCGGTGATTATTCTGTTCCTCCTTCTAAGTAGTACTGAAACATTCGCACTTTGATATTCTTTCTTCTTTAGCTTCATAGGGTCTTTGAGTTGTATTATGGGTTTTCTGATCTTTTTTCCTAAAATCCACTTAACCATGTGTGTTCTTTTGGGATTGGGTTTCCTCACTCAGCATTATATTTTCTAGTTCCACCCATTTGCCTAAGAATTTCATGAAGTCATTGTTTTTAATGACTAAGTAGTACTCCACTGTGTAAATGTACCACATTTTTTTGGTCCATTCCTCTGTTGAAGGACATCTGAGTTTTTTCCAGCTTCTGGCTATATTATAAACAAGGCTACTATGAACATAATGGAACATGTGTCCTTGTTATATGTTGAGGCATCTACTGGGTATATGCCCAGGGGTGGTATAGCTGGGTCTTCCAGTAGTACTGGGTCCCATTTACTGAAGAAACACCAGACTGATTTCCAGAGTTGTTGTACCAGCTTGCAATCTCACCAGCAATGGAGAAGTGTTCCTCTTTCTCCATATATTAGTCAGCATCTGCTGTCACCTCAGTTTTTGATCTTAGCTATTCTGTCTGGTGTGAGGTGGGATCTCACGGTCTTTTAATTTGCATTTCTGTGATTACTAAGAACTTTGAACATTTCTTTTAGGTGCTTTTCTGCCACTCGACATTCCTCATTGAGGATTCTTTGTTTAGTTCTGTACTTCATTTTTAATAGGATTATTTGGTTGTCTAGAGTCTAATTTCTTGAATTATTTGTGTACATTGAATATTAGCTCTCAATCAGAAGTAGGCTTGGTAAAGATCTTTTCCCAATCTGTCGGCTGCTGTTTTGTTCTATTGACAGTGCCCTTTACCTTACAGAAGCTTTATAATTTCATGAGGATCCATTTTTTTGTCAATTGTTAATCTTAGAGCATAAGCCATCTGTGTTCTCTGCCATTTCTGGTGGGATTGCAAGCTAGTACTGTTACTCTGCAAATCAGTCTGGTGGTTCATCAGAAAATTGGAAATAATTCCATCTGAAAACCCTGCTGTACCACTTCTGGGCATATACCCAAAAGATGCTCCAACATATAACAAGAATACATGCTTCACTATGTTCATAGCAGCCTTATTTATAATAGCCAGAAGCTGGAAAGAACCCAGATATCCCTCAATAGAGGAATGTATACAGAAAATGTGGTACATTTATACTGTGGACTATTACTCAGCTATTAATAATAATGACTTCATGAAATTCTTAGGCAAATGGGTGGAACTAGAAAATATCATCCTGAGTGAGGTAACCCAGACACAAAATTACAAACGGTATGCAATCACTGTTAAGTGGATATTATCCCCCAAACTCACAATGCCCATGATACAACCCACAGACCATATGTAGCTTAGGAGGAAGACCAGGATATAGAAACTTCAGTCCTGCATTGGGGGATGGGGGAGAAGGATTATTGCAGGAGGTGGAGGTAGGAGGGACCTGAGAAGGAGAGAGGAGAGGGAGGAAATAAGGGGATAAGGGCGTAATATCAGGAACTGAAGAAGACAGTGAAGAGTTATAGTGGGTCAGGAAATCGAATGAAAATACGTAGCAGGGTGGTGGTGGTTGTGGTGATGATCGTGGTGGTGAGGAAACAGTGATAGCCACTGGAGGGTTCCAGAAGACAGGGAAATGAGAGGCTCTCAGGAGACAATGAGGTTGATTTTAGCAGAGAAGGGGAGATAGAACCTGTAGAGACTACCTCTAATAGATATGCATGACCCCCAGTCAAAGGATGGGGCCACAATCCAACTCAAAGTTTTTAATCCAGAAATTTTCCTGTGTAACGGAAGAACAGGGACAGAAAATGGAGCATAAACTGAAGGAAGAGTCATTCAGAGACTGTCTCACCTAGGAATCCATCTTATCTGAAGACACCAAAGCTGGATCCTGTTACCATTGCTTAGAGGCACTTGCTGACAGGAACCTGCTGTGGTTGTCCCTTGAGTGGTTCAACCAGTAAATGACCAATGTAGATGTGGATGTTTGGAGCCAGTCATCAGAATTAACTCAGGGACCCTGATGATGGAACTAGCAGAGGACTGGAGAAGCTGAGGGGATTGCAACCCCATAGGAAGAACAACATCAGCTGGCCAGACCATCCAGTGTTTCCAGGGACTAGACCATCAACCAAGAATTGTGCAAGAAGGAATCCATGGCTCCAGATACATAGGTAACAGAGGATGGCTTTGTCTGACATGAATCGGTGGGAAGGCCCTTGGTACTGTGGGGGATAGATGCCCCAGTGTAGGGTGATGCAGGAGGGCTGAAGTGGAAGAGGGAGGTTGTGGGATGGAGGCTTGTGGAGGGGTAACCAGGAAATTGAATATCATTGAGATGTAAACAAATAGGATAATTAATAAAACACAAAAACAAAAACAAAAACAAAATCAAGCAGCTAAATAAACTTAAATCTCACAGTTTCTTTCTGACTAGACTAAATCTTAGCATTTTACCCCAATTAAAAAAAAGGTTGTTTAATCAAATATATTAGTGTATGTCAATATATTAGTTGAAATAATAGAGCTGATCACATTGAAACAGGTTGTGGGCATCTGGCACTAAATTGCACTCCTTGATTTATAAGATCTGAAAATCTTAATTTTTAAATCTCCAGAGCTAATTCATAATGGCTTTCACAATGTTTTCCATGTAATTTAAAAATGTTAATCAGTTAGAAAAATTCTTCCATGATTATTAGATAAATGTACTTTTTGCCAAGGAGAAATTGATTGATAGTCCTAATCTAAATCTCACCTGTAAGGCCACAGAGCACAAAATCCACCCCTGCAGTCATAAGCTTCCCAGCAATATGTCCTTGGTCCCTCTGTAAGCTGTCAAAGCAGACAATTGCCTGGATAGATGATGGATGGCATGTTTTAGATTTTTACTTACCCTCAGCGGTCTTTGGAATGATATATAAAATGTCTATTTTTCAGTTAGTGTCTGAGTCATTGCTTGCTTGCTTGCTTATATAAGGAATGGCAGGCCTCACTTGAGCATTATTAGTGTGCAGAGATCCCACTTACCTGGCCTTCTAAGTCTTAGCACTAGAATGAGGAAGGAAAATTTTTACCAGAGACATATTTCTTGCCCATTAATGGTATCTAAAGAGGTAGCTAACTATGCCAGCCTCTGTAAAAGAATAAGCCAAACCACACAGATTTGTTCAGCCTCACTTCAATATTGCCAATTTCAGGGTAGGAAAAGAGGACCGGTCTTTTTCTTTCACGCTGTAAGAACTTTTTTTCCTAATATTTTTTTCTTATCACCTTACCTTGTCTTTAAATATCTCGAATGACACTGTTTTATACTACAACCAGATTCTGAATTTCTTAGCACGGATTCCAAGGCTCTTGCTAATAGACTATTTGTCATCCCCTCTAGATTCTTTCTGAAAAAAAGAAAAAAGAAAAAAAGTCTCTAGCTGAATGGCTTGCCCAGTTGCACATCCTTTCCTTTTCTGCCTTTAAGACACTTGACCCCTTCACCTCTAAAACCGTGCATGTGCTATTTTCTCTACTTGAACACCAGTTCTGTTGTCTCTACTTTCATCTCAGTTCTCATCTTATATTAACTGCCATCTCCATCAGGACCTCTTCTGTGACTTCAATATAGCATGTCAGGAGCTCTTCTGTTATTCTTCCCACAAGATTGCTTAATACACTAATGGGAATGGATTCTTTTATCATCTGTCTTTTCTTTGAAACTTTCAGTTTCAAGGGGGCAGAAAATATGCAAATCTTGCTGATGTGGTCTCTCCCTAATGCCCCTTCTAGCATCCCAGAAGAGTCAATAAATGCACACATTTTGCAGAATGAATTAATCAGCTACTGAGAATGAAGACTAAAGTTAAGGTGGGACAAGCAAGGTTAAGAGCAAGAAGAAATTTTTAGATGGTAACTATAGATCATGTAAAAAGTCAGGCTGCTGACAGCCAGGTGGTGCATTCAGCTGTCATCTTGAAAGGAAGTGAAGTTATCAACAGTTCAGACAAGAAGTAACAAAGGTAAAGAGAACCCCTCATTAAAGAGCTGGGTTGACTTGGTAGCTCTAGGGACAACCACCTCCATTAAACAATTTTATGGAGTATGCAGACAAATCTAACACATGGTACCTCTCTTATCTTTATAAATTAATGAGATCACTGATTACTAGGGTATCTTAAAGGTCTCGCTAAATACTTCAAAATGCATAAAAAGTTCTGTGGTTAAGAGATGTGTATAAAATATAATCAATAGATTTATTGATATAATTAAACTTGTTTCACCAAATGATGTAATAATGTTTTTTTTTTTTTTTGTGGTACACCTTAGGCATACATTTAGTGGTTTAAGAATGATTAAACTCTAAGTAGTAGCAATGAGTCTATGTTATACTAAGTATTGTGACTCCTTTTTTCTGAGAAGCCACATAAGAACATGATTATCATATTCTTTTAATATCTCAAAATTAAATATGATAATCATATTACATCACATGATGAAGAACTTGAGGAGAGAAAACACAAATATCTGTGCAAATGCTTTCTTAACAAAACACTACAGAAACACTCTTTTCAATTATAATCCTCTATTCTGCAATTGGTCATGAGTTCTTAGCTATTATTTATAACTACCTTCCTCTACTACGCATCCGGTATTTCCTTCACTCTTGGCAAGCAAATATACCAATGACTTCTCTTGACCTTTCACAGTGTCATATCTCATCTGCTTTCCATGACCACTTCACGCCTTTAAAACTAGTAATACCTGGGTAACACTTTCATGACCAAGTTTGGCTGCCAGTTCTAGGGAAATAAGGAAGAAAGTATATTTTATATTATGATTTCAGAGGAAGAGTTTATAGTACAGGGGAGGCACAGCAATAGGTGACTGAAACAGAAGCCGAGTTATCATATTCTTAGTTACAAAGAGGAAACAGAAGAATCAAACCAGAAGTGGAAAAAAACTCTGAACCCATAAAGTAAACCTCCAATGATTTCTGTCCTCCAACAGGATTCCACCACGTAAAGGCTTCATAACCTCTACAAATAGCATCATTAACTGAGGACCAAATGTTCAAATACCTGAGACTATGGTGAATATTACTTGTTCAGACTACCATACTAGGTCTGGACAAGTCACTAAAACATATTTAAAGTATATGTTTTACAGAGAGAAAATATTTTACTACATACAATATCTTCTTTAGACATGTGTATAGGTATTGTTCTCTATAGTAATACCTTTTCTGTTTATACCTTTGAGAATTCTTCATATAAAACCTAAATTCTAGGAAAACTTGAGTAATGGTTGCCTTCCATGTACTCTGGCTGCACTGACACTTTAGTTTCATAATAATAACATTCATATTGTTCCTTCTAGACTTATTTATGCTTCATATTTTTATGATTCTGAGCTCTATGCTTTTACTTCTAAAAGTCAGTTCATCAAGTGCCTGATTTTTTCAGCATTGTGTCTAAAAAAGCTTTAGTGATCATTAATCTAAGACTCTTTCCTTTTCATTTTAAAAACTCACGTTTCTCCTAGGAAAATTCAATTCATTTAATCCTCATTGACTGGCATTTAGTGCTACTAGATGATGTTTTGTGAGAACTGTGGGTGTCTAACCAGAAGTTTGATCAATTTGCTATGCTTCTTGTCATGCTAATCTTATTTTGCACCTGGAATCCATGTTTCCCCTGAAGTCATCTAACTTCATTTAAAACCAGTGTTATCCTTAATTTGACAGTGAAGAAACTGAGGCATGAGCTGCACTGACTTTCTTATATGACTCTCACTCTACGATAAAATAGTTCCTATACAAAAAAATAACATAATCTAAATGACTTTTAAGAAAGAATGTCTTATTTTACCTTTATAATGTCTGCACATTTGTGAACTTAAAAATGCTAAATTTTTTCCAACATTTTAAAATATTTGTTTGAAATAAGGAAGTCAGCACTTACCTTTGAAACTTTTTATAAAAATACATTTAAAATGAATTATGAGAAAGGTAGTGCCTAGATCTAATAATATTAATAAATAGAGCCTACAATGAAAATAAGGAGTGGGGAATAATGATATCATTTGAAAATGTCATAAGATATAGTTTTTGAAGTTTTAAATGGACTCCATCTTATCAAATTTAATTTTAATGCAATACTTTTATTAATAATTTTAGATTTCACATATACATGTCATATATTTTCATTATATTCTCCTGACTCCTTCTTCAAACTCTACTCTAATCCCAGTCTAATTCTCTTAAACTTCCTCCTAATTTCATGTCATTTAAAAAAATTATGCATTGGGACTAATTTGAGCTACATAAATGGGGCTGTACATTGGAACACGGTTTACTTTCCAGAGGCCACAATCTTTTTAATATTTATTTTTGCAAGTTTTTGAAAAAATATATTGTTCATATCCATTCATTGCTCCCCACAGCATCATAATTCATATCTCCCTCCCGACTTCATGTACTCCTCTTTTAATCGTTTTAAAAGAATGATTTGTTTTTAAACAACTGAATCCAATTAGTGCACACATAAAATTGTAAATGTAAACTCACCCACTGGGAGAAGAGGAGCCTAGCAGTGTGCACATTCCTAAATAATAGTGACTGTCCTTTCCTCAACATGCAGAAGCTGGCAAAATAATAAAGATGGAAGACAGTCTCTGTGGGAATAAAATAATGATGGTTGGAGGTCTGTAAGAGCTGCTGCTGCTGCTGCTGCTGCATCTGCTGCTGCTGCTGCTTCTGGAATGCCAAGGTTTCCAAAGAATCAGACTGCAGGGTCAGAGGTAAACTTCAGAAATGAGGTAGAATGGGAAGAACTTAAGTGGGTAGTAAGACCAAGTCCAGAAGAAGTAAAACCACATGGAAGAAACAGCAATTTATGTATGTAAAGATAACAGCAGAAACTGAAATGGGAAGAAGTCTCTGAAAGAGCCAGGAGTTCTGTAATATTCTGAGTTATAATAAGTTGGTCTTGATATGCACATCAAGTAGTCAGATAGAAAGTCTATGAGGCTATTACCAGGCAATGTTGAGTATTTTCTTTATGAAGTCCACATGAGGGTTATGTTCCCTTTCTTAGTCTGGTATCTTCAGTAAGTTTTCAGACCTGTTCTTGCTGATGTAATTTCAATATGTTCTTGGGTTTTTTCAGTCCCAATTTATGCTGGTAAATTTTTAGGGTGGTTACCTATATCCTTCTAGGAATCAGTTCCAGTTTTATAGGCTGTACTAGAAAGATGGTGTCATTTGTCCTCTAATGGACAGAGTCATCCTATTTCTGTATTTGTACTGAAAATATTTAAAGGTTACTCTTATAATGAAAATTTTAAGAGTATGACACAGGTCCTATAAAACACTGTTTATAGAATATGAATTAACTCAAGCTAATGCAGCCTGATTTTTATGACCATTAAATGTAAAGTTGCATTATAACAATCATACATGTGTAGCTTGTGTAAACATTGATAACTCTGTTACAGACTAACAAGAGCAATGGTTTTAATTTTTTTTAGACATTGAAATAACTTAGAGAGATTTAAAATTCTGGTACCAGAGTCTTATACTCAGATACTGGAGTTTGTAGGTCTGGGAAGTGGTTTAGGCTTTAGAATTATAAAATATCCTCAGGTGCTTACATTAGGTAGGTTTAGAAATCATTGGAGTAGAAGAAGCAACTGTAAGACTTCAAGATTATTTCTCCTTTTATCACTGATTTTTCAGCTTACTTTTTGTTCTCTATACATGTCTATGTTTGTATTTAATTGGTTAAACTTTGAAAGTTTTGATAAACTCAGCTCTCAGTCTTTAATACTGTGGAGTCTATTGCAAAGTGATGTCCAGTATAGTTCTAATTTCCCCAGACAGTGACAAAGGTTGGAATTATTCTGTCAGAGATCTGTTGTTTAGTAGACAAATGCATGTTAGGAACATGAATGGTTTACCTTAGAGTAATGAAAATTAGATGTTTATTCTCATGGATTGTTCTCCATGAACAACGTTCATGTTCTCATGGATCAGTCTCCAGAGATGTTATGGTGGCTGTGAAATGGAAAACGACTCATAACAGGAAAATATATTATGCATGCATGCATACACAAATGCATGCATACATACACACAGAAAAGCACAAACACATATATAGTCCATGTTTGTAAGTATGTGTGTGCTCATATAATTGTATGTGTACTTTGTGTGTGAAGATACCTATGGAGTCCTGAGTTAAGCATTGAATACCCTGCAACTGAGTTACAAGGGTTGTGAGTTGCTACATGTGGATGCTGTGAGCTGAAGCCAGGTCTTCTACAGTAATAGTAAGCACTCTTTACCAATGAACCATCTCCATCCCCTCTGTATGAACATTTTACAGAAATAAGGCATGAAGATTTTATAAGAACAAGTCTTTGAGCCATTATCATAAAACATTGGGAATAAATGTTTTCCAGTTAAAATCTTTATTCCCAAATGTAAGTTGATGAATTAATGTTATGAAAAAAATAACAAGTTGAAAATTGTATATTCACATATGATTTTTAAACAGGTGAACTTCAGTATGATATAAACTATTCCGGTAGATAAATGGCCTCAATTATAATTTTAACACTCAACTACAAAAACAGAAAATTATTTGCTAAAAGGTTAGCACAAACAGTACCTTCCCTCTTGTTCCATGTGGCAAGTATAGCAAAGCAGACCCATGTGGCTCCTGTGCATCCTTAGAAAGGCTGACACTCAGGTCTTGAGACCTTGTCTTCTTCCACTTGTTCACAGCCTTACTGCGTTTATCTGCCTCGTGCAATATCTATAATTAAATGCTCCTTCATTTACTTCATAGCTGTTTCCTTATAAATATTTTTATTACGTCTGTTAATAATTAAAATTTACCAAGCAGTTTCCAAAAATATGCCTTCACTGGAAATAAACAAGAAATAACAAGTAACTGTTAGCACTGTGGGATGTAGAGTTGCTCTCAGATGCCTGTGTTTATATCACTGAATATCTGACATTTATTGCAAAAGCACATCTGCATTATATCAGCACCATACTCCTATTGTGTGTTTCAGTATCGGGTACATATGTGGTCCTTGTGAGAGGCTTTTGCCTATCCTTTCGTCTACAAGTGGGATATATCACACTTTGCTAAAAGGAAGTGTTAGTATATCTTCCCACTCCTTAATGAGATGCCCCTCATTGGTATATAAAGACCTCTTCTTAATCTTTGGCCTGTGTAGAGTGTAATGTGACTAACCACTATATTAGTAACCTATGTTTTCAGGTGTCATGCAGCTACAGGAGGGAAAACAAACCAACAAAAAAAAAAATGAGCTTTTCTACTGTAGGTGACTGAAATAAAATTTTGAAGTTGCTATTGAAAGCAGCATGACATCACCTGCTTTAATGGTACAGTATTCAACAGCTGCACTTGCTCCCAAGATTTTACATCAGTTCACTGATACCCACAATTAGCATATACAAATAACCCTATCATCTCTCCAAGCCAATTAACCTCATTATGCTTATTGAACTGCTCTGATAACAGTCTTCTACATCATTCTGCCTACACAAAACCTATCTATCCTAAGTACTCTGAGTTTTTATGCCTAATGATTACTGATTATTCATTTTTTTACTGAGAACCATTAACTCTTTCTTTACTGGAGTGGAGTTTGAGATGACTCCTGGCAGTTTCACTCTATCTTTCTTAGGACAAGACCCAATTCAAAGGGAACAAAAGAGATCACGAAGTAAAGGACAGCCTGAGTAATTCACATTCCAAAACTACTTCATGGAATAGAGGCAAAACACTCAATAAGAAATGGTTACCAGACAGTGTCTTGTGTAAGAGAATAGATCTTCTTATTCATTGGGAATTTTCATTTTGGAGTATACTTCTTAACAGCCAGACATTTATTTCACTCATTCACTTTACATTTGATGAAATATATTTCCCCCATTCAATTAGATTGAATATCATGTAATAGGAGGAAAACACTTCCTTTTCTTTTTTAATTAAGACCTTCTAATTAAAATATAATAACAGTTTTGCTTTCCTTTTCTTTCATTTACCCAATCCTTTCAATTTCCTAAACCTATGATACCTAAAAAAATATGGTCATCAGAATATTAAAAATTAAAAATCAGAAAATAAATCAGAAAAGTAAATTTTACCAGAAATGTAAAACTTGTTTGAATTGTTATAAGCATAAAGAAGATGGAACACATACATATTATCTCTTTGAACACCTCCATGTAATAGAAGACATGGATTTACAGTGTCTATTGCACCCAGCCCATAGACTTTGTTATAGACTAAACAATTGATATTTCATTCATGTTCCAGTATATAGTGAGGTACGCAGAGAAAAATAAGGATTCTCAATCTCAAAGGAGAATCTGAAATTCTCTATTAATTGTAGAATAAGTATGTAAATAGTTGTGGTATTGCATTGCATGTGAGACAAGAAAAGAAATATAGACATAAAATTTCATAAAGTTTCAAAAGCAAAAAACATTATTTCTAGTTTGGGGAAGGTGGTTCACACCTTTATTTTCATTACTTGGGGTTCAGGGGCAGAGGCAGGTGGATCCCTCTGAGTGAGAGACCACTCTGACATACATAATGTGTTCCAGGCCCATTAGGACTATGTAATGGGATTATCTCAAAAATAAAATTGAAAAAAAAAAGAAGAGCAGAAGCCCCAAGTAAGAGAGATAGAAACACACACACACACACACAGAGAGAGAGAGAGAGAGAGAGAGAGAGAGAGAGAGAGAGAGAGAGA
>JANHMN010000004.1:75401170-75433396 GCA_030674055.1 Rhabdomys pumilio | reverse complement strand
TCTCTCTCTCTCTCTCTCTCTCTCTCTCTCTCTCTCTCTCTCTCTCTTGTATTTACTGTACTCTCCATGTATTTCTTTAGTTGACAAATCCTCTGGTAGCTCAGGACCTTTGCATTACCTGTTTTCTATTTTCAGTGTTCATTCCAATATATCCTCTTCTTCCTGAGATGGGTGTTTACTTCACGTGAAATACTCTGAAAACTACTCTTTGAAGAGTATTGTACTTAAAGCAACAATAACATCATCAGTCTTTACTTCAGACAGATACTTTCTAGGTAACAGCTCTACTGGTCACTTAACCTTTTTATTTATTAAAGGATTCATTTTAATATTTTCTTATAAAGGCAAAAGCAATTATTTTGATCTTCCTTTTCTATAACAGAACCTATACTATGTGTCCTGTGTGTATTTCCAGATGTATTAACAAATAATAATCTCTATCATGCAATGTGAGCTTATCTTGGATAAGGAATAAAAGTCGCTTTTATTTGTAAGTCAATATCCTGCTATTTTTGAACTATGGCTCAGTCACTTCATTTCAGTTGTGTTGGCTAAAGGTCCATCACCTATCAAATACCATTAAGACTGCTGGGCCTGGGTGCAGAAGAGTTTTGATAGTAAAATATTTTAAACAATATTTATAATTATAAGGAAAATTTATTTATACTTACTGTGTGCCTGACATTTTATGTAATGTCTTAAATGGTTGTCTTATACACTTTTCTAGAAACATCAGTTGCTCTGTTAACCTTTCCATCTTCATTTCTAAAATATAATTATATCGGTATTATAAAGGACAAATTGTAAATAAAATACCAATGTAAAATTATTTTTCAAACTTATAAATTTATGAACAATAACTATTTTGAACAATAAACCACTTTCCTCACTAATTAAACTTTCTCTGTGGATTAGTCCATGAATTAGCCTTTTGGAATTGGTGTTTTATTTACAAAATGAGTAGCATTAAAATAAATTTTGACAACAATGAATATACAAGTAAAAGTTTATCATTTTTTTCAGGCTGAAAGAATCATAGCATCAGCCAATGTCTGTGGTGTAAATATCATAAACATATCAATTTCAAATTGCCAAAGTGAAGTCATGGAATTAAAATTGTATGTAAATAGTGAGAGTCATCAACTAAGACAGAAAAATTGCACTAATGAATTATCATTTCATGCTAACATGTCTTTAGCATTCCCGGATGACCAATAAACATAGACCCTGTAGTCAAGGGAACAAAGACAACTATTTCTTAATGATTTTATTTCATACATTGTAGCTGGTCATCTTTCCCAACAATGTAGCTTATGTGAATTTTTTCTTGTTGGATATTAAGTATTGTTTCTCAGTCTGTTTTGATACAACTGTTTTACATAACACAGCTTAGTCAAAATGACCTGGAACTTGAAGTCTCCTTCCTTCTCAAGGGCTGGAATTACAAGTGTGCCTTAGACCATTCAGTTTACACAATGTACTCCCAATTAAACCCAGGACTTTGTGCATGTTACATAGGCCATCTGCCCACTGAGCTACATCCTCAGTCCCTCAAGTGTCCTTTCAAAGATTCAAACTAAACTATTTGTTTAGAAACTTTTCAACACTTGGCATTACTTCCACTTGCAAGGTAACCTTTAAACTTCTTAATGTATCTCATCTCACAAGGCTCTATGAATTTATCTGTTTCCCCTGCAGCTTCATCTGTTGCTTCCAAATATGGTACTTGATATGTTCTCCACTGTACTGGGAAGACCAAAAGTGTACGGACTATTTTGTGTTGACTCTTGTGCCCTCAATTTTGAATTTCATGCCTGACATTGTTTAGAGACTGATTATATCATATGACATTGCATTTGTCTGTGCACATGTTTGCAACCAAGAGAATTTACGTAGGTGGAGAACATTATTGAAGTGTCTTTATGTATGGTACATTATCATTCAATTGCATTTCCCCTGGTGAAAAGCTGGCAGGCTGCTCCTCTGTGACAGATGTGCTTGCTTTGGTTGAGTTAGCGCCACAGGGCGTATTATCAGTTTTCCTAATGTTTGCTCCTTTATACTCTAACACGTAGCATGATTCATCCAGTCCATGCAATTCAGGGGTCTGATGCACACATAAATCTGCACTGTAAGATGTTATGCACTGTGAATTTCAGTCATGTGGGACACATGACTGTTGTATACATGGATAACTATGCATACATTCTAAAAATAAACAAGCCTGTATATTCAAAGGCACACACAACATGGTTTTTTTTTTTTTTTACTTCATAGAGTACCAAAAGAAAATATTACAGTAGGCCATTTGATTATATGTATGCATCTAATATTTATATGTCTATATATCATCTATGTATCTATGTATTTATATATGTATATATGTATATATCTATGTATCTATGTGCATATGTACCTAGGTATGTGTATGTGTTTGCTTATATATATATGCGTGAGTGTGTGTGTATTTTATACATCTACATATCTATACATCTACATATCATCTATATATCTATATGTATCGATATGTCTATATAATCTATTTATCTATCTTTCATCTATCTATATCTATCATCTATGTCTTTATCATCTATCTATCTATCATCTATCTATCTATCTATCTACATATCATCTATATATCTATATGTATCGATATGTCTATATAATCTATTTATCTATCTTTCATCTATCTATATCTATCATCTATGTCTTTATCATCTATCTATCTATCTATCATCTATCTATCTATCTATCTATCATCTATCTATCTATCTATCTATCTATCTATCTATCTATCTATCTACATATCTATCATCTTTTCTAGCTTGAAAATCTGTATTACCTAGGTTATGTAGCATTATCTGGACTTAATTTTCATGAATAGAATTGTGAAATAAAATATTTTTTCAGTGGTTGTCACGATGTCTGGGGATTGGGAGACATAAGAGATTCTAAAACTCAACATCTGATTTTATTGGGCAACAAAGCTCTGTAACACAAGACTTGTGCCGTCATATTTACAATGGGCAGAAGAACAATGCTTCCATTCCTCATGGCAACTCTGATCCAGTAGAAATGGATTCTTGCCACCTTATGTTTACTGCTTCTGCGTGGGCATCATACAAAATGTCAAGAATGCTAACAGATGCTGTTAATGAACTTTCAGGGCATTGAAGTAACATATTTTAGTTGGTGATTTTACTATGTTCAACCATATGCTTTAAATATTTTTTATTTGATTTTTTTTTTTGTTTCTTTTCTCTTTGGCTACCATATTGGTTTTATTTTTTAAATTTTTTTCCCTATCTGCTTTTATATCATTTTAATTACATGCAAGTATTAAGGTCAGTTCTAGGTCGAGGAACTAGCAATACAATAGCTATCTGATTTTATAAACATGCTTAACTTTAAGGTATGTTTTTCTTTTGTCCTGGATATTTTATTTACTTACATTTCGAATGTTATTCCCTTTCCTGGTTTCCCACAGGAAACCCCTATTCCCTCCCGCACCACCGCACCCCCTGCTTCTATGAGAGTGCTTCCCCTCCCACCCACTCACTCCTTTCTCCCTGTCCTGGCATTCTCCTACACTGGAGCATAGAGCCTTTTCAGGACCAAAGGTTTCTCCTCCCATTGATGTCCAACAAGTCCATCCTCTGCTACATATGTGGCTGGAGCCATGGGACCCTCCATGTGTACTTTTTGGTTGGTTGTTTAGTTCTTCAGAGCTCTGGGGGTGGGGAGGCACTGGTTGGTTGATATTGTTGTTCTTCCTATGGGGTTGCAAATCCCTTCAGTTCCTTCAGTCCTTCAGCTAATTTCTCCTTTGGAGACCACATGTTCAGTCCAAGGTTGGCTGTGTGCACCTGCCTCTGTATTTGCCAGGCTCTGAAAGAACCTCTTGAGAGACAGCTATATCAAGCTACTGTCAGCAAGCACTTTTTGACATCCACAATAGCTTCTGGGGTTGGTGTCTGCAGATGGGATGGAGCCCCAGGTGAAAATGAAGTTGCAATACACTGATGTTGCTAGAGTAGGTATTCATGATAGTTTCCAAATTTACATAAAACTCTAAATTTTGAAGGCTCCTTTCATACTAATTACTCAACATTTAATCTTAAGACTAAATAAAGTAGTATTGTGTTGTATTGTACTGTGTTGTAGTATTGTATTGTGTGTTCATAATATTTTTTTATCTTTCTTTTTAGGAGTATGACTACATCATTTTAGCCCAACTCTACCTCATGATATGATTTTATTCTTCATAGACAAGTCATTCTCCTCCTAAATAGTGTTTTTTTTTCTCAAGGCATATTTTTGCTGGACAGATTTTCTATTATATATTTGATACCCAGGGTTAACCTGATTATACATGTTATAAACCTGTTCTTAAAGAAATGATATGCTTATAATTGTTTCCAGTTAAGAAACCAATGATCAGTTGTCTTCAATCTTGTTGAAAAATATATTATATAAATGATACTGATTTAAACTTCTTTTGACAAAATTATTTTTTATTCCCCATTCCCTTCTCCCTCTTGTTCTGCCACCTTCTTGCTCAGCCACTGCTCTCTCCAGGCCCAGCTTGCTCTGGGTCCCCACTCGCTCCTTGCTGCTTGCTCCAGCCTGCTCATTTAGGGCTCTGCACACTCTGGCCCCTGCTCACTCTGGCTCTGCTTACTCTGGCCCAAAGTACACTGCAGCTGTCTTCAGACACCCAGATAAGGGCATCAGATCTCATTACGGATGCTTGTGAGCCATCATGTGGTTGCTGGGATTTGAACTCATGACTTTATGTATGATATGTCGACTTTGTGTCCATGGAAGACAGAGAAACCGTTAGATTACTTTAAAGTAGAGTTACAGACAATTATGAAATACCATTTGGGCACTTCTTCAAGAGGACTAAGTCACCGTAATCGTTGAACCTCTAAATTTGAGTCTGAACTCATCTTCAAGTAGATGAATTATCAGATGAAGTTCCTTGAAATCATCAATTTCTAGTTTTCATTTCATCGATGACACATATAAATAAAAGTATCCCTTTATGATTATTGGCACGTAGTGCTCTCAAGGTTCTATCCCAAGACTATTTACAGAGAGTAGAGATTACTTGCTTCTCTGTTCATGTGATTTTACTGATTCTTTGGTCAGGCATCTCAAGAAAATGTCTTTATTATTCTTTCAGTAATTTAATAAGACAAGTGGAATTCATTAATATTCTATTTACGTCATATAATAGAGAATGAGATAACCCAATCTCTTATGTAAATACGGAACTTACAATGCAGAGTGTAGGAGTACAGTGAAATCACCAGGCTAACATAAAAAATAAAAAATGGCTTTATGCGATACATATATTTCCATCTATGTTAATTGTTAAATCAAAATGTACTACACTAAAATAAATAATGACCATTTATGTCTGGCCTTAGAAAACATCTAATTGTGAAGTTTAATCCCATGTTTTAAAGGTTGTATAGATGCAGACCTTAAATGAATCATTAATGGCCTTCAAACATTTTGAACCTCTTAGAAACAAAATGTCCTCTTTATCTTTCAGTATGATTCTCAAGTACAGTACATCCTGCCATGTTTCAAGATCCTGGAAGCATGCAGGTAGTCACATGTTGATCTACAGACTACATTGGAAGGTCAACAATCAGTAAAAAAGAAAAAGGATTATTTGACAGTTACAATGCTCTACCATGACTGATCTTTCTCTTCAGTATCCTTTAGCTCTCCATAAATAATGATGGTAAGGCTGAGATGTAGCAGTTTATACCTGATAATTCGGAACAGTCTTTAATTTGAATTTTTAAATTGAAATTGACCAAATGTATGAGCATTAGGTCTTGTGGGTTTGCCTTTCATATGAAGATTTATTTGGGGAGTGTTGACAGACACCATTGCAGGTCTCTTGGAACATAACACCTTCTCAGCAAATAAAGGAATCACAGAGAGAAAGCACAGAATAAACAGTGTGGTGCTAATTGAGCTGCAGTAAGGTGCAATGAAGTCATTTTATTTCTAGTCTATAAATGTTGAGAGTCCTTTGCTGTATTCATTCACTGTACCTTCTGTGCAATCGATGAGGATATTAGTGATGTAAATCTGAAGAGGTAAAGGGTAAAATACACAGTGTATCTGATTTAATGTTTTGTGTGCATTCAAAAATACATACGTGTGTGTGTGTGTGTGTGTGTGTGTGTGTGTGTGTGTGTATGACTAATTTCCTGATTTTACTTGGGCCACTACAGAGTTGGGGAAGAAAACAGAGATTCAGGAGTGATTTATTATTAACTAAACAAATTAACATACATGTGAATAATAGTTATTTAAATTCAAGGGTAAATCACCTAACGAGCTCTGCTGTGTAAAAGACAATGAGGAAGTATTCAGTACATACTCACTGCTTATATTGTCTTCTAACATCTCAGATGTTGCTTTTTCCATAATATATGTAGGGCTGACATACAAGGACCTCAGCAGAGGAATGTTCTGACCTTGGGATGTTGAAAGCTGCCAGAGGAAGAATAAAGTTAGCTCTGCAGAACATCCATAAGACAATCTGACTGCTGAATGATGTATCCAGAGAGGAACATAGACAACACATTTTACTTTATTCACAAACACAAGTCTTTTTCAATGTCCACTAGAGAAGTTCCCATATGTTAGCAGAATACAGGGAAGGGATCTCAAAGAGGCAACATCCGCAGAACTGACAGTGTAGTCATATAGTTTCACTGATGAATTAGCAGATAATAAGGCCCACAAAGACCTCTAGTTTTGGTAACAGGAGATATACGAACTGACAAGAGGCAGACAGGTTGCTAATTCTTTGGAAAGACACCGTGATAGCTCAGACAAAAGTCACCAGATTCTATCTTTATGTATTATTTCTTTCTCCCTTTATTTCTTATTCTTTTAAAATTTTAACTGATTCTTTAAAAATAAAATTATACATATATTATAAATGTGATATTACTATACCTGTATACATTTATTATGTAATGGATTGTAAGGTTACACAAATATATCTCCTCAATCATGTATCATTTTAAGGGAAAATATTAATAATTCTATCACCATGCATTTTAAAACATGTTGCACTTTTTTTTGCCAGCAATAATCACTTTGTAGTACAGAGTTGTACTAGTATTCAATCAGTTTTTTAAAGCATATAGTATTCACATAAATTCCATAGATTCATGGTAGCACTTGCCTTTAATCTCAGCACTTAGGACACAGAGGTAAATGGATCTATGTGAGTTTAAAGCAAGTATGTTATGCAGTATGATTTCCAGACCAGCTATTGCTACATGAAAACTCACTGTCTTCAGAATATAAAAGGATCCTAATTCTTGAAATATAGCATTGTTTAAAATAATGTGGACAGTGTTGACGTAATTTAGTACAATGAGATTGACAGTCAGAGTTTTAGATTTTTTTTCTTTTAATACTTTTGCCTTATAGTTCATGATCTGGTGGAAGACATTGTTTTTATATTCAGAGGTCCTAATTGGAGAAATTAATACTGACTCTTTATTCTTCAAATAAAAATTTTTATTAAAGGTAGCTTGGCTTATTTCAAAAAACAAAGCTGAAAACAATTGAAGTGAAATCCTTAGTCCTTTATTTCTTCCTGGAGTTGTGGAGTTTAGATTTATAGTTCTGATATTAATGTTAACTTAAAATCTTTTTAAAATTTATTTTTGATGCTTAGAAATTTGGAATCCACTGAAAAATTCCTTGCATCTCCTCTCCAGCTCTCTATGAAATATCCTTTTATAATGATACATATCTACACATTGAAGTTTTCAACAATAATTTGTGTAGTCACTTACTCTGTATTTGCAAGTACAGATAATGGGGCAGAAGAAAGAGAATTAGGAAATAGATCTAGACACATAAACTCAGGTATATTGCAATGATTTTATATAAAAATAATATCTAAATTTTGCCAAGATCTTACTTAAATTACCACAATGTAGAAAATAGATATTTTTAAACTTAGCCAATCTACCTATAAGATAACAAAAGCATAGCAAAGTTAAATTCCCTGTCTCTAGGGTTAGTGTGCTGAAGAATTGATGATTTTTACTCCTGCAGCCTTCCTGCATAAATAATACATAATGTCGCTGTGGGATCCCACTACATTCTTTAAGGATCAAGATATCTGTATTGCAGAAGCACCAATAAAAATCTACACTTCTCTATTTACCATGTGGTAAACACACATTCAGTTATTCATTCATTCATATGTCTGTCACTTCTGAAAGCTTAAGACGTATAATATAATACTGCTTGGATCTTTCTCTTCACATCGTATTTACTTAAATTTCATAAAGAAATAATATTTCATTCCACTAAAACTCACTGTTACCGTACAGTTTTAATTCCCCAAGGGAGATACAAAGCACTGAGTAGTCTAAATCACTCAAGACTCACATATTCTATGGATTTATTTGTTGATGAACAAATGTCAACCAGACTTCATGAAATTCAAATTTTAGAATAATCAAAATTTTCAATTGACAGATTTTAAAGCCTCATCTACTAAGTATGGGCCACCTTAGAAATCATAGGCAGTCACATAAATACATAAAGCCTTTTATATTTGCTGACTAAAATAATATTTTTATGTGCATTGGAAACTGTTTGGAGAATGGACACCTCAAAACACAGTTATTCAAACAACATTCTCAACTTCGCAGGGATAGTTTATGTCCTCAGAGAAATCAATTAATCTACTTCCTTTATTATAAATGTCCTTCTGGCTTTTGTACTGGGTGCAATTTCACTTTATTATTATATTACACCAATAATAACATTCCAAGCATTTTCTCTGTAGGGAGCAATAAAAAAGGCAGACTCCCTTTAGATAAAAATCTGTCATAACATATAACTAAAATGCCATGCATTCTGCAATGGTGAAATGTATTTGTGCATTTTACACATGTGATGTGAATCACTTTAAAAGCTATAGTCACAACACAACAGGTGCCAATAAATTTTCAATCTGTTAGGCTTTGTTTCTTGGTAAATGAATTTGGGATACAAATATTTTGCCTCTGATTGTGTTTAGTCATGAATATTATTGGAAGTCTGGCATGCTAACATTTGAGGTGTTTGTTTTTGGAGAATATTTGCATAGAATTCATGTTCTAGGGAGCAGTGCTTTATTACAACTGTCTTATTCACCTGTCTTAAACTCTCTTAAGACTCTCTCCTCTATGTGCGTGTGTCTCTCAGTGTGTGTGTGTGTGTGTGTGTATGTGTGTGTGTCTTTTTATCCCTTGTAAATGTACTCCAAACTGCTCATCACAAATTTCATGTTTCTAGAGGACACCACAAAAGGAATGTATTAGCCTGAGCTCTCTAAACCTTTCTCTCCTTGATTTCATTCTCAACCTTAGACTCTTGGCTACTCTCCACCGTAGTCTTAGTATTATTAAAATTTTGTTACTGTCAACAAAATACCATAACCAAAAGCAACATGATAGATGTAGTTTATTTTTGCTTACTTATCTAGAGGAATGGTTCATAATGACAAGGATGTTTTGAAAGAAGCTGAAAATCGCGTTTTCAACTACACAGAGAAAGCAGACATTGTGAATTAGAAGTGGTATAAGGCTATAAACTTCAAAGTCTACCTCCACTGATGGATATACTTCCCCAAGCAAGGCCATAACCACCAAAGCCAAACACTGTCTGGAGACCAATAATTAAACCTATGAAGAGAACCTTGGGAGTCAGGAGGTTGGGGAGACCCTCCAGAATGCACCAGAGACCTGGGAGGTGAAAGACTCTCAGGACTCAAAGGGATGGACCTTAGATGAAATGCCAGACAGTAGGAAGAGGGAACTTATAGAGCCCACCTCCAACAGGAAGACAGGGTACCAAATGAGGGAGTGTGCTTCCATCCCACAGTCAAAACTCTGACCCATAATTGTCCCTGTCTGAAAGAACTGCAGAGATAGAAATGGAAAGGATCCTGAGGAAAAGGTCCAGCAGCAGGCCCAATTTAGGATCCAGCTCAAGGGGAACCCCCCAAGGCCTGACACTCTACCTGAAGCAATGAAGAGCTCACAAAATGGGGCCTATCATAATGACCATCTGAAAGACATCACAAGTAGCTGAAAGGATCAGATGTAGATATTTACACCCAATCAATGGACAGATTGGTGATCCTTGGGGTTGAATTAGGGAAAAGCTGTAAGAAGCTGAGGAGGAGGGTGACCCTGTAGAAGGACCAGCAATCTCAATTATTCTGGAAGCCTGAGATCTCTCAAACACTGGATCGCCAACCAGATAGCATACATTAACTGAAATGAGGCCTCTGAAAACATATACAGCAGAGGACTGCCAATTTTGGGTTTAGTCAGAGAACATGCACCTAACCCTCAAGAGATTGGAGGCCTCAGGGAATTTAGAGGTCTGGTGGGATGGGTGATGGTTGGTAGAGACATCCTCATGGAGACAGGGGAATGGAGAAGAGATATGGAATGTGGAACAGTTGGTAGGTGGATGGGGAGGAAAAAATCTGGAGTGTAAATAAATAAATAAATAAAAAAAAGATTAAATAACAAAATACATGGTCAAAGAGATTTCTTGATTAAGTTAGAATCCTTTTTTGATGGTCAATAAAAGACTTATTACACACACAAATAAAAAGTTTTGAGAAAACTTACAAAGAAAAATAATATCTCTAATTTTTGGTTTTTGGGTTTATTTTAATTTTTATTTTTTATTGATTATATTATTAATTTACATTTCCAATATTATCCCCCTTTCTGGTTTCCCCTCTATAAACTCCCATCACATCCTCCCTCCCCAGTGCTTCTATGAGGGTGTTCCCCCACCACTTATCCACCTACCTATTTACTCCTACCTCATTGCTGTAGCATTCTCCTATGTTGGTGCATCGAGCCTTCACAGGACCAAGGACCTCCCCTCCCACTGATGCCAGATAAGGCCATCCACTGCTACATGTACAACTGGAGCCACGAGTCCCTCCATGTATACTCTTTGGTTGGTGGTTTAGTCCTTGGGAACTCTAGGGTGGTCTAGTTGGTTGATACTGTTGTTCTTCCTATAGGGTTGCAAACCACTTCAGCTCCTTCAGTCCTTTTTTTTTATTCCTCCATTGGGGACCCTGTGCTCAACCTGATGGTTGGCATTTGCATCTGTATTGGTCAGGCTCTGGTAGAGTCTCTCTGGAGACAGCTATATCTGGTTCCTGTCACTTCATGACATCATCAGTAGTGTCTGGGTTTGGTGTCTGTATAACAGATGGATCCCAAGGAGGGGCAGTCTCTGGATGGTCTTTCCTTCAGTCTGTACTCCACTCTTTGTTTTTGTATTTCCTTCAGACAGAAGCAATTCTGGATTAAAATTTTTGAGATGGGTGGGTGGCCCTATTCTTCCACAGGGTAGGTGTGCCTCACTTCTGGATATGTTCTCTACAGGTTCTCTTTCTTCTTTGTTAGGTGTTTAAGTTAATCAACATTAATCATGTAGAAGACATTAATTTACATCATATTCCTATACAACCTCATAAAATATTTATTTTATACTTAGTTTAGAAAACACAATGTACAAATGCATAATCCTTTTATTTGGGCATGATATCAAAAATATATTTCTAGTAATCCAAAACAGTGGTTTTATGTTTTATTATATAATATAAAAATATTTCACAAAAAGTATAATATTACTATATAATTATGAGCTCATTCCATTATTTTTCATATATGTACACATGTATACCCAAACACTTTAACTTTTCAAGCAATTATCCCTTGAAATACTTTAGTATTAATAACATATTGAACCGTTAGAGTTGGAAATGGTTATTAGAGAGAAGGTAGCCCATTTTGCTTGTTTTAAAAACTCAAGAAACTGAGTCATAGAGAAAGCCAATGATTTCTTTAAGGTCATTTAAGTGCATTCTTTTGAAGCAGACAGCTGAGTCTGGATCTTTCAACATATTCAGTGCTTCAGTACATCACCCCAGAGTCCCTTGACTGTCATATACATAGCACATGCATATAACTAACATGTTATTTTGTAATATTTTGTTAGTAGTAATGCAAAATGCATGTATTCATGAATACATTTAAGTCAGGCATGTATTGTCCTTTTAAAAAATAACTTATACACTGTAGTATTTATTCAGAACATTAATTGTTTGTAATGTCAAAGACGTCAACCTTCAATACCTCTATATACTTTGGTATCAATTTTTCTTCATCATCATTTTTTTTTGTAATAAAAAGTATTTTAGGCAGATTTCTGAATGGTTTCCTCTTGATATATATAATTTAAGTGTCAGTGTAGGATTTGCAGATATAATACACTGCAGGAACTAAGAAACTGATTTGAGGTGCATAGATTACATACTTGGAATTATTTAAAGCACACCAGACCTTCAAAAGGTACAATTTGAAAGATTTCAAAACACGTATGATGTGGTTAGCATTGTCATTTCAACACAACCTAACATAATCTGAAAAGAGAATATCATTTGAGGAATTATAGAGATCAGGTTGCTCTATGGGCTTGCCTTGATTGCTAACTACTGTAAGATAACAGAACACATTGAGGAGTTGGTTTGAGAAGTATACGAATGTTAGTTAGAATGGGTTTGTAAGACACATAGCAAACAACATTTTTTCATGAATTGTGCTTCAAGTTACTGCTTAAATACCAATTCTGACCTCTTTAATTCAGTGGTGGACTTTGACCTGAAAATATAAGCTAAATAAAACCTTTCTTCCCTATGTTGCTTTGGTCAAAGTGGATTACCATAAATAGGGAAAGGAAGTTAGAACAATTTGCATGGTATGAAATTTTTGAAAAGAACTCTAATAGCTCAGAAAATAATTCCAATATTTGTGAAATTTGGCTGTATGAAATTAGACAGCTCTGTACCATAAAGAAAATAATCTCACTAAAGAGAGAACACACAGAAAATCCTTATCATATTTATATTTTGAAAAAAATTAAAGAATTAAAGGTAAAAGAAAAATTTTATAAATAATAAGGCAAATGGAATATAAAGAAATTTCAGAAAGGATATTTAGAAATAGAATAAAGATACATGAAAACATGCTTAGTATACTATAGTATACAGCTATCTCATTCCTAGGAATATGTCAAAAGGAATCTAAGCCATTATACCAGAAGAACAGAAGGATGTATACTAATCCATCCTTATTGTGGTACTATTCATCATAGTCTACAAGTTCATAAGCATCCCACTGAATAAAGAATGTGATATGCAGAACAATGGAACTGCATCAAACCACAAAGTAGACTGAAATAGGTCATTGTAAGAAAAGAACACAGATACAATTATGGATCATCATTTTAAGTCCCATGGTTTCTCTGGTATGTAGGACATAGCTTTATAAACACACACCTATGCCATAATATGACTCTTTAGGAGGAGGAATTGAAGCAGTGAGAGGACAGCAGGGTAGGACAGCATCATAGGGAGCGAATATGATCAAAGCACAGGATGCACTTGATCAAAAATGTCCTTATGAAACCCACACCTTGTATCTTGAATATAAACTAATTATTCTTTTAGAAGCTCCTTTCTCCTTGTTAAGCTTCATATGATCTTTATGGAACTTTATTAGTGAGTACATACTACGTATGTCCTTTGAAGTTTAGGTTACCTCACTCAGAATGATGTTTTCTAGTACCATCCATTTGACTCAAAATTCATGGTGTCCTCATTTTTAATAGCTGAGTAGTATTCATTGTGTAAATGAACTACATTTAATGTATCCATTTTTCAGCTGAGGAACATCTGAGTTCTTTCCAACTACTTGCTATTACAAAATAGGTTGCTATGAACATAGTGGAGCATGTGTCCTTGTGATATGGTGGAACATCTCTTGGGTGTTCCACCATATGTAAGTGCCCAGGAGTGGTATAGCTGTGTCTTTAGGTAGAACTATTTCCAGTTTTCTGAGGAACTGCCAGAATAATTTCCAGAGTAGTTGTACCAGTGTACAATCTCATCAGCCATATAGAAGTGTTCATCTTTCTCCACATCCTCACAAGTATGTGCTGTCCCTTCAGTTTTTGATCTTAGTCACTCTGATTGGTGTAAGTCAGAATCTCAGGGTCATTTTGATTGCATTTCCCTGATGAGTAAGGAGCTCACAGGGCCAGATAATGAATAGAAATATGCAGCAGCGGAGGTGAGGAGCAGGGGAATCTTCTATAAAGTGCCAGACACCACAGCTGTGAGAGGCTCTAGGACACAATGGGAATGATTTTAACAAAAATGCCCAATAATGGTGAGATGTACTCTAAAGAAGCCACCTCCAGTAGGTAGATGTGACCCCAGTTGAGACGTGGGGACAACCACTTATCTTCAAAATTCTTCTTATCTAAAATAAATGCTGGGACAAAAAAGGAGAGGAGACAGAAGAAAAGACAACACAGAGACTGGCCCATACCAGAATCCATCCCATGTGCAGGTCCTAACTGAGACTTCATGCCACGTTTTGCTTGCAGAAAGGAACCTAGCAAGAGTGTGCTCTGATAAGCTCTACCAGCAGCTGACTGAAATAGATGCAGTTATTTACAGTCAACCATTGGATGCTTGCAGAAAGGAACCTAGCAAGAGTGTGCTCTGATAAGCTCTACCAGCAGCTGACTGAAATAGATGCAGTTATTTACAGTCAACCATTGGACTGAGGTCAGGTATCCTTATAGAAGTGTTAGGAGAAGGACTGAAGGCCCAGAAGTAGATGGGAAGAACACACAGGAAGAACAACATCAACTAACCCAAAACCATCTCAGCACACAAAGGCTAAGCTACCAGCCAAAGAACATAAATGGGCTGGTCCACGGTCCCTGCTACCTATATAGCAGAAGACTGACTTGTCTGGCCTCAGTCAATGAGCATAATTCAGTAGAAACTTGATGCACCAGGGAAGGGGAAGCTAGTGGTGTGAGGTGGAAGTGGGGTGTGTGGGAGAGCTAAGGGAAGGGTTGATGATGTAAGAACTCATGGAGAGGAGACCAGAAACGGGTACAAGGTTTGAAATGAAAATAAATAAAATAATAAATAAAATTTAAAACAAACCAAAGCAAAACAATTCCTTTCCCAATTGTTAGTCAAAAAAGTCACAGAGACTGAAACAGAATATGGCTTTGAAAGGTTTGGTTTACATATAACAAAGCTAAAATGTAAGGCTAAAATGCAAGGATTTCATATTCCCCAGGAGCAGAAAGTAAGCTATAACTCAAAGTAGTAAGTAAATGCTGTGCCAAAATCCAATTTTTAATTCATTTATTTATTAAAGAATTAATCTATTTGTTCATTTTACATCTAGATCACATCTCTCTCCCTTATCTCCTCTCAGACCCACCCTCCTATGCCACCTCTCATTCTGTCCAATCCTTAACCTGGGAAGGCTCCCTTTCTCTGAGGACCCTTCTTGTTATTAACCCTCTCTGGTGTATCAAGTTTAATCAAGACTAAAGCATCCTTTTACACTGAGAACAGACAAGGCAGGCAGCCTAGCTAGCACCCAGGAATCCAAAGGCAGGCAACAGAGTTCAAGTCAGAGACAGTTCCCACTACAATTGTTGGGAGACCCACATGAAGCTTAAACTCCACATATAATACATATGTATACGGGGCTTAGATTCTGTCCATACATGCTCTGTGGTTAGTGGTTCAGTCTCTGTGAGCCACTGCAGGCCCAGGTTAGTTGGGTCTGTAGGTCTTCATGTGGTGTTCTTGATCTCTCTGTCTCCCTTAATCATTTCCACAACTCTTTCACAAGGCTTCCTTCAACCAAGAATTTGCCTTGCCTACAAAATATGCAGGAATAAAGATGGAGCAGAGATTTTGGGAAAAGCCCATGACTGGTCAAACTTGAGACCCACCCTATGGGAAAGAACCAATCCTTCACACTATTCATGATATTCGGCTATGTTTGTACACAGTAGCCTAACACAACTCTCATCTGAGAAACATCATTCAGCGGCTCATGGAAACTAACGAAATTCAGCATTAGGCAGAGCCCAGGTGTTCTCATGATCAGTTTGTTTTTTTTGTTTTGTTTTGCTTTTTTTTTTTCAAATTTGATGAAGTAGCAGAATTTTTTAAACACTGTGATGAGCTGGAAAGAAAGTTCATGCAAGAGATTCAAAATGGTAGTTTACTGGAGGCACCATCTGATTTTGGCCATGAGAGATTTTCAGAAAAATATTCAAGTAAAGGTGTTGAGACCTCTTATTTAAATTATTAATAAGTATATATTCTCATTGTTGACCCTGAAATAATTGGTGAGTGCAGGGATTCTAATGGAGGAGTTAGGGAAAGAACTGTAGGGGCTGAAGGGGTTTGCAACCCCATACGAAGAACAACAATATCAACCAACCAGAACCTCCAGAGCTCCCAAGGACTAAACCACCAATCAAAGAGTATACACGGAGGGAGGGACCTGTGGCTCCAGCTGATATGTAGCAGAAGATTACCTTATCTGACATCACTGGGAGGGGAGCCACTTGGTTCTGTGGAGGCTTGATGACCCAGGATAGTGGAATGCTAGGCCACTAAGGCAGGAGTGGGTGGGCAGGTGGGGGAGCACCCTCATAGAGGCAGGTAGGAGGGAGGAGTGGATGGCTGCTTTTGGAGTGGAAACTGGGAAAGGAGAATAGATAAGCTAACCAATTAAAAAAGGAAAAAATGACTTTAGACAGTATTCTAAAATGGTTATTTTGTTCATAGGAGCAAAAGAGGGCAAGAACACTTTCTCCATTCCCATAAAAGGAGTTGTGAGTATATAGCCCAAATCACCTAATTCTTCCTTGTATTTTTGCAAATGAAAACCACAATTCAGTGCAATAGGAAAATCTGGAACCCAAGAATTAAATAACCAAATGTTCTCATCATTTATTCTGACAGTAAAGCTGGTAGTATGGTTATTTGCTCGTCATCTGCAAGAGGCTATAAAATTGAGTCCACATCCTGGACCTCCAGATATTCATGGTGTCTTGATAAACCTCTTAACAATTCTATTTTTATTAAATTACTGATATTTCTCTAGTTTTGCCACTAAAAATAAACCAAACTGTAGAATCACTAAATAAAACATACACCAATTATTTTCTAAATATTTTAGTTAAATTTAGTAACCTAACCAGTTTTTAAAACTAGTTAGGTTTACTCATTATTTCAATTACTAGGCATCATCTAAAACAAACTTGCTCTTTATTTTTAATTGATCATCTTCTCACTAAAACATATCTATTGATTTTTCAATGTGGCAGTCTCCGGATCTGGTTATACTATCCCCACAATATACATTTGATCCCCCTAGAATAGCAATACATTAACACACTCTGATCATAGAAGCTGACCCTGAAGTTAATAAGTGATGGTTAGTATGGATCCATCAATATGGGCCAATTCAAAATGTGACTCAGAATATTACTAGTGCTAAAGCGAAGGTTACATGTACCTATGATGTAACAGGACTTTAGAAATACCAATAAACAATTATTAGTAGTAACTTCACATGCTGCTCTGTGTGAAAACCAGAAGCATAATATATGGAAGTAAATCTGCTCAGAAAAGAGGATAGAGACTGTTCCTCTTTGCTCTTCAGGGTAGTTGAATCTCCAACTATTACTTATTTTGAGCCTATCAGTGGAACCTTCGTTAATTTGATTAGCCCATCTATATTCCCTTAACACTTGTGAACACAGAATATGTTCTATAGAGTTATTATACTAGAAGCAAGTGGGAGACACTAATTTTGGCTACATTTTTCAAATACAAAATTGTGGAATACTTTCCTAATTTATTCCCATTCTCAAACAACAGCACACAAAACGATATTCTTATTTTTATTGTTGTATGTGGTTTTGAGAATATCATATGTGTATCCAATGAAATATAATCATGTCCATCCCCTTTATTCCTTCCAACCTGACTTTAAATATAGTTGTAAGAAATAACATAGACAAATTAATTTCTTATGCTTTTAATGTAGTCACACTAATTCTGAGATCTTTGCTCAGGAGTGGTATGCCACAAGTACAATATTGACAGGTATAGTTCATTATTATGTTTTCTATTTTAAAATTGTTAGTACAATCATTAGTATGTAAATTTTATATGGATTTCATTGCCTTGAAGAATTTCTACAAAATGCCTACCAGTGGTTTTATATAGTCATGGTTACTCCTCTTTATGGTATTAATATAACAGAGTGTTCCTACATTGTATATGTTAATAATGCACTAATTATTTTCAGGTTTTAAGATGTGATTATAAGAATAAAATTCAATTACTTACATTGTGATGGTTACATAAACATAGATATTCTTATCTCTAGTATTAAAATCCAGGAATTCAATTGTTATCCCAGCTTTAGGTGTTTCTGAGATGCTGCAAACTTTTGGCATTTATTCTCCTTTGTTGTAGGAAAAAACACTTAAAAATTTCCAGTCTCTATAACAGTGTATGAATAATCTAGATTCTCTGCATCTTAATTTGAAGTTGGCTCTAGTATTATTGGTATTTTTGTTGGAGTAACTCTGGTTGTTGAGAAGAGGTGTTCTCTTGTAAATTAAATTTGGATTTTTAGAATACTAAATTGTTGCTATTTTATTTTAAAATTTAAGTTCTGAGAAATTTAAAATTATACTTAAAATAGTTTTGAAAGTTCTCATTCTTGTGTTCTTGTATTCAGATTTGTGCTTTTCTAATATTTTTTGCATTCATCTTTACATCTTTTTGAAATGGGTTATAGAAAAAGAAAAGGTTAAAATTTGATGAAGTATCATGGAGTAGTACTTTTCCTTCCATAGGACAAGCTTTGAATATAAAAAATAAAATCTCTTTATGTCACTTTGGATCTTATGTCACCCTACATCTTGAAAATGTGCACGCTTTTTCTAATGTATTCATGTCAGTATTGATTATGACTTAGTAGAGTTATTCAGCTTTCTTTCTTTCTTTCTTTCTTTCTTTTTTTCTTTCTTTCTTTCTTTCTTTCTTTCTTTCTTTCTTTCTTTCTCTTCCTATCCCTCTCTTCTGACTTCCACATTTCTCATCTTTTCTCTTTTCCTTTCTTTTAATATTCATCAAATGAATGTGCAATTATCCTAACACAGTTTTTTGAAATAGTTATTCTTATTCTTTCAAAGATTGTTTGAACACATTTGAAAGGGTCACTTCATTATAGTCTAGTCTGTTTTCTCAATCTTTATACTTGTGCTTTAAAAAATATGATGCTACTGTGATTATTGTACCTGAATGTTAATTCTTAATACAAGATAGATCATCTACTCTTTGATTAATTTAATTTGTAAAGAACTTAATTTATTTTCTTCAATGTATTCTGAATATCTTACTGAGATTTTGATAATAATTACTTTGACAAGAGATAAGAAGTGAATAGGAAACTCAAGAAAAATCCTATTATTTTTTCAAAGTATAATCTGTAGAGACAGTATGCACTAATATTCATTTAATTGCAAAGCTTCTGTAAGGCAAATGGCACTGTCAATAGGACAAAATGGCAACCAACAGATTGGGAAAATATTTTTATCAATTCCACATTTGATAGAGAGCTAATATCCAATATATACAAAGAATTCAAGAAATGAGACTCCAGACAACCAAATAATCCTATTAAAAATGGAGTACAGAGCTAAACAAAGAATTCTCAACTGAGGAAACTTGAATGCCCAGAAACCCCTAAAGAAATGCTCACCATCCTTAGTCATCAGGGAAATGGAAATCAAAACAATCCTGAGATTCCACCTCACACCAGTAAGAATTGCTAAAATCAAAACCTCAGGTGATAGCAGATGCTGGAGAGGATGTGTAGAAAGAGGAACACTACTCCATTGTTAGTGGGATTGCAAGCTGGTGCAACCACTCTGGAAATCAGTCTGGCAGTTCCACAGAAAATTGGATATAGCATTACCTGAGGACCCAGCTATACCACCTCTGGGCTTATACTCAGAAGATGTTCCAACATATAACAAGGACATATGCTCCACTATGTTCATAGCAGACTTATTTATAATAGCCAGAAGCTGGAAAGAACCCAGATGTCCTTCAACAGAGGAGTGGATACAGAATATATGGTACATTTACACAATGGGTTATTACTCAGCTATTAAAAACAATGAATTTGAGAAATTCTTAGGCAAATGGATGGAACTATAAAATATCATCCTGAGTGAGGTAACCCGATGTATTTTAATATAATGTGTTCAAATTTGATAACACTTATTAAATAACACTATTTTTATTTTTTATATCAGTTTACTGCTAGTATATACAAATATTAATTGTGATTTATTTGCACCATATGACTTTTCTCAGTTAAATTTTTTATTAATCATTTTATTCATTTACATCACAAATAATATCCCATTTCCCAGTTACCCCCTCCACCCACCACCCATTTCAAGATATCTCACTTCCTGGTTATGCCTCCACCAACCGCCCATTTCACATCAGCCCTCCCCATCCTCTTTACCTATATGAGAGTGCTCCCCTACCCACCCATACTCTCCCACTCCACCACTCCAGCATCCCCCTACACTGGGGCATCAAACCTCACCAGGACCAAGGGCCTCCCCTCCCATTGCTGTCAGGAAAGGCCATCAGATCTAGGAGTTGTGTATGTTCCATGGACTGTCCAACACTCACAATCCTCTGCAAATAAGAATTGTTTTTCATTCAAATGTACACACCTTTCATTTCTTCATTGAGCCTCATTGTACTGCTGAAAGCTTTTAATGCTCTGTTGGTAAGAGTGGAGCTCGTGAACATCCTCACACTGCCCTCATTTTCAAAGAAAAAGCACTAAGGCTTTTATCATTATTTATGAGGCTCACTTGAGGATTTTCTGGAGGTGCATTTTTTTTTCAAATTGATGTAGTTCCACTTTATTTTACAGTAGTAGAAAGTCCTGTTTGTCTGTAGAAAAAACTTGAACAGCTATTGCTGTGAATGAATTTTAGTATCAACAGGTTTTATAGTATTTTTTTTTTGCTGGGACTAAAACTTTCCTGGATTTTTGTGACATTTAAACATGTCTCATCTCTCATCCCTATTTACTTCTGGATTAGCTCCTATCTTGTAAGTCTAATAAACATCACACATTTAATAATCAAGAACTTGACATTCATCCATGGCTGCATATATGCTTTATATACTGAAGAATCACCCTCATAGTTTAATGTGGGGATAACTTTATATATTATATATTAATGTTATGTATACTGACCACCAGCATGCGAATGGATGTTAAAAAGTCATGTAGTTGTTAGTATAATACAGCCAGATGACTTTGAAGGATTACAACATGTTCTTGGGTGACAGTGCTACTCTCAGTGAGGTTTAAAAAATAATTTTGATTGTCTAGGGAAAATTTATAAGACAAAAAATGATACAGGCTGTTGAATATGACTAATAGATATACAATTGTAGTCAAACATAAAAGAGCCAAAATATCTATAATAATAATGGGAATGCCAATATCTAGGAGTGACATGAATAGGTTAAAAATTAGATTAAAATACAAATTAAAAGATGCATAATGACAGGAGATACTCAAGGACAAATTTTAGTAATCCAAGGAGCTTGTCATTTGAGCTACAATAAAATTGATCCTTGAAACTTTAAAAAAAATATGTGATAACTCGGGATGTCTTCTCTGTGGGGTTATGCTGAAAGAATAGACAAATATACATTAAGTCTTTTAATAATTTAAAGGGCTCTATGAATTTTTGCATGCATTATTAGATTCTACACATTCAAAGTTACTAAGGTATATGTATGTGGCCTTTATACTTCTTTTTTATTCATTTTCATTAATTTATACTTAAGAATAATTGAAATATCTTCACATAGAAAGTAAGTCACTGAAACATTGTGTTTGGGTTAGTTGTAAAATATTACATTCATCTAAAAATTGTGCAATGCAACCTAATGGTTATAGTTTGGCTGAGTCTTATTCTTTTTTCAATTCTTATAACAAGTGGGAAAATACATTGTTGGACCAATAGAAACTGATGAGTAGGGAGAAAACACAAAGTTCATTTAGCTACACCTAATGTGAATAATTCTATTGATGAAAACTTTCCAAAGAGTAAGTGTATATGACAACACGAAGAAGTGTTTATTTGAGCTAGTAAGATGGCTTAGTAATTAAGATCACTGGATGCTCTTCCAGAGGTCCTGAACAGCAGTCATACGGTGGCTCATGATCATCTAAAAAGGATTTGATGCACTTTTCTGGCATGCAGGTATGCATGCACTAAATTACTCATATACTAAATAAATAATAAAATTAAAAAATAATAAGTACCAGCTTACAATCCCACCAACAATAAAGGAGTTTTCCTCTCCAGCATCTGTTGTCACCTGAGTTTTTGATCTTAGTCTTTCTGATTGATGTGCCATATAATCTCAGGGTTGTTTTGTTTTGCATTTCCCTGATGACTAAGGATGGTGAACATTTCTTTAGGGGCTTCTTGGACATTCGGTATTATTCAGCTGAGAATTCTTTGTTTAGCTATGTACCCAATATTTTAATAGAGTTATTTGGTTGTCTGGAGTCTAATTTCTTGAGTTCTTTGTATATATTGGATATTAGTCCTCTATTGGATGTGGGATTGATAAAGATCTTTTCCCAATCTGTTGGTTGCCATTTTGTCCTATTGGCAGTGTCCTTTGCCTTAAAGAAACTTTGCAATTTTATAAGGTCCCATTTGTTGATTCTTGATCTCAGAGCATAAGTCATTCATGTTCTCGTCAGGAAATTTTCCCCCATGCCTGTGTGTTCAAGGCTCTTCCCTACTTTTTCTTCTATTAGTTTCAGTGTGTCTGGTTTTGTGTGGAAGTTCTTGATTTACTTGGACATGAGCTTTGTACAAGGAGATAAGAGTGGTTCCATTTGCATTCTTCTACCTGCTGACCTCCAGTTGAACCAGCACCATTTGTTGAAAATGCTGTCTTTTTCCCACTAGATGGTTTTAGCTCCTTTGTCAAAGATCAAGTGACCTTAGGTGTGGAGGTTCATTATAATTCACAAATGACATGAATCTCAGTCAGAAGGAAGACCAAAGTATGGGTGCTTTGGTCCTTCTTAGAAAGGAGAACAAAATACTCATGAGAGCAAATACAGAGACAAAGTATGGAGCAGAGACAGAAGGAAAGACCATCAAAAGACTGCCCCACCTGGGATCCATCCCATATAGAATCACCAAACCCAAACACTATGGTGGATGCCAAAAAGTGCATACTGAAACTAGTCTGATATAACTGTCTCCTGAGAAGCTATGCCAAAGCTTGACAAATACAGAAGTGAATGCTCACAGTCAACCATTAGACTGAGCATATGAGGTTCCCCAATGAAGGAGTTAGAGAAAGGACTGAAGAAGATGAAGGAGTTTGCAACCCCATAGGAAGAACAACAATATCAACCAACCAGATATCCCAGAGCTTCCAGAGACTACACCACCAACCAAAGAGTACACATGGAGGGACCCATGGCTCTAGCTGCATATGTAGCAAAGGATGGACTTGTTGAGCGTCAATGGGAGGAGAGCCCTTGGTCCTGTGAAGGCTCAAAGCCCAGTGTAGGAAAATGCAAGTGTGAGGAGGCAGGAATGGGTGGGTGGTACAGGAACACCTTCATCATGGTAGGGGGGCTGGAACAGGGAGATTCAGGAGGGAACTCAGAAAGGGGATAACATTCGAAATATAAATAAAGAAAATGTCCAATTAAAAAAAAGAAAAACGAATTAAGGTAATAATTTGTATTAAGTAAATTTTTCTATAATACTTAAATTGACATTTTGGTTATATCTGTTTATTTCTTACAAATATAATAAAATGATTTTTTACTTCTTACAAAATAAAATAAAAGAAATAATAAATAATATAAAAAGGATACTTTGTAAAAATAAAAGAAAAATGTTTATCTCTGTGTGATGAAATTAAATACTGTTGTCTGTCTTATTGTTCAGAGATTTTATAGAACTATACAGAGGATGACTAAGTTCTCACAGTCTTAGATAAGATTTTTATATAAAATATGCACTTATAAAACATTAATTGAGAGAGATAAATAAAGTTGAGAAGTTTGTTTTTTCAGAACACGTAATGATGGAAGAATTCTTAATTGCAGAACAAAGAAGCTTAGTTAAGTGGATGTATAAGTTCAAAGAAAATTTGATTAAAGTATTTTATCTGCCAATCACGTAGGGCAGAAATGATAAAAACAGAGAAAAGGCTTTAATTCTATTATGATAATACCCACAAATTCTTACGATACCAGAGTTCTCCTGACCTACTTCAAAATATAAGGTTATTTCCCATGACTTCATCCTGAGAAACTAGACTTTCAGCTTCAAGATTTGGATCTTTGGTATTAAAATTCAGCTTTCTACTGCTGTAAAAAAAAAAGTTCTTGAGATCTATTGACAAAAAGAAAAGTCTGTCATTTTATTTTACAGATTAGAGGTTTCAGGTTGAGTTTGGGGAAATAACTGCTCTTGGGTTCTAAGAATTTGAGATGGTTGGAGGTACAGTCCATCATGGTAAAATGACACAAAAATTCCACCTTCTTAAGATTACAATGCAAAGCTTGAAAGACTAAGGGTCTAGGAATTAGTATAATGTTATCTTCAAGAGCATGAGCCCACTGAGAAAAAAATGTCTATCACTTATCAGTTTGTAAAGTTTCCACTACCTCTCAAATACACAATATGAACCCAAGTGTCTAACATATAGGATTTTGAACAGTATCTGTGATAGCACTCTGTTTCTGGTCTCCAAATGTTCACATATATTACAAGTGCATTTAGTCCACTCCAGAGTCTTAATTGTCTCCTGTTCAAGTGTGTTGGTCGAAAATCCCATCCGAGCCTCAAGATCAATTTAGCTGTGAGTTCCTATGAAAATCAAAATGGAAATGATGTGCTTCCAAGCTATAACAGTACAGAGTACACATTCCCAATTCAAATTTCTTCAAAAACAGCAGGAAGAATAAAAGATAAAATAGATTTCCTCTCGGATATCTTAAAGTGTGTGATCCAAAAGGAGTTAAGCAAAAAAGTCTGAACTGAGACACAGTGGGACAGGGAACAATTTAAAAAGAAGCAACAACTACAAAAAAGTCCAATGGGTGTGTGAGTCAATGGGACTGAAGTCACTCTCACTTCTCCTGAATAAATTATGTGTCTTGATTCTAATAAAATGCAATTAAAATAGCTCTATTATCATTTCATACAAAATCTTCCCATAAAACATTCTTCCTTGAGTTAAAGTGCCAAAAACTTGCTAATACAATTACATTCCTTGACCCAGGGTAAAATTTCAAACATAGATGCTGTAAATAAGGAAAACTGCACCCAACAAGTAAAAGATGAGAGCAGGCAGAAATAGAAATAATTGTGTTCTAGCAAGAGAAATATTAAGGTCTTAAGACCAAAATTTCCCAAGAGGCACATATGTTCAACAACTGGTCCATAGTTGGTGTTGCTACTTTGTAAGTTTTATAATGTTCATGAGCTTTTAGGAACTAAAGTCTACATTAAGGAATTGATCACTGCATATATGTATGCCAAAAGAATGTTATGCCTGGCAATCCATTCTCTCTCTCTCTCTCTCTCTCTCTCTCTCTCTCTCTCTCTCTCTCTGGGTAATTGCAGGGTATAATTTTAACTCTCTACATCTTTACATGCACCCTCCATTTTCTTCACCTCTTCCTCTTATCTGCCACAAGGTGAACAGGTGAACAGCTTTCTTAGCTTTCTTTTTCTTCAGACTCATATATCATTACAGTATTTTGCCTTATCATGGACTGAGAATTACTGAAGCCAAGGACAGTGTACTGAAACTTCTAAAGATGTGAACTGAAATAAGACTTTCTTTCTTTAATTTATTTATGCAAGACACTTGGTGACAAATATGATAAAACTGACCAACATGAGGAGGTAGCTTACGAAAATCATGAAGACGCTTTATATGGGAGATATTCACTGGTAAGGGGTAAAGGGGATTAATGTTGGCAGATGGCACTGAGTCTGAAAGGACATATAACAGCAGGTAAGGAACGGACCACATTTATAATCATGAAATCAGTACAAGGAGAGTATTGAGGAGAGAAACCTGAATTGTTCAAAAGAAATTATCTGAAAGAACAAGGGTAGAAATTGATTTTTGAGGCCCTGGATTAGAAGAGGCAGAGACTTCAGTTCTGGTGTTTCCATTTAGTTAATCTGCTCTGTAATTTTTTTGTTAATCTTAGAAATTTTGAGATTTTAAGTATAATTTTTATATAATTTCTTTTTGCAAGTACCATTTAAGTTGTATTATTTTTATCCTGAACCTCGCTGATTTCACATCCTTTTTTCTACTATCTCTTTCCATCTTGAAAAACTTCCATGTAAAGAGAAGTTTGCCCATCATTTGTCTGTGTTCATTCTATATGGTGAAGTAAAATTTTGTGTTTTCAACAAAAATGCTTCACTGAGCAGAGAGAGACAACATCAAAGAGATTGAATCTATACCATGAGAAATGAAACTAAGGATTATTTGAGTCAAGAATTTGGTTCAGCTTCTTTATATTTTATAATTGAATTTATTTCCATTTGATTGTATATTGGATAACAATGGAAAAACTCACAACAGTAGATAGAAATAAATTTAATTATTTCTTCTCTCTTATAAATATTTGTAGATTCCACATCTGAAAATTTAATTAAGGAGAAGTGTAGCACCTTTCGGACATTTCCCTTCCACTTTAGAATCCTGGAAAGTGAGTTCCATTTCTTGTCTTTTGTTTTTAGGAACAACTCTCTTATCCTAATGTTTTTATTTCTTATTGAATCAATATTCCAAAGTGATGGCAAAATAAATTATAGCCTTAGAAAATGCAGGTGTCCTGGTGGAAAGATATCACAGTGGTTAAAGGCAATGGTTTCCCATCTAGAGGACCTAGGTTTAATACCAATCATACATATGAAAGTTCATAACTATCTAGAATTCTAGTTCTAAGAGATCCAATATGCTCTTCTGTACCTTATGAACAATGTGTATGGCTAGTATACACACATATGTTTGGGTAAGACATCTGAACATATAAAATGAAAATAAGTATAAAGATATAGGTGCTATGGAGTTTAAAACTAAACCATCAAAAGAGATTTGTGATCAAATGTCGGTTATTTTCATATTGCTTGTCTCTAAGATTACCACTATCTTGGTTGACTAAGATCAAGAGGAACTATGCTTTGATTGATTATCTTAGATACTCATTGTTTCAAATTTTTCTGAAGTTATTAAGTTCAGTTACTAAATGTATACTAAAGAAATTCACAAAATAGAACCAGAATATAATGTTCATTTACACTAAGAAGTGTAGATTCAATGAAAAAATATAACTAAGCAGAAAACAAGCCTACTCAGAATAAGAAACAATGAGTTTCTATGACAGAAATACCTATTTACTTCAATTTAATCAACACTGATGTGACCATCTCCAGAGTTGGTGTACTTCAGAAACCAGAGCTAAACAGTTTATATTTTTTAGTATTTAAATGCTGTTTATAGGCCAGCACAAGTACAATTATGGCAATGTACTTCCTTTTGAAGTTTCTTCCAACACACTTTTTAAATGTCCTTTAGGTAAATTTCTGTTTTCCAGTGGAGCACTGACCTGAATAAGAATAATTACGTTTGTAAGGTACTAGAGGATTTTCTGATTCAGATTCATCATTCATTTAATGACTACTATATTAATAAGATATAATAAATTATTTAACCTCCACTTCAATATTTCTATTTCTTTTGGAATTATCTGAAGAGGATTCAGTTTAACAAAAATAACAGTACTTGGAAAGTCCAGTAACTGCTCATTTAATCATCAAAATGGTCTTGAGATTTTGGTATCATCACTCTTTTAATCTTATAGACATAAAAATTGTAGTCTAGAGAATTTACATTATTTTTTCACAATGTTAGCTGACAGACGTATAAGAAGCATTTACAATCAGCTGGGCATGGTTGGAAACAAGATGGTAAATTGTAATCACTGAATTAACTTTAAATCTATGATACATTTGTGAAAATTTGCTATGCATTTCAAAATATAATGAACCTTGGTTCCATCTGAGGCTCATGAATGAATGGATGCATAAATGAATGAGTAAATGAGTGAATGGATGGATGGATGAATATGCAGTAGTCTCAGTATCTAGCTCTGTCATGCAATGATAATGACATCATTATTCCATTGATTATTGGAATTATTCTATGTGAGGCCCATTGCATTAAATGAGGAATTAATGAATGACTATGCAATATGTCTGCACTAAATACTAAAGTTCAACAAAGATATTCAAACTTTTAGAAATTTCAAATAACTACAGTCACTATTGTTGCAACTTTTAATGAATTGCATTTAAAATGTTTCAGGCATTGTGGAGAATACAGGAGAGACATGACCCAGTCTCACAGATACACCTTCAAAGTGGGACAAAGGGCATCATGATAACAGAAGGAGAAGGTGAATAACTTGCTCCAAGAGGAAACAGCTGGAGCTAGTTTCTGAATGCTAAACAGTTCCTTTGATTCAAGGAAGGCAAATCTTCACAACTTAAACTTTGAGGTGTGTTCTGAACATCCACAAGACCCTCAGACTGTGTTGGGAGTCTCCCGTGGAGAGGTTTCCTTGGGTCATTTTCTTAACTCTTTTCTACAGAATTGGCTCAGCGATGTAAGAGAAATGGCCTTTGTCTGATATTTTCTTCTCTGATCCAAGCACAATGCTGAAGGGGCAAAGGTCTGGCAACATACAATGGAGAAATATAAGATAAACCAACTGCTAAGATGTCTCAATTGAAGGCAGCATCAATAGGCTCCATTTATTTCATTTTTAATGTACATTAAGTAATGTGATAAGCATTTAATACAAGCTTTATTTTTAAGAGGCAGATAGCTATAAAGACTCATATGCTATGTGCACTAGATGCAGAAAATGGTGGCTTTACTCAGACACTCTGAGTATTGAGTAGGAATTTATTTAGAAAGTCCTGAAAGTCTAAAGTCTAAACCAATTCTCCTCATTGTTCTTTTCAGTCCACGCTTTCTAGTCATTGTCTCACATCTCACACAAGGATTCCTGGCTCTGCTCTCATTCAAGTGTCCCTAAATTGTATAACTCCTAAAATACCTGTTCTGGATGTTAGAGTATGTTACACATTTCAAGGTTCCAAAAGTCCTCCTGTATATCATACAGCACCACATTTTTACTATAAATAAAGCTATTTATGTATGTGAATATTTCACTTGCCTGATATAAGTACCATATACATGACTGGTGCCTGAGAAATTGAGAATACGGTCAGATAATCTGAAGAGAGTGTTACGTTTGTTTATTGGACATTATATGTAGGTTGGGTATTGTACCTCTGTCTTCTGAAATAGCAGGAAATGCTGTTAACTGATAAGCCACCACTTCTGAAGTAAGCCTTTTAATTTTAAAGGGAAGAATAATGTTTAATTTTTTTTCTTGCCTGTGGGACCAATTCCACAAACTGGGCTGTCTTGTCTACCTTCAATAGCATTGGATGCACATAGTGTTACAGTAGCTTGATATTCATGGGAAACCTCCACTTCTCTGAAGAGAAACAGAGAAGGAGTAGAAGGGAAGTGATGGTGGGAAGGGAAACTGTGGTCATTAAGTAAGAGTAATTAATTAATTATTTTTTCTATCAACACTTCAGAAAACATTATTGAAACATAATCTAAATCAAATACGTATTTAGTTTAATAACATTTAAGTACTTGGAGAAGATGAAGAAATAGATAAGGAAGTCTGAAAAGAATATGTTATAATTATTTATTAAGATAATGGGTTAATCAGAGAGAAGTCTGGATTAACAATTTGGACAAGATTTTAGTAAATAGTATGAATAAAACAGGAAGGATTTTTCAAGTATACAAGTATTATTTTTCAAGTAACATTAGCACATTGTTTTATTATATATTGGGAAAATTTTGTTTTTTCTCTAAAATGGTTTATAACTGACCGAGAAGAGAACCACACCTCTTCTAGTGTACTTATGTACTTGGCTATATTTCTTCAGAGCCTATTAAATGATCCATTGCATATTAATATTGGTTAGAAATCTGCTGAAAGAAAAAAAAAAGAACAAGTGAACTGTGTATCAGCTATAGTCTAATCATCAGTAACATTCAAATGGTAGGCTTTTATAAAACAAATCTTCATAAAATCTCACTGTTTGAGGTTGCAAATGATAGAAAACCCAGCTCAAACCTTAGATCATTATGTATATTTTCATCCTATCTTAACTACTGGTCTTTACGTCTTTATGTGAGATCATTTTCTTAGATTTGCAAGCCTTATATTCCCAGAATTAAATTCTCTTTCAGAAGACCAGTGACTTTCCAAGAATTAACAACAGATAAATAAGAACCTTAGAGAATATTACTTCATTTTATGACTGTTTCTTCTTAATTTTTCTTACTTTTTTTTCTCTTAGTAAGCAACATAGATTCTTTTCTCGGATAATATAATCTGAATAGTTTCCCTCCTCTCCATCTCATTTCCCATCTGGATCTACTTTCTTTCTCTCTCTCATTAGAAAACCCCAGGATTCTAAAGTATAACAAAACATAACAAAGTAAAATAAAATAAAATAAAATAAAATAAAATAAAACCATCATACAAAGTTGGACAAGACAAGCTGGCAGAATAAATAAAAGAACTCCAAGAGAATGCCCAAGAAGCACAGACTCACTTATTCACACATTCAGGAGTCCCATGAAAGTACTAACCTGGAAACCTTGGAATATATCCAGAGAACCTGATAAGCATCTGGGTGGCAGCTGCTATTATTGTTTCAGTCTCTGTGTTCTTATTAACATCTCTCAGTTGTTTTACTGGGCCTTGTTCCTCTAGTGTTCCCCCATCTCTGTTTTTCCAAATTCTTTTGACTCTTCTTCAGGATTCCCTTAACTCTGAGGGGAAGAATTTGATGGACACATCTCATGTAGAGTTGTCCTTAACAAAATTGTTCTCTCTTTCTGCATGATTCTGGCAGTGGGTCTTTGTATTTATTACAGCTGGATGAAACTTCTCTAATGAATAAGGCACTGATCTATGAATACAGCAGAATGTCATCAGAAATCATTTTATTATTCCTTGTTTTTTTAGACCTGTAGAATTTGGTATTAGCCAAGGGCTCTGGGCTGGCTATTGTGTTTTTTAGTCACTCAAGTATCACATGGAATGAGGTTTAAGTCAAATCAGACATCAATTGGTTCCTCCCACAAATATTTTGCTACCATTACCCTAGCACATTCTGCAGGCAGGACATGGTGTTAACTAACATAAAAATAGTTGACTACAAAATGGAGTTACTAAAATATTGAAAGGTCACAAATTTGAATTTTGTTTGAAGTTAGTCTAGACTAAAATAAAATGTGCTTTCTCATACCTATGAGGACACGCTTAACCAACAGTGATGAGATATCAATTGATTCTATATTTTAACAACATAAACTGAAGTTGCTTTCAGCTTCAATCTCAATAACCATGGAGCAACCAGTCAGTGGCTAATTATTTGAAGTAGTCATGTCAGTAACCAGAGACTTATCTAGCTGTTTATACATTTATACATGACATGGCCACCAAATTAATTTAGAAAGAAAAAAAATATTAGTACTATATAGATATAAAATTCATTTCAAGGAGTTTATCTGTGTATATCTCTATTCATTATGAAGAAGAGCCATCTAGAATTGACAAAGGGAAACTAAAAAAAGTTTGTTTCCTAAGTCATGGCACGGAGTGTAAGATATTCTTAATAATTTGTAAGAACAAGTGATGTAGTTGGTAAATGTGAGATAAAGGGCATGTCCTGGCACAGATCAGAGTTGAGAATCATCTCCATTGATTTCCCATAGAGATTCCAAATGCTTAAAACAGATACAACTCAGGGTCTCAACAACAACAACAACAAAAAAAAAAAAAAAACAAAAACAAAAACAACAACAACAAAAAACAACAACAACAAAAATCAACAACAAAAACCTGCATGAAATACTATCCTGTTGTAAAGAAGACTACAGCAAAGACTGACTCCTTAGTGAAACAAGCAATGGTTAAGAAATAACCACATAAC
>JANHMN010000004.1:75383670-75396170 GCA_030674055.1 Rhabdomys pumilio | reverse complement strand
GACAAACACATAGCTCTTAGTGTGCTAAAGGATTATATTTATTATATTTCAAAATTATTCAGAACACTGCATTAATTTGTGGGATTCTTACTAAATTGTTCCAATTAATACAAAGATGTTGTGTTTTGTATTGTATGTATTCACATACAATATCTGCTTTTACATAAAGCATAAGGGAAAGGAAAACAAACAAAACAAACATATTTGCTGAACTTTCATGTGTTGTCCAGTAGACTGCACAACCTACGAAATAAAGACAAATATTTTTACCATTACAACATTTTGATAATTTTTGAATATATAATAATGAAAGTTAATCCAGAAAGTCCAATATAAAAATATTACCAAAAGTTTTAACAAATATATCGGAGATACATATAACAATACTGTTTGTTGAGTTTTCAGATATTTTCTGCATTCTGCAGTGTGTCACTGATAAAAATGTCACTAACCCTGTAGACCACTTTTTACATGATTCTAACTCTTCTGATATTTAAATATGGAATAACTTTTATTAATTTTTTTGTGTTTTCCCAATTTCTTTCAATAAGGTTCTATAAGTCTTGCTATAGACATTTTCACTAAATTTAATTCTAAATATTTTATATCTATAATTGTTCTAAACAATATTTATATGTGAATTTCCTTTCCAGGAAGTTCCCTATTAGTATAAAATTAAGCAGCCATATTTTTCTGAACACTGATTTGAGGGCATATTACTTCCTATGTTTGTTTATAATTCCTGACAGCTTTGTTATAGAGTATTTGTGCTTCTCTATGCATAACTTCATGTTATCAAATGACCTTCGTTAGATGAGTTATTAAAGAAAATTTTATACATAAATACCAGGAAATATTGTTCAGACATAAAAAAAAGTTGGTTTGCTATTTGCTACATATTTGCTTTAGGTCATTAGATGAAGTGAAATAAGAGAGATACACACATCCACACCCACAGAAATACACATACACATGACACATGTACTTGTTTCCTTTTAGAAAATAACGAGTCAATCTTGCAGCAAAATAAAGGGGACTGGTAATTACTAGATTGATACAAGTAGAAGAATTCTCAAATATTCAATAAAGTTCAGCAAAATGAAAAAGAACTACTTCCTGGGCCTGGAAAGATTTCTTAGTGTTTCAAAGCATCTATTGTTCTTCCAGAGTAACAGAGTTCAGGTCAAGTGCCTTATAAACCTCTTCACAACTGCCTGTAACTCAAGCTTCAAGGAAGTGACCAATCTTCTGTCCTCCAAGGGCATCTGTACTCAAGGGCATATGTCTTTCTCATTACATATATGGATAGTTGAAAATAAAAAACAAAGGCCCCAAAATTATCTCTAGTTTTTCTTTAGCATTAGAACATAACTACTGGTCAAATAATCTGTGGTATATTATAAAATGACTAAAGAATAAGAGGACAAAATTCCCAATATATAAAAATGATTAGTGTTTAAAGGGGCTTACCAGAATAATTAAAATACTATGCTTTATATACACTTATTAAAATGTTGTAATGTATCCTACACAGTGTACTTACATAGTATTTCAATAAGAAGGTAAAATCCCTCACCATTTAACATTTATTTACAGAATTATAAGAAGCAGCATGGTAAGTGATTGATCTGCTTTTCTTTAACCTAATGATTTTTGAAGTTTGCTTTGCTATCATGGCAAATTGTTTCCTTTTCTGAAGGGACCTATTTGAAAGAAACAGTTCAGGTCCCTTTCTGTAGTTGGAACCTCTCTAAGAGGATGTCAAGCTTAGATGATCAGACAGAGTATAGTCTCCAGTTAAAGGTTCTTTAGAGTATCTGGCTTTTAGATGCCCTGTCCCAGGCCAATCTCCTTATTGTTAAGGAAGTAAATATAGATTCAAATATAGGCTCACTCTGGTTAAATGATTTTTAAAAAGGTACATAAGGCAAAAGCAATTATGACTTTCACTATAGTAAAATAATTATTTCTATTAGTCTAATTTCTGCATTTATCAGTTATTTTATAACTTAAGAGAAGCAGTAGCAAAATGAGGTTTTCATATTTCTTCTGTGCTTGCCAAACTGTAGTGAATTAGGAAACACGTATTGATTGTTGCCTCATTAGCTATTTTTAACACAATCTGACTGTCTGTGTGATAGTGTATGTATGTATGTATGTATGTATGTATGTATGTATGTATGTGTATGTGTGTTGATGTTGAAATGCTCTTATATAATGTATGCATATTTAAGACAGATGTGTGCGTATATATCTACTACCTTTTTTGACTTGAAGCAAAATATACTTCAGGTGCACTGTTGTTTTTGCATTTCTATGCCTCCAAATTCTCTCTTAATTATCAGCCTCAGGATGTCTTGGTATTTTCAATCGTTGAACCATAACTTCTGGTTCTCTTGGCCCTGAAGAAAACCACTGTGTTTAGCATGATAATGTAATTAAAGTCATATCCAGCATTTAGTCATCAATGAGCAAAAGCTGTCTGAATAATGAGACAGTATTAACAGTGTCACCTAGACTATCTATCCTCGAACTGAAATAACAAGCATCCTCTTCTAAGTCCATTTTGACAGTACTGAAAATGTCTCCTACCATTAGGCTCTGGGCAGAAATGTAAATGATACCACAGTTTCAGTCATGAGAGTTTCAGAAAACAATTTCTAAGGAAAATTAAATTCAGCCCGTGTCTCTTCCCAGCTACATTATATTCTAATGCATCAAGAGGGAGATCCAGTAGCTATGCAGATTGTGGTCTTCAAGATTATTTTGCATGTAAAAATGGCTAGCAGAGCACTGGCACAGGCAAGATTCCCAAGAGCTTGGGAGGAGATAACTCATCCAACAACAGAGTTGCTTTGAGCTTTCTGTTTACCTTGTTGGATTTTCTTCCTCTGTTTCTAGATATTTAGTCTTGGCCTCATCTTCTACCCACAGAGGCATTTCTCGACTCATTCCCCCTTGTATAAATCAGGGATTGTCATAATGACTGCTTGACAGGGCTCTGGGGGAGTTAAGACCATGATTTGAATTCTTCACAGGATAGCAAAACATTATGCTCAGGGTTATGTAACAAATAAATATTGGGGTTTTGTTTCATATTTAAAATCATAAATGTGTACAACACTAACTTCTTTCCAATTTCAATACATTAAACTCACCATTTGTCTAATTCTAACAAAAAACCTAATGTTATTTCTTCTTATACTTTTGGAAAAAAAAGAAGCAAAGGAAACAGTAAATTAAATGTTGTCCTAAACCTCATCTTTACTCTATAGTCCCAATTATGAACTTTATAATTCCATGAGAGTTGGTGATAAAGCATATATCTATATAGATATCACCTGTGATTAATAGTCTTAAAAGCTTTTTAAAAAATCATCAATATTAACTTGGATGCTTTAATTCACAAATATTTCTTTTATCCTGTAGTCATGCTGGATATATATATAAAATCTCTCTACCTACCGACCTATCTACCTATCTTCTATCTATCTATCTATCTATCTATCTATCTATCTATCTATCTATCTATCTATCTATTAGGTGTATAGGTGTTTTGCATGTATGCATGTTTGTTCAATACATGCAAACTTTATGCTCATAGAAGATAGAAAAGAAAATGTGTAGTCATCAGGGACTGACACTACATAAAAGAATTAAGAGTTATGCCTTGTAGAAAGTAGTTTTGGTCTTATTGGAGGAATTTTGCCACTGAGGAATGGGTTAGAGTTTTCAAAATCTCAACCCAACCTCAGAGTCTTTCTCTTCCTTCTGCCTATGGGTCTAGATGTAGTACTCTCAGCTACTTTTCCACCACCATATCTGCCCTGTGAGCCACCATGCTCTCTGCCATAATAGACTATACCTCTGAAACTGTAAGCAAGCCCAAACTTTGCATGTGAGAATGACTTGCAAAAAATGTTACAGGGGGGGGGAGGATTTTTCAGACAAAAAAATTCTCCTAATTTATAAAGTGCTAAATTTTTTATAAAGGAAAATTTACATATTAATATCTTATTGACCTCACTTTAAGTAAAATGAATATAGTTTAAGTTACCCATTTTTATTGTGGTTGAAGATCAAAAATCTGTCTTTTAATCTATATTTGGCAATGAAAATCATATTTATGGATCCAGATGTAGTACTCTCCACTACTTTTCCACCACCATGGTGCCAGTGAGCCACCATGCTCCCTGCAATAGTAATGGACTATACCTCAGAAACTGTAAGCAAGCCCAAATTAAATTCTTTCTTTTATAAGAAAAAATATGTAAACACTATGTTAGATGCATTGAAACATTTTTCAAGCAAAGATTAAGTCTGATAAAATTACTAAACCAGGTCACAGAGTATCAAATGGTGGGACATAAAAGTTTAGTGGTTTCTTTTTTTTTTTATTGGATATTTTATTTACATTTCAGATGCCATCCCCTTTCCCCATTTCCCCTTTCTAGAAAACCCCTATTCCGTGCCCCCTTTCCTTTTTGCTTTTATACAATTTTTTAAAGGTTAATCAAAGGCTTTATAAGTTTGGTAATGTTCAATCAGAAGTGTAACCCAATACCCAACCTAGGTATATAAACTATCTTTGATTGGTGGAAACACGTGAACATCTGCCTCCATACCCCCTCTCTCTTTCTCTCTCTTTCTCTCTCTCATCACCTAGCTTCTCCTCTACTTCATCTTCTCCTCTCCTTACTCCATCTTTTCCTATTGGTGCTCGTTCCCCCTTCGTTCCTCCTACATATCACCCTTCCTGTTAAAATAAAACTTTTCTCTCAAAATACAGTTAGAGCATAATTATTCCTATTTGTACCAGTGAGGTACAAGATAGTCTTAATACCCAGTCCATCCTTTTTTTGACTAACCAGAACCTCTGTCATCTCTCTTGACTAAAACACTTAGTTTTGAACCTGGCTTTTTTCTTGGCTTTAGAATGAATGTCAGCTGAAAACCAGCCACTCAGATCTTTTCTCTCAAAGTAAATAGACAAGATTGGCTATAAAACTATAGGTCTTCAACCCCGTCAGAAATACAAATGACTGAGTTAATTGAAATTATGGGAAGCACTAATCATAGCTTCTAAAACTTAGCCAATTTATAGAGACTGCTGAACACCTGGGCAGCCCCTATACTACCGAACGTTGGAGCATCAAATCTTCAGCCTTCTGACCGAAACTCATCTGACAGACCTTAGTGATGTAGAATTATTAAGGGCTGATTACTCTGTCTAGGCAGATATAATCAGTGGACTATTCTGCAAGTGTATCCTTTTCTGGACAGTAATTTGTCTGTAGATGGAGAGAGGCAATTCTTGACGAGTGGCTGTCTCTGCACAACTGGAGTAACTCCAAGAACGCTCAATTTCTTCTTAGAATCCAAGACAGGAAGCTTTCAGGAGTAGACAGGTCTCTAATCAAAATGAACATTAATATAGAAATATTTGTGATGTCAATTCTATGGACTTCTGTTGTTTTGAAATCCAACTATCCATGTAAGGTAACCTGGACTGTTGTCTGTTAACTCCTCTCCTGCCCCGTTTCGTGCTGGTTCGAATCCCGTGAGGCTCTGTTGTCGAGTCTCATGGAGGAAAAAAAAGTTTAGTGGTTTCTAAAGTTTTAGAGTAGCACTGATCATGCTAATAACAGAATTAGAGATATGAATGACTGGGGGCCTCTTGTTGCATATACAGACACTTCAACCACAGTAGCTGCCTTAATCACTGAACACACATTAGGCTCTGAGTCCCTCAACACAAGTCTTTATTTCCCCTAATATTTGTACTAGTTTAATAAGGATTTCATGCAATGTATACTAGTTATATTTATCCCCAATCCTCCAAATCCTCCAAGGTACAACTTCACATAGCCACAAATACCAAGTTTGTTTCTTTGCTTTTTTTAATATTTCAAGGAACTTATATTGTTCCTGCCACATTTTACTCCCAGGTGTTGAGGCCATTTCTTGGAATTTGGTCAACTTATCAGGAGCTGTGTGCACATGGAAAACTGTCTTTCCTCCTCCAAAAACCATTAACTGTATTGAGCCCCTTTCTCCTCTAATATAGAATGTTGACTGCTTTGATATCAGACAGGCAATATATAGCTGCTGTGGGTCCATGAGTGCATGTTGTGATATGCCCACAAGATACTGTTTCTCTCTGGTTGTTGCTTTTATATTCTTTTTGGTCCCACTTCTACCATGATTCCTGAATTTTGGGTTGAAAGCTAATAGGAATATACTCTGTATGGCTTTGTGTTCCACATACACTTATTATCTGTACTTTGAGAAGTCAGTTTCTTAGTTGATCACTGTGCCTGCACAAAAAAAAAAGAAAAGAAAAGAAAAGAAAAGAAAAAGAAAAAACCCAAAAAACAAAACCTCTCTCTGATGAGGTCTGAGAGGTAGAATGTGGTTTGAAACTACATTCCTTTAGAATAGTAACAATAGTCGGTTCACAGAAGGGATTCTGATATTCTCTAGCTGTGGGTTGTTTGCCATATATACTGTAGAAGGCTTGGCTTTTCTCCTGTCTGCATATTCTTAAATATGACCAAGAAGTGGAAGGCTACCACAAAACAGTTGTACAACCTTTGTGCCATTGGGCATATCTTGTCATTTCGATCATTACTATAGAACAAAATATCCAAAATTAGGGACAACTGTTCTCTTTTCCTATAAAGGGCGTGAATAGCACATTGTAGTATTATGAAAACTAGCTACCAGAAGAAATTTTATTAATCAGCACCAACTTGGTTTCTATATGTCCTGAAACTAATGCATGTATTATCTTTAGTAACAAAATGATACTCTCAAGTTCTGGTGAGCAATCACTATCAATGATGTCATCCTATATTACTTCCCTCAATATAACTTCTAAATAACATCCTGTCTCATTTTGTGCATCTATAAATATACAATAATACAGGACACTTGACTGAATTAGTAAACATACTAGTGAGTAGATGTGAGACAGATATCAATACTGCTCTTTATTCTCTCATATAGTTCCAAGTGTGGGATAATTTAAACCTTATTGCATTCTAGTGTATTCTATAAGCAACAAGAGACATTAAACATACATAGAAAGCATGGTGTATTCACGGTGAAGAAAAATAGAATTTTGCGGCTTTGGCCCTGCAATGTGAATCTTTCTTCTCTGATTTTGCTTTATGTCAGACTCCTTGACTATTTGAAATGCTCTGATGTAATACTGCACATGAAGAAAATTAAGTCCAGTTCACTGTGTATATTGCTTGGACATTCTGTACTGTCCAGCCCACTCAGACTGGGCAGACCAAACTCTTTCTATCAGACTTTATTTTTATTCAATTAGGATTTGCGTCCTTCCATCAAACAGAAACAGCCCTGATCCACACTGAATTCTTGTAACAGTTCTGACAGCCTTATCCACTTCTAGAGTTTAATCAGTCCCAGGTAGATCAAAATAAATTGATATGATTTTTTTGATTGGGTACCTGTCTTTTCTCTCTCCATCTCTTTACCTTTCCTTGGCAAAGGGGATCCATCATGATAATTTCCCATTATGGGGTTTGAAGTGTTTTGAATGTGAAATGCCTTTTCACTTAGAAAGAATTGATGCCTGTAACTTGTAATATGCTAGCAGTTTGGTAGAGTGCTTGACAGCCCAAACTGCATTACAGGTAGCTAATCCCCAGAGCTGAGCTCTATTAAAGAATAGATCGTATCTGTTAATATAGCCATAGAGTGTGGGTCATTGTGCTCAAAGCAGTCTAACTCCTGGAAGAAAGATTATTATGTGACTTCATTCTATTTTAAACTCGGAGAATGTATGGAAGATATACTAGTCATGATTGATTAAAGATACCAGAGGGGATTTTATGACTCTTCTGGTATGTGCCAGGTTTATAATTCCCACCAGGAAGAAAAATGTCCACAACAGTTTAAAAGAGATCAATAGCAAATATCTAACTTTGAGCAGATACCCAGATCCTGGTTGTTAGTTATCTAATATGTCAAATTGTTCACTGCAAGTGATGAGAGGCTAATACATTTTAATTCCTGTAATTAATTTAAAATGCATTTTTACATAAATATACTTCTGTCCCAGTATTATAGCCTTACTCAGTTTTTCTAATGTATTACTGTTATACAAGACCCAGGTGCCACCTCCAGTCAATTATAGGTAGTGAGGTGCTAGAAGAATTTTATTACGAATAAGACAGATAATGTACATATGCCATGATATTTTAACAATGTAAAATACAAAATGGATGGAAAACTGGAGGACAGGGCATAGTGTATTCCTCTTCCTGACACAGACAAATTTAAACTCATTTGAATAACTAATTTGGTGTAATTAATAGGAGAGTAAAGATGACAACTGGCTAATTCAAACAGTCTATGGGAAATCCCACTGTAATATCTCAAATGTGAATTATGAAGCAGGACCTGTTTTATTATGTTATGTGTTACTTTGGGCATATCAGTGGATATTAGTAGAACTTCATAAAAAACCCATTACACAGTCAAAATTGTTAATAGGCATTTATTTAGTGATTTTGAAATTCTGTTAAACAGAGGACATTTGCTGACAATTACTCTGAGTATTGAATGATTAGTGTGCCTTACAGAGGGACATTAAATACTAATTTATAAAAAAAAAAACTTATGAAATCAGAAAAGATTGAAGAACCAGACCTCAGCAATCATTGTCCTGGAAAATTTGACACACCAAAAAAATGTTTCAGGGAGGAATATTTTTCAGGTAAAAAAAAATTCTCCTAATTCATAAAGTGTTAATTTCTTTATTAAAGAAGTTTTATGTATTAATGTTTTTATTGACCTCACTTTAAGAAAAATAAATATAGTTTAAATTACCTATTTTGATTATGGTTGGTTGAAGATCCAAAATCTGACTTCTAATCTTGATTTAGCAATGAAAATTCTATCTAATCCTCTCATTAAATATGTGTGTTAAACAAAATTCACTAATTTAGGGTTTGTTAAATTGGACAGTGTTATTTGAAAATTTGTTAAGTCAGAAAATATTGTATTCTCAATCAAATTCAAAGGATTTTGAATATTATTCTAGAATATTATTTGTCTTCCTTTTTAAATTTTTATTATTTTAAATAATAAAATTTAATTTGGCCATTCCACTTTCTAACAAAGTAACTTAAAATAATTCTTACTGTCTCTGTTTGCCAGTCTGGAATGTGCAGAAACTCATATCTATTACATAAAGTAGTAATAGATAAATATGTTTAAAATATATGAAATACACATTGAATGCCTATGTTCTCCCTGTTTTAATTTAGCTCATGATTGATAAACAATCTTACATATTCATTGTTTCTCTACTAGATGGAATTCAATTTGAGAAGCAGTTGAAAACTGAAACCAAAGTACAAATTTACATAGTGTTCATAGCTCTTTGTATCCCTTAAATCAGAAGATATTGATCACTTTCCATTCATATTTCATTATTAGCTATTGAATTAGTGCATGATAAGTATAATTTATGTATATTAGTTTGAGGGTTAATATTAAATTGAATCTGAGAATGCTTATCAAAAATTATATTTATCACATCTATCCAAAAAGAGAACATGCATTTAAAAGAGAGCAAGGAGGAGTTTATGAACAGTCTTGGAGGGAGGAAATGATGTAATTATAGTCTCAAAAATATAAAACAAACATGTTTTAAATAAGGAAGAAACATAGCTGGCATTGAAAATCACACATTTATTCTTTGCTCTCTTTTCAGTCTATGTACATAATGTGACCAGATGATTTAGCTCCTAATATCCTAATTTCCTAGCCATGATGAAATATAACCTGAGCTTTTGAGCCAGAATAAACTTTATTCCTTAAATTATTTTTTGTCAATGTATTTTATCACAGCAACAGTAGGGAAACCAAAACAATTAGTTATAAGATATTTCTAACAAAATTGCTTGTTAGAAATACAAATAAAGGAAGAATGAAAGAAAGAAATATAGAAAAGAAATACCTCAGTGTAAATTTGATCTTAATATTAAACATAACCATGACTTATTTCTAAACACATTTTATGGTTTGGAAAAAGGAAGAGACAGTATGTTGTCTCTGAAAATACCAAAGAGATATCAATATGTCACTCATCTATATTTTCTCTTGGATTCTGTATATATATTTTAGAAATAAAATAGTACATGAACAAAATGTAGAACAAAATATCTCACAGTGAAAAACAAACTAACCAATAATAATCAAATAATGAAACAAAATTGTTGTGATCACCGTATATATCCCTGGATAAAACTTGCACTTTAATTAAATGCAAAAGACTGGGTGGAGAGAAGAAGATAGAAAAGAAGAGAAAACTAAAGGAGATGGGTTGTTGGGAGAAGATAAAGATACAGAGAGGCTGAGAATGAAGAAGAAATAGAAGTGGAAATGGAAAGAAAGAGAAGAGAGACAGACAAAAAGGCTGAGGTACTAACATAAAGAGACAGAGACATAGAGACACAGAAAGAAAATTCTTTAACCTGGAAATGCTACTTCTAGAAAGTGATGTAAAAAACAGATACTTTCCCCATGTGTTCTCTGTTGTCTGAGAATGATATAATTCTACTTTCAACTCTGTCTGGTTTGAGTATTGTGTATATGTTCTAGAACATTATTTGTCTTCCTTTTTAAATTTTTATTATTTTAAATTATTGATAGTATATGTGTCTGTGTGAGTGTATTTACACAAAAGTGAAGGTGTCCACTTAAGAAAAATGGCTACTCACCTTCCTATAGAAAGAATCACAGATGGCTGTGAGTCATGATATGGGTTCTGGAAACTGAATCCAGGCTTCTCTAGCAGGGTAGAAAGTGTCTGGCTGCCACTGAGAACCATGATGGTGTCTGAGGCTTATGATGTGGCAGAGGGCCCTGTTGATGTCCATTTTCTGTACTGCCATTGAAAACCATGCTGATGTCCATGTCAAGTGCTGATGCAAGAAATATTATTATTCCATGATCCATGCTCCTGCTGACTGTAAAGGTCAAGGAAACTACTTTTGTATTGATGACTTCAGATTCATTCATACTGAGAAAGAGGGACATAGAATGCTTACGAAACAATTCCTTCCATCCCATACCATTCCACCACCAAAAAATTTAGCAGTTTACTAAGAAAGCCATTGAAAGAAGGACTCTTTAAAATTGTGATAAGGATGTTGCAGTGTAGCTTTTTATAATTTATGGTTTCTGGCTGGGGTGTCATCGGGGAAGGACTCAATTTTGGTTAAGGGCTGGCTGTGGGGCCGTGTGCTGTGAGAGGTATCTGTGAACCTTGTTGAGTGCAGGCCTTGAACCCTGGAGAACCTAAAGGAAAGGTAGGTGTTTGGTCTTGCTCCTGGGCCCTGATTCCTTTCACTTAGCTTCAGCCATCCACTGTCCCTCCCAAAGAAAGGTTTGTGGCCATTGGTCACGTAGGACAGGTAGAGGTTGTGACTATAAGCCACAGAGTCTCAAGAGATCTCCATATTCATGAGATACCTAAAGACCAGAGGGTGTAGCCAATTAAGCATTCCTTCCTAGACCCTTCTCCAACTTGCAAAAAGTGTTTAACATCAGGCCTGCCCTGAGAACACGGGGTGGGAGGATACAGCTTCATCCACTTTCTGCTATGACAATAAACGTTTTAAAATACTGGACTACCACTTGTCTTTGGAGTCTGCTATGGGGAACCGTTGTCACCAGCCTCATTTCCCATGGGGCACTACTAGAGCTCATCTTCTCCCCCCACTTTGGCTGTGAGCTGACATGTGCCCCTTCTCAATCCTTCCATGGCCTCTCAGTGGTACCTGGGAGCCCAAGGGCTGAGACCAGTCAGTCTCCTGCTGCCTCCTGCCCTTACCCCTGCAGGGTCTCAGACTGTGTTCTCTACCCCATGGATCGGAGTCATGCAGCTTCCCACAGCCCAGCATCCTCTTGACTGCATGCATGGAGTGATCACAGTAGAATTCCTACTGCCCTCTGAGCCATAGCTCTAGCCCCTTGAGGCATCAGACACATGGAATTCACAACTCAGCCTAACAGAACCCATGCCCATGTGTGCTACAAGCTGACAACTGGCCACCAGGATATTGAGTATGCTCCAGTGATAAAACAAAATGGAATTTTTCTTCTTCATTTTTTTGTGAAGGGAAATTCATAAGTTTTGGGGTACAGAACTGGAAGGACTAGAAAGCAAGTGTAATCAATGTTCATGATGTAAAATCCTCAAATAAAAATATTGTGAAGATAAAATAAATTTCTTAACAACTGAACCATTTCTACATTTCCCTGTCTCCTCTCTCCACTTGTTTAGGAGTGTGTCCAAACACTGGATGAACTCTAATCTGTATCTGGTCAAGGTCATTACCTTCACATATGCTCTCTTTATTCTCCAGTCTTGTAATTTATGTTTTTTCTCCTCTTCCTCCTCCTCCTCCTCCTCCTCCTCCTCCTCCTCCTCCTCCTCCTCCTCCTCCTCCTCTTCT
>JANHMN010000004.1:75369395-75383208 GCA_030674055.1 Rhabdomys pumilio | reverse complement strand
CTCCTGCTCCTGCTCCTGCTCCTGCTCCTGCTCCTGCTCCTGCTCCTCCTCCTCCTGCTCCTCCTTCTCCTGCTCCTGCTCCTCCTTCTCCTTCCTTCTCCTTCTTCTTCTTCCTCCACCCTCCTCCCTCCCGCTCTCCCTCCTTCTCTTGTATGTGTGTTTGTGTGCATGCATGAGTAAATTTTTCTCTCTCTCTCTGTGTGTGTGTGTGTGTGTGTGTGTGTGTGTGTGTGTGTGTGTGTGTGCGCGCGCGCTAGTGCGTGCCTAAGCACATGTGCTAAAATAAGCTCAGTTTCTTCTGCATCCTTGAAAAGTCCTCTACGACTGAGCTACACTCTCAGGTCTTATTTCTTATAGCTTTGAAAGTATGGGGGCATAGATTTAAGTTATCAGAAAAAATCTGATAGACTTTGTTAGAAATAAAATGTGTAGCTATGGATGGTTTGAGAATAGAAGCTGACAAGAAATTGCATGTTCAAAATGAGTTTTGATAGTGAAGCTGGGCTCAGAATCATGGGTAGAATGATCAGGCACTGAAGTGGAAAACATTAAAAATGGGCAGAAAATTATGTCAGAAACAACATGATGGGATCTTGACGGGAAAGAGAAGCTTCTCTTCATAACCTGAATAAGAGTTACACTAAGATCGCTAGCTTAATATAAAAGAGTCAATGGCCATGAAAAGGAAGGCCAGAGGATGTTTAGAGGAGTTTTTGCAGAAATATCCAAACAAAGGGAAATGTATGACTTTTCTACCCTTGAGAACTGATATTATATACCACATAATTTAATTTTCTATAGAATATTAACCAGGAACATGGAGAAGCCAGGTATTAGGTCAAATGATAAATTTTAAGGTCTAAAATCATAAGAAGGCATAGCTTCTTAACTATTTTTCCCAGGAAGAAAGTTGTAGTGCTGTGTCCTTATTTCTTCAAACTGTAGCATAGGGCCAGCCTGTGTCTTAGTGTGACCAAAAATCTAACAGGTCTCTCTCTCTATATATTTCTCTCTTTCTCTCTCTTTCTCTCTCCTCTCTTCTATTAATTACCAATTTATATGTCTGTGAGTATATGTACACGGTGTGGTGCCCTTGGGTCTCAGATACCCTGAAACTGAAGTTTCAAACCTTTGGGAGCATTCAGACTTGGCTGTTGAGAGTAGAACTTTGATCTTTGCTGTGATTTTATAGCTTTTAATTTATGGTCATACACAATTCCTGGCTCCTTCATGTTCCTGTTTAATACAGTATCATTACATTAGCTATCTCAGGTACTACAATTTATCTTAGTAAATTTTATATAAATAATCTTTGAAAAATTGTGGTATTGATATAAATGCTTTTTATTATTATATCCATGATTATATAAGTCAGTTTCCAATAAAATTCATGCATAAAAATTGAGATGTAAACACTTAAAATATTACACTGCAAAAATAACTTTCTTTCGTATTTCTTCTTGTTATATAATCTGCTGAGAACTTTAAAATAGGCAAGTTACTGCAGAATTTGGATTCATTCCCACCCTCTGTTGGAATATGTAACTTATCCCCAGCATTCTGGTAACAGTGTTAAGCTAGACTTTCTAGAACTGCACACCTGAGTTCATGGTGGTAGTGTAGTGTCCTCCTTAATATTCATAGAAAGCCCTTTTCTGTATCCTAAAGTTCTATATATAAGTCAGACAATTTGGGCTTCAAAGTAGATGAGCTCTGATCTTTAGCTCTTACCACCTTAAAATGGAACCAAAAATGATATGACAAACACTACTGGGAATTCACACACATCTTTTTGTATTACTTAAAAAGTTCTTAACCAAACAGCACCATTGTGACCAATACAAGTATATGTTTTTTGCTGTCTCTTTTATAGTGATATAACAATAGTTTGGGTTTTTATGTAATCATTTTCAAACCTGATCAAACATGTTTGCAACATTGCTGGAATATGTGAAAATTTAAGCTTATAGTTTATCTCATTTTAGAATTTGATGATCTATGGACTTCACTTTCTGGTTATGTTCAAGTATAGGCCTAGTTCTCATTTGCAGACATGGGTCAAATACCTTTGTTTTTTCATACTATTTATAAAAACTTGCTCTGATTGTGTTGTAAAATTTGACTGTTACAGACAGCTTGGACGTCAAGAGAGTTTTCTATTCTAAAATTTGAATTTGTCTAGGCAAAGTTTCTACATTTTTCATCCTTTTTCCTTTTCTGTTTTCCTTTCTGCATATCTTCCAAAGTATCACTGGTCTTTGCATCTCTGCTATAGCATCCTGTCAGCAGTAAATGTCTTGGCTCGAGACAATCTTTAAATTCCAGAAAGTGTTTTTTTTCAGTCATTATATTCTCAACCAGCATTTGTGTTATGCACTACAAATAAGAAATTAAGCCTGATTGTGGATAAGAGGTAAAATCAATTAATTCTCAAACATTCTCTATATTTATCCCCTTCACATCAATCACCATGAGACTTTTTATTATTTTTGAAAAAAAAAAAGATAGAACATAAACACCCAACCATTTAATGATTGATTCTATCCATAGAAATTAAAATGAATCTAGCATTTATCTGATGACAAATGTTAAATATTTTGCTATTTTTATCTTCTTTACTACAATAATTCTATTAGATAGTTACTTTAAAAACACCATAGTTTTAGATTAAAACAAAGTCAACTATTAAAATGCAAGGCTTAGAGATAACAGTTCCATGGCTCTAAATTTGTTCTGTGAATAAACAACATGCCTAAATTGCAAGGTTTTTCTACCGACATTATAGCTTCCTTCCTGTACCCCAAAAAACCTGTATCGCAGTCAGTTTTGCCATAACGCACATCAAATATACTGAGTCATGGAGTCACACGTTTTTCAGAACAAAGGAATGAAGAAGAGGAAATAAGAAAAAAGATCTCATATCCCAAAGGTAATAAATATGTTGTAACAATGATTTCATGATATTAAAATAGTATTTTTTGCCATTGTTAGAGCCTTGCATGACATTTTTTCATTTGGTCCATATGCCTTAATTGACAGATATGTATATGTTTAATCCATAGTACTCTGTCTGGTCATTTAAATCTAGAGACCAAAAGCTGTCACAGCGAGAGCTATTAAGGCAGTTGTCACTGTGAGATATATGGTGACTTCTTTGATGACTGTTTCTACTTTTTCTTCTGCTGTCCTCACGTTGGAACTTCCAGAGTTTCCTGACTATACAGTTTGCAAACTTGCAATTTCATGCTACATTTGTGACCATAGCAACAAAAATAATATTCTACAAGGTGGAAAATCTGTTGACTCAGCCACCAAATTTATGTCTTGATGGTGTCTAGTCAAACTACACTGTCTTCAGTGAGCTGCACAATGAACTTAGAGTTTCCCTGAGACTTTAAGAGTTAACTTTCAATTTCTACCCATCTCAAGCTCTTCACTATTCAGCCCATTTAAATTGGGTTTAAACTTTGTACTTGGTTAAGGAGACTTTTTCTGGATCCTCACTTCAAATTTGAATTTTGGTAAATCTTACTATGGTGAGGTAAATAAAACTTTGAATTAACCAAATTGTAAGAAGTTATGTTTAGCACAACCTGCTTTTCTACACAAATGACTGCCATCTCAATTTCATTGTTACTATTAAAGACAGACATAAATAAGAAATCTAATCAAACGTGATCTGAAAGAGAATGTTATGACTTAGCTAATGAAACTGCAAGTACAGATCAACTCCTGCTGTAGAGCTGGAACATGAAGTCCAGAGTCCAAGATAAAAAGGCAGATACAGATTGTATGATATGTAGGAAGACCATGTCACTGCAGGTGCCAAACTTAAAGGATAAAGACTCCAGGAAGCTTCTATCTGTGTATTAAACACATTTTTTTTTGTCTTTTCTATGCCAATTTCAGGCCAGAGTATACAGGGTCAGAGAAAGTAGAAACTTCTCTCTTCAAACATCATGGATGTCTATAAACTAGGTGCAATTGTCCCTCTTTCTTTGTTCTGCCTGTGAATTGATTGTTCTTCATCTAGATAATTATATAAATTTTACTTTAAAAATAATATAAGAACAAATTATGAGATATATCACCTACCTTTTATTTTAAACGACCTTTAAAGTTAAACATGTCATCTCTGCCCTCTGACATCCTGGAAAGGTTGGTCTCTGTATCTATTGTAAGTTTCTTTTTTTATTAATTTTATTTAGTTGTCATTTTAAATTCTCTTTCTCCTTTTATGTACACAAACTAGATCCTAAGCTCTCTTAAAGTAGCATATTATTATATGCTTATATGAATATATATAAACATATATATATATATATATATATATATATATATATATATACACATATCTCAGCATATTAGCTTGTTCATTCTCAATCCATGATCTAAAACTGTAAAAGCTGATTTATTTACATGAGCAAGCTTATATTAATATTAAGTGTCCTTTATCTGGGCAATATTTGCATAAAATTTGACATTCTCTGGTGCCGGGCATGATGTTTTAAAGACAAAATATTTCCCTCGAGAGTATCAATTACAATTTCTCTAGTGTGTACTTGGAGGCCACACATGCTCATGTGGGCACTTCTAATAGTAATGCCTATACTTAAAAAATAAGACTCCGATACAATAGAGCACTTTTCTGTTAGAAATGAAGCACAAATGTCATTTTAACTACATTCTTCCTGCTTCCCAGCATCCTCTAGCCAGCACATGTTCAGTTGAAACCTCATTTGCTCTTTACAGGAACAAAGATGATAGAAGGATTAGCCACCTTTGACTAAGACCTTTTATCTTTGTTCCTCTGTGGTGACCATGACTGAAGGGACGTGGGACACCCCTAAATGAGAACTTAACAGCCAAGCACCCCAGACATTTCTTCATTATAAAGATGCATGTGGTAGCTGCTAGCTAATGAATGCCAGTGCTCAGAAGGATAAACTCAGCTTCTCTCTGATACAATTTAAGGTTGTATTTCCCTAATTTGAGCCTGATTTAGTCACTGGGGTATTTGGATGCCTCTTCTATGGTGCCGATAGTTAATTAAACAGATGTTGCAGAGGGAATCATTAATTTTAGTGCTGCAGATGGAAGCAGAATGACTTTGTGAAGTTAATGTTTCAGCAAAACAATGGGATTCTGTCATCAGTTAAGTGTAAACCGAGTAAATTAAGACAACAAGTAGAATAGGGTAAGAAGCTCTGTAGAAATACCAATCATTCATTCCAGAAATTATGTTCTCTTTTGTTTTTTCCTTACAGTAAATTGGTGGAGGAAGTGATGTCTGCAGGCAAGAGTGGTGGGAGCACGAGGTAGGAAGATGGGAAGATTTTGAATTTTATACTATGATGTTTTAAATTTGCCATTTTGTAAATTTTGCAAATGGGGCTGAATGGTTTAGGAAATATGTACCAACCCAAGTAAACCAGGTAAATTCTGACAAGATACATAGTTTCTAGTACATACAAAGAGAGAGAGAGAAAGAGAGAGAGAGAGAGAGAGAGAGAGAGAGAGAGAGAGAGAGAGAGAGGGAGAGAAACAAGTTCCCATTGATATCACAGCTAACTATCATTTAGTTAAATATATGTTGTCAAGAAATTTACTGAGACTGGAGTGTGATAGTAGATATGAATGAGAAGGGCCAAACATACTCAGGGAACATACTTAAATCTGGAAAAGTATACAAGAGTGGAAAGCCTGCCCTAAAGTAGCATATAAATATGATCTCATTTATCACATACAAGATCAGAGGATTCTTCCTGTGCTTAGTGATTGTAAAGAATAAAGTTGAAAAATTTTAGAGAAACTATGATTCCAAAAAATTAAAATACTTATGAAAAATTATATTTTCTTGATGATTCATGAGTGAATTATTGTCAGGAACCTGAAATTTCAAAGGCAAACATACATTATGTGTACCTACATATTCGTTATACAAGATGCATAGTGACATAAATAAACTATTGGAAGAAAACTCAAAGAGAAGACAGATGCTCATAAGGTTATCACAGCAAGCATCACAGAGAAGACGTCACTTACCTTTATGCTTTGGAAAGATGTTCACTATCAATATGACAGAGAGAAAGATGGATCATTAAGGACAAATGTTTCATGCATTTTTTTTCTCATGGTCAATTTGACATCTGTGCCTATCAACCTAGTTTGCTGTAGTAACAGAATAATTATCTCACAAACATGTCCATAATTGGGTGACTGTTATAATAAAAGACATAAGAATTATGTTCTATTATTATGGCACTAGGGACATAGCCTTTGAAGAACACATGAGTTTTATTTTTAGCATTAACATTAATTCACCACAACCTAAAGCTACAGATTCAGGGGAATCCAATGCCTTTAACTCCTAAAGTAACTGAACTCATGGAGATTCATATAAATATAAATATAAATATATATATATATATATATATATATATATATATATATATATGTATGTATATAACAAATTGTGAAATATTTCTCTCAAACAAGATAGCTTAGAATGATTCTAATATTATTAATCAGAAAAGCTGACCTTAAGAAAATATTATTCTTGGAGATTTATGTAGTTGTATCCAATGCCTCATATGAATCATGTCAGTTTATGGGAAAGAAAGTATGAGCCCAAAACTTAAAGATGAGGGCATGAAAATGAGTTATTCGTTCAGCATTGGTATTGAAGATGGAATGATACCATGAGTCAAAGACTGTGGCAGCCCTCAGGTCTCTCAGAATCTTGTGAATGGTTCCTGGGTTTTTTGAATTCTATGGATCTTCATGGCCATGATGGGAAAACTATGTTAAGAAGAACCAAGTGGAATACAAAATGAGTATTTTTCTCACTCACAGCATGGTGCTAAACATGCCAGCTGTGCAGGACCATTCATGTGCCATGTTTCCAAGTGTACTGATTAAACCATAGGCTCATCGATCTCTAGGGGCTCTGTTCTGCTGTAGCATTGACTCAGTTGCATAAACAGATTTTAAGGTTGCTTAGAGCCTCCTGATAGCCCTACCACACCACTCTTAAACTACATTCAATAAGGATCGGTTTTAAAGGTAAGTGTTACCCTAGCTTACCTTACATTTTTCACACCTCTGAGGCATGTGAAACCACCATTGTTACTCTTCAACTAAAAAGAAAATTGGTTAAGAATATCCAATAATCTGTATTGATTCAAGAATGGTATCAGATATCTTTGTAAACATCTGAAATTTCTTCCTTAAATGATTTAAATGTTCTGGGACATATTTAAAAATTAATTGTATCAATGCGTGGTATGTATTCAGTTTCTAAATAATAATAGAAACAAAATTAGAATAATGATTCTTAAGTAAAATTAAGCCAAATACACTATTGTAATCATAGCTTGCTGATTATTTTTCATTTTCTATGGTAATTATAGGATTAATTCACAAACAAACTACTGTTGAAAACTTAAATTAAGGAGAGAGCTTAGAAGAGTTAAATTGTATGCAATAAAACACATGGAAATCCTTTAATTAATTAGAGCAAAATCAAGTAAAATTAGAAGAATTAAGAAAAAGCTAAGAGGGTCTCCTAAATATGGTGATAACTTCAAAACTATTAATATTTTTTTTCAAAATTATAGGTCTATATTTGTCACTGATACCTTTGTTGTTACTCTTAGTTAAATTAAATTAGGGAATTACAGAATGGATGTGAAATCCCATCATTTTGTTCTAGAGATTACAAAGAATCCTAAGAGTACAATTATTTTGCTTAGGATCATATGTTAGTAATACTAAAGCTAGAAGGAATGTTTCTTCATATTAAATTTTGTTTTCCACAAATCTGCTCCACTAAATGACATGACTATTTTATGATTATAAAATAGATCAGAAGTATGAAAATTATTGCATAAGTTGAAGTTTCTTTAAAGGTTATGAATAATGTCATACATTGCATTTAACTAACACATATAGATATAAGCAAAGGGCAATGATGATTTGCAATAAATAGTAAGTGCCTTAAGTCAGATTTTATGAAGACTCACTCTTGTTGCTAGGATTTGTGAATATTCAGAGAAGTAGAAGAAACTGGACTGAGAGTCAAACACAACTTAGAGCTCTCAGTAAGAACGTATAATTTCCCTGATTTGGGCCATGTGAAAAATGCAGATTGGCTAACGAAAACCTAAAGCTCATGATATTCTGAATACATTCTAAGGATGATAATCTAACACTCTGGTCCTAGACATTGCTACATAAGATACCTATGTCTGTATATCCTGTAGCTTTCTCTCAAAATACCAACCATTTCTAGGTCAAGATGAACTTTTTGCCTGAAGGAAAGTGACATTATGAGAAGAAAGAAAGGTCTCTTGATCTGTGAACCAAAGAACCATTTTTCTATGAAGAAGAAGACAAGACTCATGACTACAATTTTTCTAATTATAGCAATGTTAAATAGCTTAGCTTATGGAAATTCCTGATGTGTTAATGAGGAAAAGATGATAAGTTTGATGTACCAAGGAGTAAGTAAATTTCAGTCTTGTCACTAATCCTGTCTATCAGTAGTGCTGATTATAAAACGATGTCTCTTAGAACAGCTGCTGACTCATCTTAGCCTGTCAATCATCCTAATGCTTCATTCATGAGAATGAATGGCCTCAACACCAATGGACCCACTCATATCTACTTTGCTTTGTCATCTTTCCAGTTACTAGTCACTAAGTTCCATGAACTAATATCTTATCTTCCTTCTATCAGTATACTGACTACTAAGTTTCAAGCCCTTTGATTTCTGGAGGATAAAAGACATTTATATATAAAACATTTGTAAACTTATTGAAATGTTATGGAGGAAACTTGGCTAGAGGAACATGTCTTTGTCAGCAGACTCTCTGATACATTCTCAGGTCTGTAAAAGGTTTTCAAAGGGTATAACTAAGTTTGAATACATATTTCATGTCACTGTTATAAGAATGTATAAACTGAGAACAGCTTTATAAATATTAGGCATTATTTACCACTTCCAGTACACTGGATACAGAAATAAAATGGAGAAAGATGAGAAGAGGACATTGTAAAACATTGAGGATCAATCAATAGTAAGCAAGATAGTTTTGAGTATGCTTCACAATAAGACTAAACAAGGGCTCTAAAAAATAAATATTACTATCCTTGGTTATCAATGAAGTTGTTTGGGTGAAGATTGAAATCCCTGATTCATTATTATCACAATGGTTTTCCTTTCTCTAACATATTGTCTTTCTTAGCATATGCAAAAGGCAAAAGCATAAGAATTTTTAAGATAGGAATTCACAGCTAATTTTATGAATCCTTAACATGATATTATGATTTTGATTTATCTTCCCATTCATGTCCTTACCTCCTCTCCTACACAGTTCCTTCTCTCCATCCACCTCTGATGACTATTTTGTTTCTGCTTCTGGGTGAAATTCAGACAATTTCCCTTGGGACCTCTTTATTACCCAATTTCTTTGACTCTATGCATTGTAGCATGGCTGTCCTGTTTTTTATGGCTAATGTCCACTTATAAGTGAGTATATGCCATAATGTGTTTTTCTGGCTCAGGGTTACCTCACTCAGGATGATGTTCTCAGGTTTCCTCCATTTGCCAGCAAAATCCATGATGTCTTTGTTTTTACTATCTGAATAATATTTCATTGTGTAGACATATCTAATTTTATTTATCCATTTTTTCAGTCAGTTTAGGAACATCTAGGGTGTTTCCAGTTTCTGGCTATCATGAATAAAGCTGTTATGAACAGAGTTGAGCAAGTGCACCTGTGGTATATTTGAGCATCTTTTGGGTTTAACCCCAGGAGTGGTCTTGAGGCCCCAGCTTGGTCTTGAGATAGAACTATTCTCAGGGCCTAAATGGAAGAGGATATGCCTAGATATTTTGGGAATAGATGCCCCAGGGTGGAATGGTACCCAAGGGTGGGATTCCCCTTCTCTGAAGAAAAGGGGAGGAGTGAAAAGGGGAGGAATTTGTAAGCATGGGACGGGACAGGGAATAGAGGAAGGAGGAAGGCTGTGATTGGGGTATAAAGTGAAGAAAAATAAAAGTTAAATTTAAAAAATGAATGGATGTACATATTATACCTACTGGGAACAGACTTTCTTTAATCCCACATGTGGGACTTTACAAACATGTTTTTGGGTAACATGGTTAATATGTGAACACAATGGTAAATATAGGAGACTGAAAATATCTTCGTCAAATTCAAAAACAAGAATGACAAATTTTTCCATTATAATACATACAGCAGAGTCTGAATAATTCTTCATAATAATGAGGTAAATGTAAATATATAGAAAATGAATAACTCAAATTATCCCTCCTTTTCAATATAATTTTACACACAAAAGATACACAATATTATTAGATAAACATAATTTAGACTTCAAAAACACTATAAAATCCTTATAAAAGATATAAGGTCAATATAACGCAATGAGATCATTTGGATTTCTATAAATTGATAATGAATACTCTTGGAAAGATGAGAAAGATAGTCTATTCATAATATCTTGAAAACTATCATGGAATAAAACTGACAGAGAGGCTAAATAACTCAACTTTAAAAGGTATGACCAGTGGGAAAAAAGAAATTAAGAAAGACAGCAGGAAATGAAAATGTTTCCCAAGTTCACAGATCCCTATAACTCATGTTATAAAAATGACTAATTTATAAAGGAATAAAACATATTGCATGCTATGGAATAAAGATTTCATACCTTTTTTTTTTTTTTACAAAAATGGAAGGAATACTGATTAAGTGCATATGGAAACACTTAAGTCCACAAGTAAGCAAAGAAATCTTGAGCAAAAGCCCCAAAGTTCGTGAGTTCATAATATTTTGTTTCAAGTTACATTATAGAGTTACAGGAATAAAAAGGGCATAGGACTGGCACCAAACTAGAGGTAATTCACAATGGAATAAAATAGAGGAACCAAAAATATACTCATCTATCTACATCTAATTATAAGAAGAGATGACAAAGCATCCAATGGTGAAACAATAAGACATTTGGGAAATTCTGCTTGGAAAACTAGATGCCTACTAAAACACAAAATTTCTTACACTCTGTCTTCAACAATCTTACCCATGCTCAGTCTAGTGATTCTAGTTAAAATTATTGAGCAACAAAAAATTACAGGAAAATAGAAGGCAAACTCATTGAGAAGAAACGATGCCAGCAGAAGGTAGATGATGATGGGAAATAGGGAGATGATAAATAATTTAATTAATTACATAAACGGGTGAAACTTTTAGGATATAAATAGAAAAAAATTGAAAAAAGTCATTGTCATTAATCTTCAGAACTGAATTCTACAAGCTCAAGAACTAACATTATCATTAAAGTTCTGCAGATTAGTTTTCCTGTGAGTCTTCTGACAGCAGGTGCAGGAGTTATTTCTGATTCTGTTGCCTGCCTTTGAATCCCTTTCCGTAACAGGGCTGCTTTGTTTGGCCTCAATAAGAGAAGATATACCTAGCCCTACTGAACCTTAATATTCCAAGGCTGGTTGATATACGTGGGAGGGCTCCCCTTTTCTGAGAAGAAAGGGAAAAGGAGTGAATGGGAGGACAGGAGATGAGACCAGGGGACTAGCAAAGAAAAGGGAGAGGAGACTGTGATAGGATAAAACAAATTAATAAAAACAAGGATTGACAAATGGGATTTAAAATTTCTATTTCTTTTACCTTCTGAAATGATAACACAATTTTATAGTTTCCACCTCTGAATCTTCCCTTCAAGCCCTCAGAAACTTGAATCTTTGCTGTGGGATTTCAGCAATTAAAACACTTCAATTTAGCAAAAGAAATGATTGATATTGTTTAAAAACAACATACATAATTTGGAAAACAATTTGCAAGCATTTCATTTGTCAGGACATTATCAAGAATTTATTAAGCACTAAAAAAGTCAAATGAACAGGTAAGCCAATCATATGTGGACACAAGAATTGAACAGACAAAAGGAATGGTAGAGATAGCCAAAAAGGATGTGAAACATATCTTCAATGTCATTAGTATCCATGGAAACACAAATTAAAGCTTACATGTAGATTCCATCCTTCTCTGTCAGAATGGCTATCATAAAGGATACAAAAGAGAAAAAATATTGGGAAGCATGCTGAAGAAAAGGATTTTTAAAATGGATTACTTTTATGGGGTTATAAATTACTCTAAGTAAGCACTACAGAAATAAATACTAGGTTGTGCAGAAGTGAACTAGAACAACCATATTATTATGTTGTTATACCACTCTCTTGGGTATACAAAGAAAGCTATCAAAGTCAGAACACAGTAGACATGACTACATACCTACATACTGATATTAGCTACATTTATTATAACTGTGACCATATAACCAACAGAAAGAACTTATGGAAGGATTTTTTTGCTTATTTTTTAAAGGTTTAATCAATATTTACTTGAGTGTACATACATAAACGAAGTCATAGTAACAGGGGCATATAGTGGAGGAGACATTTCTATGTGTCAGAGAGACAGAACATATCAAAAAACCAAAAGAACAATGTTAGCTGGAGACCAGTATTTAAGACCTTGAACCTTGGGCATAACTCAAATCCAACAGTAATAGTACTGTCCTGGTTTTCTAAAATTCATGGCTACTTCATAAAACAAACGAGTGTGTGTGTGTGTGTGTGTGTGTGTGTGTGTGTGTGTGTGTACATGCATGCAGTTCCTCAGGGTGATCTTTGTTCATTCAAAGGAGGATAAACAGTAAATACCTAAAAATGATCAGACCAACTAAAACTAAAACCTAGTGTGATGAATTCCAACTCATGCAACTTCATGCTCTGTACTGTGAGCACATGACGAATTTTTCTGATCACTAAAGAACTCAAGTATTTTAATAGATCTTTATACTTGGCATTCCACAGGGCTTGTTTCTTACTCAAACTCATTTTTTTCCTCAATTTCCTCAGCACATGCTCTAGTTGTTATCCTCTACAACATGCTCTGCATCGTCTCCTCATGTGTTACCTACAGGGATTCCAACTGTGCGACATATTCTCTGGCCTCCTGGGTTTTTCTTTAAAGCTGAGTTGAAGCTTTGTCCAACCTATAACTTTTACTTTCAGCATTAGAGCAAATATGAAATTGTGATGAGAATGTCTGCTACCACCTCAGTTATTATATATGGTCTCTTGAGCTCAGACTTAGGTGGACCCTTAGTACGTGAGAGCTTAATTGAGGATGTACCTTATTAAATTCTATGTACCAGAAGGAGTTTGTAGTAGCATTCTTCTCAAAAGGAATTCATTGAAATAAGTATTCTATAGCAGAGAGTCTATTGTAAGTATGGGGCAGCAAATTTCTGAGATTTCTTTCACGTGTTTATTTCTGTCTATGCCCAAACTGTGTGTTGTATTAAAGCATGCATTAATTCAGTATAATAATTAGAAATATTATGTTATTTTCTTGCCTGTCTATAAGTTATGTTGACTCTCTCTGTCTTTCTGTCCCTCTATCCTTCTGTCTGTCTCGCTGTCTCTGTCTACGATGGTTTGTGTATGCTTGCCCCAGGGTGTGGTACTATTAGAAAGTGCGACCTTGTTGAGATAGGCATGGCACTTAAACCTCTGAACCTGTAAGCCAGCCCCATCAAATATTGTCCTTTTATAAGACTTATCATGGTCATGGTATCATGGTGTCTATTCACAGAAGTAAAATTCTTAAGACTCTCTTTCCCTCTCACTCTCCCTCTCCATCACGCTCTCCCTCTCCCTTTCTCTCTCTCTCTCTCTCTCTCTCTCTCTCTCTCTCTCTCTCTCTCT
>JANHMN010000004.1:75345869-75369385 GCA_030674055.1 Rhabdomys pumilio | reverse complement strand
TCTCTCTCTCTCTCTCTCTCTCTCTCTCTCTCTCTCTCTCTCTCTCTTTCTCTTTTTTTCTCTCTCTCCTCTCTCTCTCTCTCCTTCTCTCTCCCTCTTCTTCTCCCTCTTGCCCCCTCTCCTTCCCCTCTCTCACACACACTGAAAGCTAGTCTTCTCCTAGTGGCCTTCAAATTAAGAAGTGAAACTCTCAGCTCCTTTGATGCCATGCCTGCCTGGATGCTGCCATGCTCCGATATTGAGGATAGTAGAGTGAACTTCTAAATCTGTAATTTAGCCCAAATTAAATGTTCTTTTGTAAAAGTTGCCTTGCTCATCATGGAAACCCTAACTAACACAGAAATTGATAGCAAAGACTGAAGTGTTACAGTGATAGGCCTGACCATGATTTTGCATGTAGGAATGTAGACTGTGGGACTTTGTATTTGGAAAGCCACAGAATGCTTTAAGTGGGGCTTAATGGACCATCTGAATAAGAATATGAAAGTCATTGGCGCTGTGGCTGATGGGAACTCCAGAGATTACTCTTATGGTTTGGTAAAGAATGATACTGCTTTTTGCCCTTATCTGCAGAGCTTGCATGAGGTTAAGGTAAAGAGATTTATATTAATTACATTGACAAGGGAAATCTCAGAAAAGCACAGCATAGACTCTGTGGTGTGGTTTTCTGTCACAAAGAACATTTTAATCAAGCATAGCAGGCTTAGAAAGAAAAAAATACAAAATGTGTGGCTCAAAGAATAAAGGGATACAGAGAATGGAGCTAAATCCTATGTTCAAAGAGATAAACAGATTAAGTGGGCAGTGACTTTGGGGCTAGATCACTCCCAGCTGAGCCTACTGTTTTATTCTTTTGCAGTTGAACAATGGATAGTTTTACCTGGGCATTATTATTACCTGATTATTGGTTTCATTTTGACTTTTAATCTGAAATAAACTCCAATCAAGAAATAGAGGGCATGAATATGATCCAGACCTTAAGGCTGGAAGAGACAGGATTTTAACCCAGATCTTGAGAAATACTGGCCATGACCCAGGCATGGTTATATGACAAGCTGATCTTTGAGTTCAAGTACAGCTTGGGACAGAACAAGTTCTAGGTAAAGAAATGCTTAAGTACAAGCCTTTTATCCCAGCATTTGGAAGACACAGCGATGCAGGTTTCTGAGGTCAAGGTCAATCTACACAGCACATTCCAGGATAGCCAAGGTTATGCAGTGAAGGAGTTGGAAAACAGAAAGCTGGTGGTAATCTAATAGAAAAATTGGGCCATGTTCCAGCTTCAGAAACAGCAGAACTCAGCGGCTTTGGCCATGTTGCACTGGCTTTAGAGTCAAGAATAAAGGGAATTACTGGGATACTTGATGCTGGTTAGCTGCAGCTAAGAAATTAGTTGTGATTAAGAACAGACTTGCATCAGTGAGGTGAAAACTGGGAACTGTTTTATGAGAGCACAAAAATGGTGTGTTCCAGATATATCTGTGGTTATACCTTGTACTTCAGCTGGACATGATAATGTATAAGAATCATTCAGGTGGTACTGTTTTGAGGACATGAAAGATTCATGGAGAGCAGATGTAACTTAGAACTGTTAAAGGCTAGGGAAAGCCATTGGTGAACTTGTAATTGAAATTAACAGCCCAGGACTAAAAGGATCATGCAAAGAATTTGAGGCTTGGCACCATGAAGGGAGATTATGAGAGGCTATTGGTGAAGCCTAGCAGCAGCAAAAGCCTCCAGTGAATTAAGAGATGCCAGTTCTGTGATATGATCACGGAGAACAGCAGCAGGAGGGGAGTGGAGTCAACCACAACCTAGAATGCAATAGATGGCAAAGCTGGAGAAATGACCCAGGCCCTTTGAAGGAGTCTGGATTACTTATGGATCCTGGACATTGGAAAAAGTAACTGAAATTGAGGTTGCCTTCGATACTCCAAGATGTCAGAGCGGTAGAATATCTCTCAAGGAAAGCTACTAATAGGCAATGGAAACAGGTAAATAGAAAGAATTGTGTTGCTGTCAACAAAGTTGAAAGGAGCTAGAGATCTGAAGAATGCTTTGACATTAGACGTGGAGATCCGGGGTTTGCAGTTGCCCAGCTGGTTTTTGTTCTTGCTTTTGTCCAGTATTTCCTCACAATGTCATTTTGGAATGGTAATGTATATCCTATGATGTTGGAAATGTGTACGTTTATCATTGTTGAGAATTGTATAGATTACGGGTCATTTGAAGTTTAACTGAATGTATTTTGCATTATTCTATAGCTATGTATGGCCCCCACAGAATCTTGTATTTAAACAAGTCTCTGGGGACTAGGGAATGGATTGTGGTGGTTAGAATATGCTTGGCCCAGAGAGTAACACTATTAGGAGGTATGTACTTGTTGGAGTAGGTATGACCTTTTTGGAGGAAAGTGGGAGTTGACATTGAGACCCTTCTCCTTGCTTTCTGAAAGACAGTCTTCTCCTAGTAGCCTTCAGATCAAGATGCAGACTTTAGCGTCTCTGGTGCCATGCCTTCCTGGAAGATGCCATGTGTCCACCTTGATAATAATGGGTGGAATCTCTGAACCTATAAGTCAGCCACAATTTAATGCTGTCCTATATAAGTGCTGACTTGTTCATGGTATCTCTACATAGCAATGGAAACCATAATTAAAACTGAGTAATAAAATATAGAAAGGGGAAAAGGTAATAACAGTATTAGAGGAAACTTCTAAGTAATACATAGTTTATTAGAGGAGTGAAATTAGCAATGACAAAAAATTACAGCATTTGAAAAATGCAAGGACTTCTTACTTTTTACCAATAATTGTAGTAAGTCCCATTAATAAGATTATTTTCTTAATTTTGATGTCTGAGATCTGTACAAAATTTATGAAACAATTATGAAAAAGATATAAAGTTTTTTAGTATGAAATAAAATAGTGTTTGGTAGGCCTTTTGAGTCACATTGTGGACTGTCACATTGCTTTTTGACTTTTAGATTAAATCACGCAAACAAGAGACAAGCTATTAGCCACTGTTGTGTGATTCAGTGTGAAGACAATCCCTAAAACCATTATTCTCTTTCCAGGATGGTTACTAATGTTAAAACAAAATTACATAGAATATTAATTTGTTGACATCATTGTCAATATGTTATGATTTGTCAGACTTAAAATATCTTCATTATTTTATTCCTTGCTGAACTAGTTTGTAACTTAACTTTGGAAACATGTCTATTAACTTGATATTAATTAGTAGGTAGTTAATGTGCTTGAGGGTTGTAGAGTATATTAAAGACCATATAACCTACCTCATTGATTTTATAGATGGGAAAATTGAGACCCAGATTAAAAAAAAAAATCCTTATTCAAGATTACTGAATTATCTCATTTTGAATTCAAACTACAACTTAGTTATTTTATTTTTAGTTGGTGACCACATTTTGTTTATTTCATAACAATGTTTTACTTTGATAATTCTTAGCAATTACTTACTGCTAATGATTTGTGCTAACCATTGTAAATGAATCCATAAATTTGCAAGGTTTAGTCCTGTGGTTCACACCATAATTTGTAGTCTATTAAGTTATTCTAGGTAATGCTAATTCATGTGCTGGCATAGGGCCACAACATTTGAAAATTCCACCCACACTTTTTGTTTCTTTATAAAAGGCTACACTTAGGATTTCTGTTGGTGTTTCTTTTCCTTATTTCCTTTCTCTTTCTTTCTTTCTTTGTTTCTTTGTTTCTTTCTTTGTTTCTTTGTTTCTTTCTTTCTTTCTTTCTTTCTTTCTTTCTTTCTCTCTCCATTTTTATTTCTAAAACATGCCATTGTGTGTTGCAGTTAGAGAATAATGACCACTCAAGTGCAAATATACCAATATTAGGATCCAGATATTTTAGTGTATTTGTGTTTAATATCCAACAGGCCTTAAAGGTTCTAAAGCTAGAAAAGGCATTTGGAAATGGTAAAGACACAATATCATGATAATTAAATCAGAAAGACTTAAATACTGCATCTCAAACATTTCTTGGTCCTGTGGCTCAGAAGAAATGAATGGCTTAAATTCACAGTGATGTTATCATAGGATGCATCCATCTGGATGATCTCACACAATAGATTTACACACATGTGCACGATAGATGATACAGACATTTATGTTCTCATAGTCTTAGAGCATCAAATATTCAAATATTTGTGCTGAAAAAATATTAATGTTGTTTCTGACAGGAGCTCACCATCTTGTTTGACATAGGCACCTTTTTGCTGTGTCTTCCATGTCTTGTGCACAGCTGGAAAGTAAGTATGGGCAGAGGAAAAGTGAGAACCCCAAAGTCTTTTATTATATGGTCATTAATCTTTTCACATATGAGCTTTTCACCTTAATGGCTACTGTAAAAGTAGTATCTCAGAATATGATAAGAATGTGGGATAACAATTCAATACAATAACATTGAAGGATCACGAGCGTCCCATACCTAACATAAGTAGAGACTACTGTTCTTACTAATTTTGAAAAGAGAATTTCAAGTAGATAAGAAACTTCCAGTAGAATTGTGGTTGAAGTGGAAATTTCTGTTTCCTCTGGAAACTCAGATGTGTCATGTGATGTTTTTCTGGAAGCTGTCTTATGAGAGGACATTTTGCTGAAGATACTTGAGAGGTGGTATGATATTTGGAAAGAGTATGAATGGAACCGCACAAACAGTGAAAAAAGGTTCTTGATTTGCTAGCTTTGCAATGCTTCATTTCTTTGCTGGTCTTGACTTTGTAGAGAGAACCATGTCAAAGTACTTCATGTGATATTACAGCTGATTCAGTTGTTTCCACTGACTCATGCTCATCCAGTGGAGCTTTGCTGTTTCTGTTGGATTGGGCTGGCACTACTGATTGGTGTTTGGTGTTTGCTATTGAACTAGATTCCTGGTATCCTGACAAAGAAGAGTGAACTCTCCCCAAGGAAACACTTCCCCAAGGGACTACTCAAAGGACTCTCCTCCAAGGAACTACTTTTATACCTCTGGTCAGTGGGCTAGAATGGAGGTTGAAGCATTTAAGACCACTAAGCAAAGAAAGTTTAGAGAGAAATGTAAGCCTACATATGATTATATAATACTTTGTGATTCGTTTAATATTCATGTGTGTTCATCTCAGTGTAAACCTGGGAAACTCTCTGGGTCTAACTGATAGTATACAATTTACACCCTGTGAAAATATGGTGTATAAAAGTAAAGAATACCAAGATAGAAAACAGACAAAAGAGTTTGTGTAAACGTCCACAAAACTCTTAGTATTACATCCCAAACCTGTGTTAAGATTTGGACCATTAGCTTGGTGGGAGCATTTACACAACTCAAATTAAAACATATAATATACAAGATCATATATTAATCCTTATCCTGGACAACCATTTATGAAACCAAGACAATGGTGAACATATTTGGTTAATGGTAGTGGTGTGTTTTTATGTGTATGTAGGTTGTGATTTAATTTAAGAAAGGCTTTCTTGACTTTAGTAATCCCTTAAAATATACCATAAAATAAATATTATAATATGGATGAATACTGGGAAACTCTCCAGATAGATCACAAGCCTGCCATCTGTCAGATAAAATGAATTATCCACACTACATATTTATTCTGACTTTTTATATGGAGAAAATTCAAAATAGATATTAAATCATTATTAAATAAAATAACGTCTTTATCTGTTAAAATTTAATCTGAGAGCATGTTCAGTTATTTGATTCCAATGTTACCCTTGAAAAATCATATATTAGTCTTAAATTTCTTGAACTTATCTTCAATATGTTTTGTAAGAAGAAGAAGATATGATGGCATAACATGCTCAGAATGCTTTCTGGCACCTGCGTAGTTATTATTAGGGTTAGTTTTACCACCACTGCTACTAGTAATGCTCTTGCTCCCAAAGAGACTCCTCCTACCATCACCACTGATGGTTCTTTTTCCATCTCTACTAATGAATTTCTCCACTTCACTAGGCACAAAGCAGGTGGTAGAGACCTCTGGATGAAGGATACAGTGATTCTTTGCTCACAGCACTCATTGTTCTTTTTATTACCAAGCAACCAAATTGATAGACCTTGACATGAGGTTGGCATCTTTCCTAGGCCAATAAGTCTACCATTACAAAATCCAAGCTTGCAAGAGCAAAGAATTAACAACAATTAACTGGGTTTCATTTTGAGTATCTCAGTGGAAATCTGTCACTACAATTGATTTCTTTTGACAGCTAGCTATGGTCTGGAGACTAAATGTGTGTCCTGTAGGAGAAGATGGCAGTGTTGATTTCTGAATATGGATGAAAATAGTATCTGAATATAGATGAAGAAATTGAAGCTAGATTTGTTTAAAATACACTTAGAAAAGAGATGTAGAAGATACCTGTGGGCTAATGTCTATTTTAATAAGAATAATTATATGTAATATAATAATGTCAACTTTAAATAAGAAATATACAGGTCTTCGTGAATAAATTTAGATTTTGAAGGTGAAAGTTACATAGGCCTTGAATACATCTTTGGGCTTACAATCTAAATATGTTGTTTGTAGTAATTTTGTTTGAGAACAAAATAGGTATGTAATCATCTGTTATATGGGATACTAATGTGGGCTATTGTAATGATAAAATTATACTTACTGTGTTCACAGCAATTCTAAGTCCCTGGAATGTAGAATTGATTTTATTAAGCTGTTTATATTGTGCTGATTTTTTCTTATGTTCTATATTCAGTTTTGCATTTAAAATTTTTTCATATCAATCATAATTATCTTCTGTTTTTGTCACCATCTTCTAACATATATGTAACCCTTAGGCACTTAATATTTTTCCTCTAGAAACAACCCGTTTGCATTTCACAGTGTAACAATTGCAGATGTACATGTGTAAAGAAAGTAGTAAAAGTCCATTAAGCCAATTGCTGTTAGAACTGAATTTTCTAAGCATTAAATATAGGGATCTTGACTTTACAGGTGGCATATTCTCAAACATCTATGCATGTATATATTTGCTAATGTAGAGTTTCATGGTTCATTGAAGAATGATATCATGGATTCAAATAGTATGCAAATGAAAAGAGTGTTTTATTCTGCAGATATTCAGCATGCTGGGATCTACCATCTACACAGATGGAGAGGCCCAGAAGTGAGCTCACAGGTCTGATTTAAAGCACATTAGGGGAATTCTGAGGAGAGGTAGTTGACCTCTATCTTAATTTTGTCACGGTCTCTAGGAACACCCAGAACCATGCTGTGAGCTGGGAGGCTGGAAACTATTCTGAGAATGTGTGGAAAGGGTTGCTGAAGAAGGCTAGAAAATGTTGGCTGACACACTGTCCTTGCCTCAGGCCGGGTGTCCAGGTAGCTACTGAGACTTGGACTTGCCTGAATTTGCCCAATTCTTAAAAACAGAGATTTAGCCCTAGTCTCCTGTACTGTCAATTTGAAGCCGGTCATGGAGTCAGACTAGCCCTCTTACTAATTAATGCAAAAACAAATTTCCTAATGTCCTTATTTTAGAATCATTGCCTTCATCTGTCTTCTTTTAATTTTATCATCGGGATTTTTCAGTGGACAATTGAATATGATAATCATTAAAGTTCTATTAATCTACTAAAGGCATGCATGAAGGCCTAAGAAAAGATGCTGACAAAACAAAACCTAGGTTAATTCATGCAAAAACATTTAGAGATTACTAATCATATGCTGAGTGCTAATATTGATGAGAAACATAGAGAAATGAGGAGGCAGACAAAACTCAAGTTACCATGGAATCTACATTTACTGGGAGAAAACAAGTAATGAACTAACAAGTGGCTGAACAATATTTTTCTCTCTCTGTAAATGGCCAGACAGTAAATATTTTATGCTTTGAGGTCCATATGGTCTCTCCTGCAATTACTCAACTCTACTATTATAATGCAAAAGTAGTCATAGATAATATTTAAATAAATAGGTGTACTACATTGAAAATTTATTTATAAAAACAGGTGGCTGACCAGATTTGTCTTAGAGACTAAAGTTTGCTTACTCTTGAATTAACATGTAAATGAATGCAAACTAAGGCAATAAAAGTTAGTGGCAAGAGTTACATGTAAATAATTAATACAGATAATCTAGCACTGACTTAGTAATATTTCCCTTGCTTTGTAATGATAGGGTGGACACCAGCTGAAATTTTAATGAGACAAAAGAGTCAGATATGAAAATGTGGAAAAAGAACACATAGGGAGAATGCAAAGAATCTACACGAGAAAGTCTTAGGACCTATCAAGTAAAAAAGATTTAAGTAAACATTGTTTGGAAATGTGTTGAAAGAATTTATGACCGGGGTTAGCAAGTATTAATTTCATTATAAGCAAAAATGAGAATCACAGGAAGATATTAGACAAACTGTGATATAATGTGTTTTGAATCAAAGAAATCACTGTAGGAGCATTCTAGCGAAGACATTTATGTTGACGTACTTTTCATTTTGGCTTATTGTCCAACTAAACTGAGAAACTAGATGTTAGAACCAATAGTGACAACAATAATAAATTAAGCTTGGTTTCATATACAATAAAACAAGGTGACAAGGTATTCAGAGACTCCCTTTCATAGAAGATACATACATAATATCAACATGCCTGAGACAGAAGACAAGGGGAGCAACAAAACACTCAAAACCAATGAAAGGCAACAAATATTCATTAGAAACACAGCAGGTCGATTTGAGAAATGTACAAGAGATTTCAGCCAGATGAAAAGCAAGTCCTGAGATAAGGACAGGCACCTAAGGGAATAATCCTCACCAAATCAAGACCTCCAGCTGGGAACCATATGAACACTGCACAATGACAACAGAAACAGAGAAAAGATAATTTTAAATTAACATCAGAGCTGTAAACAGACTCAAAATTCTCAGAACAAGCCATTAGAGTTCTCACCATTGTATAATTATACCAGTGAGAAAGCACAGATCAATAATAAATGCTATTCTAAATCACATATACATTCATGATTTCAGAAAAAAAATAAATACACACAAATGAGGGTATGGAAATGAACTGTAACTAAATTCTATAAAAAATGATGAAGCCAAATAAAATAAGAAACTGTAGCATCCATTTATACATTGAAAGCATCTCAGGAAAACGCATACTAATAGAAAAGTGCAAAAACTCTAATCTATTTTGTAAATAAGGAGATAAAATAGACAAAAATAATACAAGAGCAACAGAAGAAATCAGAATTAGGAAAAAAACCAAAAATGAGTACATAAAATGGAGATGATAATAAAGTAAAAATAATTTAATAATTGTAGTCTCAAGTAAATAAATACAAAATTGATGAAAATTACTGACAATATTTTGAAATATGTGCCTAAGAATAAAGAAGGAAATGAAAAATTAATAAAAATAGAATATTTTGTGAAAGATGCTGAAGATAAGCAAGTATTCAATAAATATTACAATGACCAAGAAGAAAGTGTCTTTGAGGCATCATGAGTAATGAAAGTGGTAACTCAACAGAACTTTCCTGATACTAAACAAAACAAATTAAACATATATTGAAAAAAAAAACATATGTTGAAAATGCTTAATACACAGAAAAGAGTAGCAACTCAGTAAGACCACAACATAGAGTTATATATATATATATATATATATATATATATATATATATATATTACACCACACACATATATATTATATATATATAATATATGTGTGTGTGTGTATAATATATAATGTTTATTAATGACATATATTTTTATATATTCTTTTAACAGCTTGTCAAACAGAAAAATAATAAGTTAAAGATAATTCATTACATTTACCTACATTAGTGGTTTTTTTGACAGAATAACAGAGTAACTTATTTCATTTTCTGAGACAGATAACCTGAGTTAAGAAATCTCATACAGTTAAATTGGCAAGAGGATACAGAATAGACCTAATAGCAACAGGTAAAAAAAAATGATGAGAGATTGCTCAACTCAGCCATAAAACCTTCAATGTACAATTTGTCCTGCCAGAAAGATATGCTGGAGTAAATTTGGCTCTGAATTTGTAGGAATGGTCAACCAATAACTGATTCAGCTAGATGGCCAAGCTATGAGAGGGAGCCTACCCCTAACACTGCCTGCAGGGAAAGTCCAGACACATAGAATAGAACCAGAAGGGGTAGAGGAGAGTCAATGAAATTTAATGCAGAAAAATCACTGATTTTAACAAGGAACAAAAACTTATGGCCCTAAATTTGAACTGGAAGTGTAAAAAGAATATTTTTCTCTCTAGAAATATATATATATATATAGAATTTTTATGGCTTTATTGTTATTTGTATCTCTCAGCTCTCTCCTAAGGAACATTCAACCTAAAGAAAAAAAATCAAAATAATTTGAATGTCATTGTTTGCCAGGTGAGTGGGTACATGAATTCAAGTAGTGAACTTAAAGATGAGAGAACATCTGGAAGAACAAGCACATTGGCATGAAAGAGCTTTTCGTAGTGAAAATACCCAGCAACTACCAGCCTCTTCTAAGGGACTGAATATAAGTGTGATTTAGGTTCTCAGCCAGTCTAGCAGCCAATCTGAAGGTCCAAGGCAGGTACTGATGTGATTAATATCATTAAATCACTGAAAGTCAGATTGCTAGAAACAGTTACATCTAGGGACTGTTCAACAGATTGGCTGTAGGGAAAATAAACTCCAAGCTGGGGTGGTTGTAAATTCAAAAATATTTAATAGAAATATATTAAAATATAACCAGGAAGGTCAAGAAAACTACCAGAAAAATATTTTTAAACCTTATGAAAGGATTACTATAAGAGTATTGGTGGTGTTTAGCTGTGGGGAAAGGGAGAAATTAGAAATTAGAAACAGTCAGATACACAGAGAAGCCTCTCAGTAGGTGAGAAAATTCTATATTTGTCCCTGCTAGTGAATTCAAAGATGTTTTTCTAGTCATGACTCATTAACTTTTATATTGCACACAGTGTATCTGTATTGTTTTACAATAAAAATAAAATATATTGTGCAATTTTTAGAATGATATAATTACATAGGCAAGAGAGGGCAAAGGCAGGGAAACAGGTTAGAGAACTACTGTGATTACTGCAGCTGGTGGTCCAGGTCAGCAGGATTTTTTCTTTCTCTTCCCAGAAAGATCAGCAGTGTTCAAAGAAGAATTAATTGTGCTGTAATCATTTACTCGGGGAAAATCACTCAAAGGATTGAGAAGGTTCTGAAGATTGCTGTACCAGTAAAGTCTTAATGCCCTCCCACTACATTAAATATTGCATCAAACCACTATCTATGGTTCTGCATATGAAACAAATTTTCATTTGAATAAGCACATTCATGTAAAAAGTTCTTCTATAGCTACCTGATATCCTCTCTCTATATATATTGCCTCCTGGCACCATTGGAGAAGTAGTACTGACCAACCTATTTTTACCATTTAACATCATGACGCTTGGTTTATACTGGAAACATTCTGGCTTTTATATAAGGAGTCAACAGATGTGAAAAGTTGTAGACTTCCAGGTGCTCCATAGATATATCAATATGGTTCATGTCAGAGGTTCTTCTTGCCTGCAGCATGCCTTAGTCTTGTGTACCAATATTTCTTTTGCTACAGCCTCTGAGTTACTTGAATAAAAATGCTATCAAAATACTCAGAGAATTGATTTATAATTAAATGCAATAAATAAATTTAATTATAACCCAAGCAGTATCTACAGATAAATTACATTAATAGTTTACATATAAAACCTGCATCATTTCTCTCTAGAATTGGATAAATGTCATTTTAACTTTCAAAATTATTTGAGAATATTATATATTTATATAGTGAAATGTATTCATTATTTTCTCTCATCTCTCTCTCTCCAACTGGAGTACTTTTTCTGAGCAACTTTACCTCTTATATTATTGCTTTCTATTTATGTGTTGCCCACTGGGTTTAATTAAAGTTTCTAGCCAGAGTGCAAGTGGGGAGCAATTTACTGGAGTAAGGACAACTTACCAGTTTCCGCAATAATGAAGAAAATGACACTCTTCCCTCCATAACTGTTAACTGGCCATTATAGAAGGCAGAAAGAATAGACTTTCTTAGAGACTGTGGTAGGAAGCTGGGATGACCTGGTGATGAAACATCATCTTCAACTTTGGACCATATCAATTATGGTCACTGGTTTTCACAGTGGCTCACTTTAAATTTGGAATGTACCTCATCACTACTCACTTGTAATTTTCATATTTACAAATGTATGTTAAGCGAGAGAGGTATCACACAGGGAAAAAAAATCTCCGAACTTGTAGCTCCATGTATTGAAGTCACATAAAGATTTTCAGTATTTCCCAGCACCTGTGATGATTATACTTGTGCTACTTTGAAAATATTTTCCATGAAGTGCCAAAATTTTTATTATTTATTCTTATTAAATTTGATATTATAATGTAATTGAACCGTTTCTCCTTTTCTTCCCTCACGCCCACCCATATACTCTTCCCTTCTCTCTTAAATAATCATGTTCTTTTTACCAGATGGCTAGCCCTGAAAATATACATTCAAATAACATTACACAGAAGTAGCAGGCTGTATTTATGAAATGTCACACTTTTTAGTACCACTAAAATCTCAAGATATCAGGATAAAACTCAGATACCAGTTTATCCTGCTACTGTCATTATACTTGTAAATTAATAGGAAGCAATGATTCTGTGATACCATTTGTCCAGTCACACAAATACCAATTGTTCTCTCTACAAATATCTCCTGCAACTGACTGATTTTCTGGTGGCTAATGTTGATTGGCAACATGACAGTCCCAAATAATCACGTGGGACAGAAACCTCTGTGTATGTCTCTGTGAGAGTCTCTAGATTAGGTTGAGATGGGATGATCCACAGAATACGATCATGGTACCCTTCTGTGTATCAGAGGCTTGGAACTGAATGAAAAAGAAAAGACAGGCAGAGGCAGTGAATCTCTGTGATTTGGGGGTATATAAAGTAAGTTTCAGGACAGCCAAGGCTACACAGAGGAAACCCAGTCTTGAAAAAACAGAGAAAAAATAAAAATAGATAAATAAATAATGCAAAGCAAATGTGACTTGTATTATTTTTCTTTGCTTGTTACCTGGACATGAGATAACTAGCCTCTCAGGTTTCTACTGCTATGCCTCATTTATTCAGTTAAACTGTAAACCAAATTACAACTTTCTTCCCATAAGTTTCTTGTCTGCAGGGAATTGATCACAGGGTCAAGAAAACTAATAAATATAGACCTTTGACTTTATAGTAATTTTTGCAATGATGTATCTATGTTATACCTTCAAATGTGTAGGAAAAAGAATTGCAGTTTTCTACTTCCTCATTGCCTGGGACATCTAAATCAACTCAGACTTTCCTTCCCGATTCCCCACACCTAAAGTATACTTCAGTACCCTATAAATTCTGAAATGATGATTAGTAATCTAAAATTAAACCAAAATACAAACAATCTCAATGTATTTCTGAAAATGAGATTTAATGGGTGGTAGATTTAAGAGATAACAAAAATGAAATGAATCTAAAAGCTTCATAATGCCCTGTTGAGAGTTCAAATCCAATTTCTGTGGCTTTGATACTGTGTATAATGTGTTATATTGTATGTTTTCTCTGTGGCCCAGTTTCTTTGCCTATTTCTTCTTATTATCTTATTTTAAAATTATGTTGTTATAATACTTATATTATGTGACGGATGCAGAATTTGAGATAATATGTGTTAGGCACCTTAACATGGTACCTAAATTATATGAGTACCATTAGTGCTGGTGCCAGGCTGTACAAACTAGTCAGAACCAAAAATTCACAGTGAGCTATTGTTTGCAAACTATACTTAGGAAGGGTCAGGAGAATTTGTTGGAAAATGTAAACTAGGTAAAATTTTCATTTTGTGTGATGATAATGTAACTTCATCATCTAATTCAATTACTAACTGCTTATATAAATTTGTGATAGGCTCACAGAATTAGTAGAAAAAAATGAAAATTCTTTTAAAAATACCATAGAAAAGAGCAACTCTGTATGAAGACCAGCAGTCTCAATTAACCTGAGCCTCCGAGACCTCTCAAACACTGGACCACCAACCAGGCAGCATACCACAGCTGATATGAGGCCCACAACACATATACAGCAGTGGACTGCCAGGTTGGGTTCAGTCATAGAAGAGACACTTAACCCTCAAGAGATGGAGGCCCCAAGGAGTTTCGAGGTCTGGTTGAGTGGGGGTGGGGGTGGGGGTGGGGGTGGGGATGGGAACATCCTAGTGGAGACAGGGGTGTGGGGAGGAAGTGTGAGATGTGGAACAGTCGGAGGGTGGACTGGGGTGGGAATCAAATCTTGAGTGTAAATAAATAAATTAATAAATAAATAAAAGACAAAAAAATACCCAATATTATATTCAAGGTAAGCACTTACCATAAAGTTCTTGTTTCTTATCACATCACCAAGCAGTTTCTTTCACAATGCCTGATGCCTCTTTCTACTGATTTGGGATATATTTTCAGTATTCTTCTCAAGATATAATTTAGGTAAATGATTTATTAGTCTCTAGTTTACAAATCCTCGACTCTATAGCAAGTAACGGTCACTAACTTAATTGGAAAAGTTTCACACCTTATCAGACAATATCTTTCACAGCTCTCAACCAAGTACAGCCACTTTGCCTCTCAAGAATGAAAACTGGAGCAGACACACAGCCATGGCCAAGTCTAAACTCACAGAGTGATAAGAAAACTTAATGATCTTCAGTGCACATTGAACTGCTAAAGGTTCTGTTGTCCCATAAGAAGGCTCAAAGGTGCTCGAAATAATACTGAATACTTCAGTAGCACTTGCAACACGATCACTCCCATGATAAAACAATGCCTCACAGAATCTATAAAAAACCCCAGCAGTTATTACTTCATTTTTTTGGCTACTCGTAGGTACTTCTATGCTATTTGCAGAGAAATGTGTACTGCCCTGTAGAACTGTCTTACAATCTCATGAGCCTAAGTACTCAAGTGTTTCAGTAACAGCCCAGTCATTTCCTGTTGGCATGCCATTCCTGCATCTTTTTCTTCTTACTGGTAGCAAGAGGTCAGTGTTACCCAAGTCCCTCAGCTCAGTGCTCCATCAACGCAGCAAATCTTCACGAAGCACTGTTGCATTTGTAGTCAAAGGAGTTAGACAGCGTCATCATGTGAGTTTATGGAAATGGGTACTCAAAAGATCAGTCTATTGTTGGGTACAAGTTCCTGTCATAAACCATAAAGTGAGGTTTCACTGGTTCAGATTTTTGTCAGACATCAATACTTTGAATATAGCATTTGTAGCTACATAAAATTAGGTGTTTTTCCTTTCTTTAGTATTCCTATCAGAAAAACCAAGCAAACTCCTAGATTGGACACACATAGAGATCGAAAATTATTCTTGAGTATCATATGACTGTTCATATTTGTAGGACTCACATTTAAAAGGTTGAGGAAGGAGGATGTCAAATTCCTACCACCCTGATTTACATAATAGTGAAAGTTAGAACAGCAAAGAAAGAGAAGAGGAAGAAAAAGAAGAGGAGGACAAGGAAGAGGAGGAAAGGGAATCACATTTGATGATGAGCTGAAGGAAGATGAGGGAGGTGAGTAGGAAAAGATCAGAAAAGGGAAGGAAGAGGTAAGAGAAAAAGTGGAAAGGATGGGGGAGAAGGGTTATTCTTGAGCAATTATTGGCAGTATGAAGGAGTAAACAATACCAGTAAAACTAAATCTCACTGGAAGCCAGAAGAGACAGCTCCAGCCTCTAGCTTATGTCTTGTTGTTGTTATAGTTTTTTTTTTTTTTAGGGGGGGGGTGGGTATTTGGAAGGTCCAACTTCACTGGCAGGTTTTTTGCTTTGTCTTGTTAAAGAGGTTTTTTTGTTGTTTTAATGAAGGGTTTTCTTTCTTACTCAGTCAACGTGATTATATAGGACGTCACCTTCCCGCTTTCAAGACTGGGTTTCACTATGCGATCAAGGTAATCTTGCATTGGATTTGAGCTCCTTTTGCATTTATCTCCTTTGAGTTAACACAGTTTTAGGTTTTAGAATTTCAACTGTTTAACTCATTCTTCAATGAGTTAGATTGATGACCCTCTGAGGTCTTAACTTAATACCTCACACTGGGAAAGATAATGCTAATGATGATACCAGAAAGTTATGATTCTGGAAAACAAAATAAACAACAACAACAACAACAACAAAAAACCTTTTGTTTTAGATTTTTGCTATACAGAAAACTCAATGCCTTTATGTCATTTATAGAGCGTGTTTCATTAAGACCTCCCTGAGCAGGGGAAAGAGCCTCAGAGCTCTGTCCTCTGAATGTCATCAATGATAGGGCATGATCAATTCCTTTAACTGTTGACCTATTGCCTTTTTCATGACTTGAAATGCCAGAGTCTCTTTAGTTATGTATATGTATAAGTACATGTATTTGTATATATGTATATAAAATTACTGTGTGTTCATAGTGTTTCTATCCCACTACTCTCTTTCTTGCCTTATTATCTCTCTATGATTTATTACTTAATATTTGTTCCAATTTTCTTCTTCAACAGCACTAATCACAATAACATGGTCTTCTTGGATGGTTAACTGCAAATACAGCCACTTGTTTTGTATTCTACATTCTTTATTAGAGTGTTCAGAAAAACTTAGTCAGATGTGAGAGCATCAGTATTTAAAATAAAACACACACACACACACACACACACACACACACACACACGCCACACTGCCTAAGACATAATCCCTGGTATTATCTAGATTCTTTCTAGCTCTTTTAGTCTAATTTCTTAATTGAAAATTAAGTTTGCTTATTTGCCTGATATTTTCAACATACTCTCCGAAGAAATCTTTAAATTTCTGCTGGATTTCAGTTATGCTCTCAATTTGGATACTTTCCCATTGTCCTCACATTTGTAGGTACATACTTGTAGTCCCTTTAAAACAATTCATAAAAGACACAAGTAATTTATGTGTCACAATATTTAGACTTTTCCCGTGTCTTTATGACTGTGACATTATGAAGTAAGATTGTTCTTGGAATGTTGTAGTTCATTTTGTCTCAGCCATTTTACTATGGAATAAGAATTTGGCCTTCTAATTCTAATGGCTTTCAAGAATTGGACAAGGTTAAGGCTATCTTCATAAGGTGTCTTTTAGGACAACCCATGCATTTAACATAAATGTGTCTGCCAATAATTACAGTTGTGTAAAACCAACAAATCAATCTTTAGCTTCTTTAATGACCATTTACTGCCCACCACTCTATGTGACCTAAAATTCTAACGAGCATTAAATAAGTCTTTTGAAATGTAGAAAAAAGACTCTTCCTGCATCTACCAATCCCAAAACTAAGATCTTTAGATGCTAGCAAACAGCATCTAAAATATCTATGAAAGGAGATTTCCCTATTTTGCTGTAACACATTTACCTGACTGCAATGTATTTGAAAGTGTATTTGAATGTATTTTGAAAAAATAAATCATTCTTCTAAAATTATGAAAACTTAATGAAGCTGAAAAAAATTCAATATGTCAAATGAGAGAAAGAGAAAACAAGATAAACAACCTTAAGGAATTCACTTCTTCTAAAACTAGAAAATGGCACAGTAATAACAGTATAAAACTCTGTAGAGCCTACTCCTAGAGGTTCATATAAGGTATTATTTACTGTTCAGGAGTTCAATTATGGTATTCTGATCAGTAATTTTAATTATTTTAATTAGTAGTTTAATGATACAGGTATCATTATAAAATCTACCTCCTGATGACTACATCTTCACTAAATTCTAAGCTTCACACTTTGTCGTGAGCCTAGGTCTTCTGCCTTTTCCCAAACTGTAAGCTACTTGTTGTAGATTTACATTTGTGTCTTTGGCCCTAGAATCATTCTTATTCTCCCAATACGTCCAATTTTATTCATCTAAATCATGTTACTGTTCATTTGTGCATATTGCACTGCCTTTAGAATTTTCCATCATTTTCTCATTTGATTTTCCCAAGGCAGGCTCCCTATTGAGTAACTTCTGCTCACAGTTATGTTCATGTGCCTCCCCTAAGGAACTAAGAATAGATAATACATATGAAAGATGTGTTTGCTGTTGGAAGTAGGAGAAGATAGAAGCTGAATACTATAACACTGATCCAACACTTTTGTATGCAGAGAGGGAAGGCTAGAAGGCTGAAATAGGAATGTCACACTACTGAAACTCTCAGAAAGAGTAATAAAACCATCAAGAGACATTGAGGTAAGCTTTAATACTCTTATAGCTCCTGATTTCAGTATAGGAGCCTTTCAATGCCCCATTGTGATAACGCATTGCCTGTAATTAGCCCATGGGAATCGTAGTCTGATGGATATATACAACCTATATTTACAGACTTCAATTATCTGTCTTCCATGGCAAGAGAAAGAAAACTCATCTATTCCTAACTCCAGTACTGGTCAGTGAGCATTAATGAGATGCAATATACTGTTTCAGGAGATATCATTGAAGCATGATCTTTTTGCATCACTTTTTCCTTGTGGCATTCAAACTTACACAGGCTTCTTTAAAATTAATTGAAATGTCAAATCTCTGGATGGTCTTATGTGAACACATTCAGTTCAATATCATATTAACCTGATTTATTTTTCTCAGAGCCTGATTTACTACCTGGCATTATCTCACTCATTGAAGTACCCATCTTTCTTAGTGCATTGAACTGGACTTCACAGCTGATCCATTCTTAACTTTGAAAAGAACCTGGGGAGATTATTCAAAAGCAGTGTCTCCCAGCAATATGGACCATGAAACCTTGGCTTTTATACAAGTTTTGTTTCCTTTTTCATTCCAAAACTAACTGTAAATTCGACTTCCTGGGATCAATCAAGATATTGCATTTGTTTCTCATAAAACTAGAACCCATGATACACTGGGACTGGTTCAGTTTTGCATCACTTTCTCTCATAAGTCTGAGCGCCTCAAAATCAAAATTACATATGTCACTGCTCACAAAAGTAAATCTCATTCAATTGACAGCTATTGGTAAATAGAATAAATGAGAGAAAGATCTCCAGAATAGTGTTTTCTGTTGAATGGGTAATGACTTGTGGGACAGGGCAAGATACCATCTGCATTTGAATGTTCACACATCATGAAAGAAACTCTGCAGGATTATGTGGGAGATGAGCCTGAGCACAGGCAGGCATAAGGAGGACTGTGAGCAAAGTCTATACGATGCCTTTTCTCTTTGCAGGAGGTATATCCATTTGGTGATCAAATAGAAACAACAGTGTCAGGATTGGAGAGGAAACCTGGTGTTCACTTTGTACTGCAGACAGGCCCTGCGGCTCCTGCCTGATCCTGGGGCCAGGACAGGGCCTCATTGTTCCAATGTCCTTTCTTGTGAGAGTGACACCTTTGTTCAATGATCAAAAGCACTTTTCCATGGTCTGTGCTACAGTGATACCTTCTCCACACTCTCCTTCAAGAAGTGTCCTCCCTCCTCTTTAGGCTGATGCTGTTACCAGGCATGGGAAAGAACAGTTGAGATTCATTTTTGAGAATAAATCTTGTCTTAAGGTGGGCTTTGTAATTTCCAATGTAGGCTTTAACAAATGTTGGGAGTTATTTCAACAGAAAGAAAGAAAAAAGTTCTATTGGGCTTCTGCTGGCAGAAAGAAACATACAGTAAGGTAAGAACCTGAAATTGGATGCTTGGGAAGCCTGTGTAAAAATTTTACTGCCAACATCTCCTAACTTGGCTTCTTTGGGTGAATTAAAATCTCTGAGGAGTCTGGTGGGGCTGAGTTGGGGGGGGTGCATCTTCTTGGAGATGGGGGTGGGTGGTGAGGAGGTGTGGGATGTGGAACAGTAGGAAGTTGGACTAGGAGGGGGATAAAGTATGAACGGTAAGAAAAAAGATTAAAGAATAAATAAAAAATGCAAAGAAATCTCTGTGCATCTATTTCCATAATGTTGGATTCTATCATATGAGATCTTCTTGGTATACACGCATAATATTGCAGGGTTTTGGCAGAGAGTTTCTCGTCCATAGTGTTCTCAGAATATCACTTCCTATACTGATGGATTTAACAAACCTTTTTACTTACCTGAAAGTGAATATTAAACAATGATATTCACTCCCCCAAATTTATGTTGAAGCTTATTGGATGTTGCAATAATGTTGAGAGATAGGCCTTTGGAAGGAGAAAAATTAACACAGATACATTCTAATAGACCAGTTTACAGTTGAAAAGAACAGTATCTTGCCTTTACCTTAATCTACCATATGAAGGCAGTATCTGTTAACCCCATAAGATACAGCAAGCGTGTATCATCTAGAGGTAGAGACTGATACATGACAAACAAAATCTTCCAGCACTTTGCTCTTGGACTCAAGTCCTCCAGAATTGTGAGAAATGAATATTTGTTCTCTACAAAGTATGTTATCACAAGAGCACAAATGGATAAAATACCTGATAAAATACATGTAGCATTCCTTCTGATTCCTCTGGAAGATTTTAACACTGGAAAAAAATTTTGGTTCTCTAACTTATTTGAGCTATTGCTTTCAGAGTTAGTTATAAAGTAAAGAAACTATTCAATCTTTTTTCAAAAGACTGACAAACTTCTGTTCCTGGGTAGGTGAATCAATTAAGGATTATTGAACAGGGAAAGTTGGCTGTATCTAAAGCATTTTACTACACAAACAAGTTAAATAAAAAATCAAGTGTAGGGCAATTGACTTAAACCCACTGTGGCTGAAGCTGAAGAGAGAGGGACCAGGGATAGTCCATCTTGTGTAATCCTTTGCTATACAGTCTTAAAGAAGAAATGACGCTGGAGAGCAGCTAGGGGTTCTGGCAGGTGACATCCAACCATTGTGACTGGTGATGGTTAGTTTGAAAAATTAAGTTCATGGAGTCTACTGCTCCTTTGATGAAACAGAAGGACTTTTAGCAAGGGAAGATTTTAGGCCAGTGGATTTAGAGAAAAGCTCATGTTTCTATTAAATGCATTATTTTCTATCTTCATATAATCTTATTAATATACTATTATTCACTAGAGCTGAATATTGGCATCTTTGCAAACAACCTTCAGTGTTATTAGCATCCAACCACAGGCTAATCATTAAAGGCCTCTTAGCAATCACCATTTTCCCCTTTCAATCGTCACTCCTTTGTCTATATGTTTGTATAGACACTAAATACTGTAGAGACATTCAACTCTACACCCTTCTCACTGTTCTCCTCATCTCTATTTAAGTCTATAGAGGAAGCTTAATAGTCAGACAAATGAATCTCTCACTTTCTGTTTACTGGTTCTAGAAAACATATTTAATCTACACATATGTGATATTTGAGAAAGGTATTAAGAGTCATAAACAAAGCATGATTTATAATTAAAAATATGTGGTTGACTCAGAAGGGAGTTAATTCAGACCTTTAACAGATATTCACATGTAAGGCAATGGGAAGATGCCATAAAAATTTATTGAAAGATTAACTTTATCCTATTTTTTCTTTTGCATTTTATTGGTTAGTTTATTTACATTTCAAATTTTATTTTTTAACTATCCTCCCAAGACTCAATATATTTCCCAAATAGAAAACATTTCTAATTCATCAGAGCATCAACTCAAGCTTGTGCAGTGGATAGGGAAGCAGTTCTACCTATCATCATTCATCAAATATCTGTGATGTATATTGTGTCTTATTAAATAGCATGGATAGAAGCTTTGTTTACAGATATTCCGAGATATTAAAAAAAATCAGTTAATGAATGCCTATTCTATGAAAAATTTATTAATGTGCACTCAGAATAACTTATATAGGTAAAAATGATATACATAGTGAAAATGGATCTGAAAAGGGACCTTCCAGATTAGTGTGTGAACACTTGGGAGCTACTGAGAATCTTAGATCAGGAAGCACATGAGAACTGGGCAAGAGAAACAGTGTCCACTCATCTAGGTCAAAAAGAACAGAGCACAATGGCTTAAGAGCTCAGAACAAATCACCCAATTCTCTTTTCTGAATTGTTCATCTTCTGTGGGGCATGATGAATGCTGACTTTAGACTCCTTCCTTTGGTTCTGCCAGCAATTCAGTAGCTTAATCTTTTTCCAATCTCAGTTGTTGCCTAATAATCGGTTCCAGGCACAGAAATTTCATTAACTCCTCAATGATGTCCACAGGCTTTGACCACAGGATTTCATCTGTTAAGCTGCTTTTATTTCAACTGCTATACAAATTGCCCTCTGTCTGAAAAGGAAACAAGGAGAGAGAGGGAGAGAAAGGCAGGTAGAGATAGGGGAAAATTCTGTGAAGCCTGTCCATATTTCTCAAACAATTTTTCTTTCCTTAGTGAAAATAGGTTTTCACTAAGGAAGGAAAATTAAATTTTAAAAGTAAGGACTCTGTTTTCGAGTAACCCACAATTTTCTCACTGGTAGCTGAAAAAAGAGTCCTTTTCCATGGCCAGTATTCTAGGTTATTGTCATATCATCTTCCCCAAATTGCATTTTATTTCATGGAAAAGGAATTGTACTCCATGTTATAAATGTGGTAAGTGAACACTGGAATCTTTAATGTCTGAGATGTGGTGAGACTCAGAAAATGTCACACAAAACATCTGCTTCTTAAGAACCACTGCGTTGCCCAGGGCAGGATGTTGAAAATACATTCTCTTGGACAGAGGTCACTTTTGAAAATATTTCCTTTGGAAAGTTTCTTCTAACTAGAAAAGTTAACTGCCACTTCTCCTGAGTCTCCATGATATACGAAGCCATATTCTCTTATATCCTTTAGGAAAACCCATCATACATCCCATTGAAAATCTACGTTTTCTTGTCTTTTGAGTTCTGTAGTAAGAAAATTTAAGTTATATAAGACTCACACCAGTACTTAAGGACTAAAATCTCAATAAGCACCAGCAACATTGTGATTAATGACAGAATTTCCTATTTGTAAGTCAAAGAAACAAAGAAAATTAATGGCATAGCCAACTAAGATAAAATGAAGAATGCACATGACATGGATATTCCATGTACTTAGTAACTGCTAATGTTGTCAGTGGAATCAGTGGGCAGCTCTTCTGCCACGCAGTAAGCACATATATGTATAATGATTTCCACATTTTACAATTTTTGCTAGGCATTAGGAAGCTTCTGGAAGTAGAGTAAATGGCTTAGATTGAAGTAATAACTCATCTTATGGTTTTTATTTGTTGACTTGCAGTTTGTTTTATTTAGAGATTCTAGACTGCAGTTCTATCTATCTATCTATCTGTCTGTCTGTCTGTCTGTCTGTCTGTCTGTCCGTCCGTCCATCCATCCATCCATCCACCCACCCACCCACCCACCCATCCATCCATCCATCCATCCATCCATCCATCCATCCATCCATCCATCCATCCATCCATCTATCTATCTATCTATCTATCTATCTATCTATCTATCTATCTATC
>JANHMN010000004.1:75331957-75345859 GCA_030674055.1 Rhabdomys pumilio | reverse complement strand
ATCTATCTATCTATCTATCTATCTATCTATCTATCTATCTATCTATCTATCTCTCTGTCCCATTCTCAGGATCAGCAAATTTCTAATTCATATAATTCATAAGATGGAAGGTTAATAGTACTAAAGAAAGGTCACATGGATCCATTCTCAATCTGGCTGATGTTTCCACAACAACATTTAGAAGGAGTGTATTAGGCATGCGTTGATTTCAGTATTGCTGAAGCAATTTCAAAATACTTCTCATAAATGACAGCGAACTGTTGTTTTCTGTTAAAATGAAATGGAAACATCTAAGCACTTCCAGATAGGTGGATTTTAATAAGTCTCTCAGAATTTTCTTGCATAGAGAAGATATGGACATCATACAAAAGTGATGCTGACCCTCTGATTATATTAAACTAAAGCAATCTTTCAAGCATTGAAATAAAACTTTTATTAATAAATGACTATAATAAAACTGATGATTAATTTAGCTTGCTAACTTTATTAGATTTAAAAAATGCTTAGCCAGAGAAAATTAGTGGTCAATCACAAATATCTAAACAAGAGTCCATGACCATGTGCAGTCCAATTGAAAATTACATAAAGTACCTTAAAACATTAATAGGCTTTTTATTTTTATTTTTTGCAGAACTTGAAGGACCATTTCAGCATTCATGGCTTTGTTTTTTGCAAACAACATCATACTGCAATGTTAGAAGCCACACATGCCTGCATGTGCACATGCACACTTTCTGTGTGTCATTGAAATTAATTCCAGAGAAATAATGTGAGGAGATTATATACCGTGACTGGGCATCACACCAGCCCAAGGATTGAAGTCAAAATACAAAGCAAAATAAAAAAGAAAAGGAGAGAAAAAGAAAAGAAAAAAAGTGGCAATTCCTTCCTCTCTTTTCGTCTAGTCTCCTGGTATGAAAAAAAGTCTCCCTTGATTTATAAATGCTTCTGCCAGCATGCCTTTCCCACTAAATTAGATGTACTGTACCTTTAAATCATAAACCAAAATGATGCCTTTCTCCATTAAGTTGTTTCTGGTTAAGTAAGAGATTATGAAACATCAATGAGAAAAGTAATATTTTATAGTGTTCATATAATTATCCAATTTGAAGGATGAACAGCCTATTGGTTTCCAATTCCATGAACCTTTGAATTTTGCTTTCTTTGATATGCCATGTAGATGAACTATGCATATTTTCTTATTTCTTTCTTTTACAATGTTTTTTGTAGTTGTTGGGTTCTTTGCCTAGTCTTTTTTTCTATTAACAATGTAACCTGAGAACCACATTACTGTACTTTCATCACAGTCATCTCAGCTAAGCTGTATCTAAGAACTCTACACATACATGTAGCACCAGTTATTCAGTAACTCCATTATCTCTATAGAGTTTAATTTGTTATTTGCAATAATTATAATTTTGTAGCTTTCTATGAGTCTTCCTTTGTATGAGTTTAGAGACAATTGAAGAAAAAGTGGTAATTCCTTTCTAGGAGAATTACTGTTTTAGAAAGGATACATATTGGTCGATCAGTTGGAATATGAAGATGTATAATGTTTAGGATATTTATCTAGATGATGGAAGGGAGACACATATCAGAAATATGGAGATGCTATAAAAGCATGGCAGCCAGATTATTTTGGCAAATTTTGGTTAGCATCTTGTCTCTGGTAGTCTAGCAAAGAAGCCTCAGCAAAGCTAAGTGTTCAGAATTTAATCATAGTTTAAGCTTAATATATTTATAAATACCTCACCATGCCTCAAACCTTTCAGGAAAATGCCTAATATAATACTGGTGATTTGCAGAAATAAAGTCAGATACAGCATATATAAATCAGTACAGACCAGTAGTAGAGGCTGTGTCTACTAATAGAAGCAGTAAAGTATCTTCTGAATTTAATAAAACCAGGTCATATGTGGGCTGACTCATGAGAAAGGTGACCTCCATTTCCCCACACCCAGGAGTGACATTGGAATCTCTGGACATACAAGAGCATACATATGGAGCTATATTTTTTGAATCAGTTTTATTGAGTTATAATTTACATGCAGTAAAAGGCACCAATATTTAGTGTGCAGTTAGATGACTCTTAAAACTGACAAGTCTATGTCAGTATTATCAGAATCAAGGCAAGCAATACTTTTTTCACTTCAGAGTCTTCCCTTGTGCCCTTGCTTGTCAATCACTCCATCCTCTATTCCTCATGGCACTATGCAGCTAGTGGTTTACTTTGTGTCACTATAGATTATTTGTGTTTTCCATTTGAATTTTTAAGTACCCGTCAAACAGGTTTCTAAGGAGACTGTGCTGTTTTACATTTTCATCAGCATGTGTGAAAATTCTAATTGCTCCACAAATTCATCAATACTTGTTACTGTCATATTTTTAATTTTAGCCTCGCTAGTGGGTGCATGTTTTTGTGTATTTGACTCTAGTGGGTTCTATAAATTGAATAAAATACCCCAGGTTATTAAAACAATTGATCCCGTCTCTGCGGATGCTTAAACCATCTTTCACCTTTATAAGGTGGCCACTCCATTTTGTTTTTCCTCCTTCTTAGTCAGGATTATGACCAGAATGGATTTTGCCTATAAAGTATAGCTGAAGTGTCCTGAGGCCTATGAGGGTAAAGATTAAGATGACTGAAAACTGAGACTTCCTTTCTCTAGAATCACTATGTTATATCATTATAAGCCAAGTTCACATGGAATTGTATCCTGCAGAACCTAGATAATTTGGGTGAAAGCCCTAGTTTCAGCTCTGAAAGAGTTAGCAGCCAGCACCAAGAAAGTGAGTTATCTCAGATAGTTCAGGCTTGGTCAGCATCTTCCAAATGGTTATTACCTACTGAATTCATTCAATGAACAAATTAGGGAGAGAGTAGGATGATTCAAATGTGAGTTTGAGTATTATTTGTGAAGAAGTTACAGTGAACTATGTTGTGCACATGCAAAATTCCTAGTAAATATTTATTGAATAAGCATAGTAATCTATTCAACAAGTACTTTATGTGCACTTAGGACTACATTAAATATTCTATCATCATCATATGCCTAAATAATTATAAAAGACTAACACTTCTCAGTTTTTGGGTTATATGGTAATATTTAGTAATAATATGTAGGAATCAGGTGACTGTGAATCAATGACTTTAATTTGCCCTATATCTAGAGGCTGTATTCCAATTGTGACCAATGGGAAGAATTAAATTATTTCTCCAGATTCAAGTACCAAGGCTTAATCATACCCTCATCTTTATAGAAGTTTTTGTGGGGACTGGGAAGCAAACAATATCTGCTTCTTGAGTAATAGTGGAAGCATGACCTAGTTCAGTCATGTCAGTAGAAATTTTGTCTTGCAACAGTTCATTCTTTGAGTAAATGAGGTGCAATCTTGAATAGCTAGAGGATAGTAAATTGATCACTGATGGAGCTCATTCACGCAGCCCCCATCACCCACCACTCAGTTGCAGTTTACAGGCAGCTGTGACAGCTTAAGTCCAAAAGAGCAGAGCAATTGCAGCTGCCTTGATGCCCAGAGCACAGGATGCACTTTTTATCTCTTGAGGATGAAGGAGACTGAGTGGATCACTACATTGGACTCTGCCAGGACTATCTTCCTTTTATTCCTATCCCCACAACAAGACACTTGGGAGATGTATTGATCATTTGAGCTGGACAGAACCTAATGTAGCTCAAACTCATCATTTAGTTGATGAGGAAAGAAAGTCTTGAGAGGTTAGGTGATGCTGTGCTAATCTTACAGGAAGTAAGAACTGTTAGTACTAGATGCCTCAACACTGAAATCTTAATCATGTCTCTTTTTTCATTTTGATATATTATCTTTCTCTCTCTTCTACTTTGGTGTTTGTGATTTATTTTAATTCAGTCTCTCATTTACGAAATAATTGAAGCTTGTTTCAGAAGATAGACCATGGGGTTGGATAAAGGTGTCAGAACCATCTCTTAGCTTTCATTACATGTATCACCAACAAACACCTTACCCATCTAACCTTGTATTTTATTCATTCAACAAAATCATCCAAGTGACTCATATATAGAATCTCCTCATAAGGTATTTTGAGAGATTGTAAAATAATACAATAGTTATAGATAAATAATCTTACATTCATAGAAAAAGATAATCATAGTGTATTATCTATAATAAGAAATAATTAATATGGGATACTTTTATAAGTATGGTCATTTAGTGCATTAATTTCATTTAAGTCAACCTTTATTTTTCCCACAAAACAGTTGAAATCAGTAAATGTCATGAGCACCACACAGATGAACCTTTGTAGAAGCTACTGCTACAAGTGTGGTCTCTCTCCCAGTTTCATAAGCATGTCCTGACAGACTGGGAATAGTGTAAGTTGACTCTATTCCTACTGAATCAATCAGCATCAGCCATTTCACAAGATCGTTGGGAGGCTTGAAACTATAGTTGCATTTGATGAAATTGGAACACTGTAAAGAAAAGTAAATTAAGAGCAATATTTTTTTTTCTAGAGTAATTAAGTGATGCTCCACAGTGGAATGGAACAGATTGAAATGTTCGTCACTGATCTTGGTTTTAGCCAGGAGAACAGGTGAACCTAATTTAAATGTCATTACTCATATGCCAGTCATATTATAAAATCCTGCTTTTTAGGGTACAAGAAAATAGTGAAAATATGGATTTGTTTGGTATTATGAATTACATTTTGACATAGGGAGGAAGGGCACTAGAATGAAATTTACAATTTTGAGGTAAGTGTAATTACAGAAGCGTTAGCTTTCTGTTTAATATAGTCAAGGATGTTAATTAAAATAATAATTCTATTATTAGCAAAGGCAGAAACACTGAGGAAATTTGATTGTATAGAGTTGAATATGATGATGTGGTTGATGAAGATGAAGATCATATTTCAGTTTCTCTCCTTGAGCCTTACTCACCTTTTTAGTCTTTTGACTCAAAAAATTTCAAAACAGAGCATAGTAGGCATGAACACATATTCTTTCTCTCAACTTCAGCCTTAAACTATTCTCCTCTGTACTCTTTGGCTAATTCCTTGAAATAGATACATAGCAAACCTTCAGCTCTATTGTAAAAAGGTTTCCTAAATGCAACTTGAGTTTTTATTTTACATAGCAGTTTGGTTTATGCACATATCATATAATGTAATGGGTAATTCAGAGTTGATAAATAAGCAGCCAGGAGGCAGACCTACAAGCAGTATCCATAAGCAATTTACTATTTGATGTGTTCTGTAGAGCTTGTGTTTCTTTCCACACCCAAAGTCAGTAAATATTCCTTTCTTGATGTCTCTGGCAGAAACAGCCTCTGTGTTCTCATACTGAGGGTTCATTCCTGAAAACAAACCAAAAAAATCAATTCAAGTTCTAGACTTCAAAGTCATAGCCAAGTGAAGGGCACTTTTGTTTCAATCGAGGGACTGAATTTAGAAGGAATTATTCTTTCTCAGAGACATTATTTTCCAGTTGTTTTGAAAAGTTAGTGCTTTTTGTCAGGTGTCAGATTATTATTCTTTAATTAAATCTTCCTTTTCCACTCTATTCTCTGTCTTTCCCTTTTCATGGCTTCATTGATGGTGAACACTTACTGGAACAAAACCAGCAAATTATGTCAGTTTTCAGTAGAAGACATCCATGGGGATATTTTGCTGTCTCTGTGATTGATAAGTAGTAATCTAACTGTGTCCTTTCATAACACCCCTTTGGGCTTAGGGTCTAATATTTTTGTGTCCCCAAACTCCATTTTATTCTAAAACATAGCATACATATTTAAAGGAACTATGCAAGATGCATCTAAATGAGAACATCATCTCAAACAAAGGCACAGCTGATGCAGGTGAGAGAAGCTGGCTGTTATAATATTTCAAGTTTCTTCTAGCCCAAATAGTTCAGTTCTCTGAGAAAGTTGTCTCACTAAATTTAGCAGCTCCAAGCTGTTAAGTTGAAGAGAAACGGAAGATAAGGTAAGCTTTTTATAAACTTGAAAATTACATGTGTGAGCTCTGAGTTCAGCATCTTCTTTTCCATTCCCTCATAATTGGCTCTTTCATCAGAGCTTGGTGTGGCCCAAAGAAGTGCAGAAGGCAAGAGTTGGACTGGAGTCTGTGAGGTATTATTTACAAAGTAGATCCACTTGCTGTGCAGATCCTCCTCTAATGGAGGCTTTACTGAACTTATTATCTTGTTGATAACACACAATTACATTGCTCCCAGTTATCTCTTGTTCTAGGCCAGTATGTTCTATCTTCATGGGAAAGTATAGTGACACAAAGAGGATACTAAAATAGACAGCAACCAGTCTGTTGTAGTTTTTCTCAGTTACAAACTATGATCTACTTCTACTCACAAAGTAAATGTTTATAATCCCTAACATCATATAGAAATCTGGTTTAAATTGCTTCCCTTTCCTCTTTATTTTCATTAGACTTAAAATGATACCTTAAGGATAACAGAGAGACACAGGTATAAATTTTCTTCACCATTGTGTTGAAGAAGAAACCAACAGGATGATAAATTAAATGATTTCTTAAAGTTTGGTAAAATAAATAATGGAATATACTTTGTGCTCTAGTATTTTGATTTAAAAAAATGATTCATGAAAATATAATATATATATTCTATGTATTTTAATTAGCTTACTAATAAGGGAACTAAAATAAAGGAAAACTCAGACTTTCTCACATATACAGTCAAATAATTGCTAATATGAATTTATTTATAAGTCAAAATTCAAGGAGGAGGTAATCTGTTCACTGTCTATAAATAAGGATACTTGCAAATTAATAGATCATACATTTTTAATGTAGGAGTTTATAGCTAAACTAATATCTAAAACAAAAGATATAAATGTAATTTTTATTTTCCTATTGTAACAGTCTTCTAAAATGCTAAATAAATTCACTCTTTCTAGCTCTTTCCAAACACCGGCTGGTGGGTTCAACTCAGCTGTTCTGGCTCAAAGTCTTCTCCTAGCTGACATATTCAAACTGTCTTCACTTGGATTCTACATATATTGTCTTGCTTGGCCTCAAACTAACTCTGCCTACCTGTTCTAATCTTCTGATTTCTTCTCATTTTCTTTCACATTCTGTCTACCTGCAACCTATCATGACAAATGTATCCTGGTAAAACAGACTCTTATCTTTCTTTGCACTGCTCTCTTAAATTTCTTTTTTCCTGTGCTGTTTTTTTAACTAGCCTCTTTTTTGTGTTATTCTTCTGAGAGGTTGCTGAATTCTGTCTTTGACTCATTCTGTCAAATCTTCCTCTGATTTATCACATTGTCTGCCTCTCGATTAGATGTAACTTTCAAACATTGTAGGTTTATTCTAGAGACTAACCTTAACTATATTTTTTAGATTAAAGCTGTATACTAAAGAAGTGCATGTATTCCCACTGGAGTGATTAAATATGTATCTTTTCAGCCAGATCAAACCGACATCAAAGATCTTTGGATTCACGTCTCTGCCAGAGCTTACAAGATTAAAAGTTAATATCAAAAGAACAGATCGGCAAGCAAAATATTTACAAGCATCACAGAGATCTAGATTCTTTAACATTGTTCATAAGAACAAAACATGTGGATGTTTAGAGATGTGATAATACAAAGCAGAACTATGATTCTGAATTAGCAGCAAAGTAGAAAAAGTCCAATTGTAGATAAATGATTGGTTAGTAAAAACTATTTAGTAAAGCTTGTGCAGGAATGATAAAGTTATTTAGTAAAATTTGTTCACACAATGTCAGAGGCTTATCAATTTACTGTTCCCCCTGCCCCTCTTCTAATATCTCAACACCCATAATCAGCTTGAAGAAGTTAATGAAGAATCAAGGTCCCTATTCCCTGGCCTTGGGGACTGAGGTGGTTAATATTCAATGTCTTTCTAGTGAAAAGTAGTAGTTTTGTTGGAACAGGAAGGAATAACTAGGATTTATTGCATAACCATAACCTATTGGTAGAAATAAGTATTGTTAATAAGATGAAGTTATAATTTCTTAAATGGTATGAAATTTACTTTGATTTGAAATTTAAGGTTTTCATTGATATGAGTTTCTTATTGATATAAAAATGAGATTAATATTGTTACTCTTATAGGCATTGTGCCTATATAATACATTTAGGAATACAAGGCTTAAACCTAGTCCTTCTTTAACTTTTAAACTGATTTGAGATGGTTAACCTATGAGTTATGGGCCTATGCAAATTCATAGCTCTGGGTTTATTGTTAGGGTGTTTTCTATATTTTATTTAGAAATAGCTGAAAGGAGTTAAAAGATAACATTTCAGATTGCCTTCAGGTATAATTGGGTTTCAAATAGCCAGAAATCCACAGAACTGGCGTTACAAACATTTCTGTATTAATGTCCACTTTGATTAGAGACCTGTCTGCTCCTGATAGCTTCCTATCTCAGATTCTAAAAATAAAATTGAGCATCTTTTGAGTTACTCCAGTTGTGGTGAGACAGCCACTAAGCAAGAATTGCCTCCTTTCATCTACAGACAAATAAGTGTCCAGAAAAGAACACACTTGCAGAATAGTCAACTGATTATATCTGCCAAGACAGAGTAATCAGCCCTTAATAATTCTGCAACACTAGTTCTGTCAGATGATTCTGGACCAGAAGGCTGAAGATTGGATGCTCCAATGTTTTGTAGTATAGGGACTGTCTAGGTGTTCACAGGTCTCTATAAATTGACTAAGTTTTAGAAGCTATTCTTTGTGCTTCCCATAATTTCAGTTAATTCAGTCATTCTGGATTTCTGATGGGGTTGAAAACTTGTAGTCTCATAGCCAATCCTGGCTATTTACTTTGAGAGAAAAGATTTGAGAGAATGGTTTTCAGCTGATATTAATTCTAAAACCAAGAAAAAAGCCAGGTTCAGAACTAAGATTTTTCGTTAGGAGAGATGACAGAGGTTCTGGTTAGTCAACAAAATAATGGACCGAGTATTAGATCTATTTTATACCTCACTGATACAAATTGGTATTGTTATGCTCTAATTGTATTTTGAGAGAAAAGTTTTGTTTTAATAGGATGAGTGATATGTAGGAAGAGCTAAGGTGGAAGGAGTAAGGAAGGGAAGAGGAGGAGTAAGGAAAGGAATAGGAGAAGGAGAGGAGGAGCTAGGAGATGAGAGAGAGGGGGGGGGACATGGAGGCAGATGTTCATGAGTGTCCACCAGTCAAAGACACTTGGTATATCTAGGCTGGGTATTGGGTCACACTTCTGATTGTATAGGCATCTTGTTATTGAGTATTACCAAACTTATAAAGCCTTTGATTAACATTTTTAAAAAGTTACTAAAAAAAAAAGAAGAAGTCAGAACCTATTAAAGATACTAGGGAAAAAGAAGAGAGAGATAAGCCAAAATAAGTACTTTTCACAGACAATTTAGAACTTACAAAACTACTTTACTGAATATAGAAAAGAAATATACAGGAAATAATGATAAAATTAATGCACAAGACATGATTATTATTTTATTGTGCTAAAATAAATTTATCTAGTTGCATACTGAATCAAAATAAATTATTTTTTAAAATAAAAAAGATAATTATATAATTTAATTAAAGTACACTAGGTCAGTTATTCCCTGAGTTTTCTCTATATCTCTTTCAAAAATTTCTCCAGGTGATTTTTGTTGTTAAAAATCTGTGATTCAGTATGAACAAATATATAAATAAAATTTTCTAAGTACAAAAAAAGGACTAGTTTGTGAAGGTAAAGCTTAGTAAAGTTTCTCAAGATGAAAAATGTAGTTAGTATAATTTGTTCAAAAAATAAGGCTAATTCCTAAACATTCTTACAAAGGATAAGTTATTAAACTTATCCTTAGTAACAAAGGATAAGTTACTAAACTAAAGGATAGTTACTAAACATTGCTGATCCACATTTTCCTGGTTGTATCTTAAAGCTAATAGGGATCTAAGGTTGATTAAAATTTGCTGTGGCCTTATACAGTCTTTATAGAACTACTGGGTTGAACAGGATACATTTTCTCATCTGATCCTTCTTCGTAATCTTCATCGCAACAATTCCTTCATGTAGAACAGTAGTTTGAAGCCTCCCTCACTATGTACAAAAGACACAATCTTACCATCAGTTTTCTACAACTTTAAGGCTTATAAAATATTTCAAAGATGACACAATGTAGGACTAACCCAGATGAGTAGTCTGTTGCTCTAACATCATATTTTCACAAAATCAAAGTCTAATTATTTGCTTATATGACATCTTTCCTCTACATTTCTAAGGAACTTAAAAGGTATTCCTACTTCTCTTGACACAATAAATCACATATAATGATTTTAGATACCTGTGTATATTTTAGAATTATTGCTGTATAGAGTTAGAATACTCAAATAATAAAAACATTATTGTTATACATGATGGTACATGCCTATATTCCTAGAACTCAGGAGGCAGAGACAAGAAGATCCCTGTGGTTTCTTTGTCAGCCAATCAAGCTAAATAAGAAAGCTTCAGGTTCAATAGAAGAATATGTCTCAAAATTTAGAGGGCAGAGTAATTAATAAAGACATCTGACTTTGATATACATGTACACAAACTACACACACACACACACACACACACACACACACACATGTACATACATACATATGCACATGAACTTAGGAACACATATACTGTTGACAATAAAGCTTATATCAAAATCTTCACCATTTGTGTACCCACTTCCCCATGCATTTGTTAATCTACTTTAATAATATCTCCCTCAAATATCAAATATTGTATGATATAGTGAACATTGTTCTGCCTCCTTTACAAATAAGTAAGAATCAGTATACTAATAACTTGCCCCAAAACATCATCCTTATATACACTAGATTAAACAAATAAATTTTAATTTTTGTTTGCACACAAATGAACTAGATTATCAATAAAATATTTATCTTTCCTATATTTGATCAGTTAAAATAGATAATGAAGTGAAAATATAATACTATTATGATTATCAGGGATTTGAGAACTTCCAGAAGAAAATCTTACACTAACCTAAAGATATGTCACGCTGAGTTGTCTGTGATGTTTCAAATTGTTGTGATTGGATTCCATCAATGCCTTTCATTAAAGTCTCATGGAAATTCAGTTCAGGTAGAAAGACACAATGATATTGGTCATTGTTTATAGCAGATAGAAAATTCTTTAAATTAAACCATACTTCTAAAATCGATACAGACTTTCTGAGAGATATACAATGTTCTTTCCCTATACACAAGTTATTTAAGCTCTTTGAGCCTCTGTTCATCTTACAATCGATATAGTACTATCATCTACTTTGAAAAATCACCATGACTTTAGTAGTAGAAGTCACTGTCCTGACATGTGTTTACGATATGTGTAGCAGTTAATAAAGAAGAAAAGACATAAATATTTTCAACACTGTTATCATATGCTATGCTGTCAGGTTTAACATCCTTATAAAACAGTTCTTTAGCTGTTAAAATTATGATGGTAATAGAGTCTTAATGTAACATTAAGTAATCAACATTGAGAGCAAAGTTTGAAAACCATCTATACCTAATCTTCTTCCCCTATATTCCCTAAAGAGATTGTATTGTTCAGATGAGAATCTGGTTTAGCGTCTCAATTTTTCTTTGACTGTATGGTCCACTATGACTCAGGTCCCTTAATTGAAACTCTGTCTTAAGAATATAGAAAAGAAAACAGACAGTTTAATCGAAACTGCAGTAAAGGTAATTCTTAGCCAGCTCATGGGAGTATGGATAAAAACCTTCGAAATACATTTCTTTAATTTGAAAAGGATTGTTGATACAAAAATGACTCAGCGAGAAATACGATTGCCATGAAGGCATGTAATTCTGAGTTGAGATCTTCCTCATCCAAGTAAAAACCCAAGTGCAACATGTGTAGTTATAATTATTGTGCTGGGGAAACAATCAAGTTGATTTATAGGACTTGATTACTAATTAATTTTACTACATTAATGAACTCTAGGTCTAGTCAAAGACTCGGTCTCAAGAGAAAAAAAAGTAAATTGTAAAGAAATTCATGAAGCCACCACCCCCACCCCCAGTATCAACATCTGGCTTCCCTATGCATGCACACTTATGTGCATGGATGAATTCCCGAATCTCCTACAGAGAAAGAAAAGAAAAAATGTTTAAATTAAACTTCTCATTTCCTAAAGTCTGCCATTTATACAGCAGTCCTGATTCAGTAGGACCCAGCTTTTCATTATGTTTTTTTCTAATGAAAAGTGTGGAACAGGGAAATGAAAAAGATTAGGTCCCTTTCTTCCAGTGGCCAGCATGTATGTAAATATGTGTGTGTGTGTGTGTGTGTGTGTGTGTGTGTGTGTGTGTGTGTATCACTGTTGTAATCAAGGGTAATATACTAATGGCCTAATTGCCATAAAAATAGGATTTCTGTTGCCCTCCTCACCATAACTTTAAGAATTTATACTTAGTTTTATAAATTATATAAATATATGTTTCATGTTTCACAAGAGAATAATGAGTTTTACTATTTTCTTTCTATGGTCTTTATAGTCTCAGTTTTCAATCACTGGAAACACATGAACATTAGAAGCTCATCGACAATAATCTAGTACATTCTCACCACACTCAGTACTGTTTCGTCATGATTATCAAGTCACTGTGTCCACCTGGACCGATGAACTTGAAATAGAGACCACTAACAAAGGATAATATGTGCAAGGAAGCAGTGACTAACTTGAACAGAGGAGGGAACTGGTAAAATAACAAAATTAAACCTGAGTACTTGCTATGCTAAATGTTGAACACTTTGTTTTTTGAGTTAATTCTAGCAGCTCCTGCCAAAAATAGAGGCTACTAATTAATTCTTTTGAGTTAATTTAAAGAAAATATAAGGTCCAGCGATACTTTGAACTATCCTACTGGGCAAAACAAATTGGCAATTACTATATGGTAGAAAGGAAAACAACAAAAACAAAATAGTTGATGTCAATCCAAACAGAAAAAGCTTATTCTGCGGAAATAATTAAACTTTGATATACCAACAGTCCTGCCAACAGCAATAAAAGGCCCATAGATCTCCAGGATAACCTTTTTATACGATGTGATCTGTCATCTATGTTGTTCAAAACTCAAAGTTTTATCATTGATGCAGGAAACCTCTATTGTCACTGTTGGAAGGGGAGAGAAAACATCAAGCTTCTGCAGAGAATTTCCATGTTTCAGCATCAATGTCTTTTCTATTTAGAGCTTACCATTCCAAGTTAATGCGATGCTTCTTCCCATGTTAGTGTATGTTGAGAAGTGCTCTCTCTGCCTTCAAATGGGAGGAGAGTGAATGTCTAACTGAGTAACAGTAATATCCATGTTGCTTTTCTTGGATATATTGAGTAAGATTTTGCTTTGCTTTCCTTGTTGATAAAGTGTTTCCTGCAATATTTTTGTAGTGATTAAGATGACTACATAGATATCTATTAGTAACACATAAAACTAGAGGTTCTATTTCCTATCTGTGATAGTGAAAATGTGGAAAACTGTGGAAGTTTTTGAAGCTGTATCTGGAAAATTAGTGTTTGCTTTAAATTTTATTTGATTTTTATTTATTATATTAGTCTTTAGAATTTTATATATGCATACTATATTTACACTATTTTCAATCCCTCCTTGCTCTTTCTAATTCCTCCTAAATTCATCTCACTTCCTCACAAATTTATGACTTTTTCTTTAAATATTATTGTTATACACACACACAAACATATATATATATATATATATATATATATATATATATATACACAGAAACAGACCACATCATAACACACACACACACACACACACGCACGCACACACACACACAGAGAGAGAGAGAGAGAGAGAGAGAGAGAGAGAGAGAGAGAGAGAGA
>JANHMN010000004.1:75286814-75326292 GCA_030674055.1 Rhabdomys pumilio | reverse complement strand
ATATATATATATATATATATATATATATATATATATATATATATATAGACACAATACACATAAGCACATAAAATAAAAGTAAGTCTTTCAAAAAATTTCCTTAATGAACTGTGCATAATGATACATATCTTTAATACCTATACTCTGTCATCTAAGGAAAATAATTCCATGGCCAGCTCATGATATAATGAGACTATGTATTAAAAATAACTTCCTTAACACAGAAAAATTGGTCTGAAGTTGTTTTAGAAGTAATTATGACTCAATACCCAAATGCAAGAATAGATGTTAACTAAGTAATTCATTTATTTGTTTTTCTGCATTTTGATTTGTTTTTTGTTTTGTTTGTTTGTTGTTTGATTTTTTGTTTTGGATTCAATATGTTATCATGTAGCTTAGGTGGGTCCCAAATTCTCAATCCTGCTGTTTTAATCACCATAGTATTGGATTGTTAGGCCTGCACGTTAGACCAATGTGTTTCTGTCATAAAGACTTGTCTTCTCAAGAAACCTCTCCAACAGTTATTTTCCAATGGATTGAACAAGAGAGTATATAAAGTGTGATTATAAGAGGGATTAAGACTATCACACCAGATAAGCTTTATCATCATTTTCTTTCTTAAGATGGGACAGAGGTCAGCATTTTTTAGAACCCAAACTGACTGTATTTTCAGTGGAGGTTCCTCAAGAAGTTGGAAGTCAATCTACCTTAAGACCCAAGTAAATTACTTGAGCACATGCCTAGAGGATGACTCATCCTAATAGAGAGACACTTGCTCAGTAGTGTTCTTGGCTGCTCTACTCAAAATACTCAATAATGGACAAAAATATACATGTCCATCAGTAGATGAAAGAATTTTTTAAAGGGATACATTTATGCAATGTAATGTTACTTGGTCAGTAAAAAATTAAATCAGAAAAGTCAAAGATAAGTGCATGGAATTAAAAAAAAATCATCTGAGTAAGGTTACCCAGACACAAAATGACAAGTATTGTATTTGTTTGCTTACATGCCATATTTATAAGGATGTTATCTGTAAAGTATTTGATAAGCAGGCTATAGTCCATATAACCACAAAAGTTAGATATTGAATAAAGGAATACAGGGAGGGATTCTCCCTTGGAAAAAGAAATGGCATACCTATAGATAAACATGGAGGGAAATACTGGAATGGGAGGATCAAATGAAGAGGGGGAGAGTAGAAAATAGCAATTGAGGGAAGATGAGGAGGGGAAACTAAAAACTAAAGACCATTTGAGGGCCTATATAGAAAAGTAATACTGTCCTGAAATATATACATATAGAAACAAAATCACCAATATTAATCTAGACAGAGCCCCACCAGACATCTCTCATCACCAAATAAAAAATTTTATATTCAGAATGGATAGCACATAATCAAGACATTGTCTAAAAAGGTTCCATGGGAACCCTCAAACCTTCCAGGCTATTGCCAAGAGTATTGACTGCTTTCAACACACTAAAAATTAAGACGAGTTGTTTAAGACAAAAGTCACTGAAAATTGAGAAATTGAGCTGATGAGTGTCTAAAACCTTAACCCCATACAGGCTGGTGTTCCCACATACTACTAAGGTTCAGCACTGGTCTAGCATACACAAAATCTTTGATTTGAATTATAGTACTAAAATAAAATGGGGAAGGTTGAATGGAAGAAAAATTAAAATAAAAGAAAATATGGAAAAAATAGTTGCCTATCATATATTTTTAAAATATTTAATTTGATAAAATTGATTCTAAAATCTAGAGACTAAGACAGTTATAAACTCGCCTATTAAATAAATAATGACAAAACTTACGTGGAATATCTATAAAGTTGGTGAAATAAAATCTCCACAGAAAAATCAGCTACCATTTCATGCACTAACAATGATAAAACAGAAAATAAAGTGAAAAAAATTCCTATTCATAACAATATGAGTAAGAGTACTGAATTAAGAATAAGTCTTCCTGAGAATGGATTGTTCATTACAAACTGTAAAAATTTTGGACATAATTACAATTGAATACTCATTGCTAGAAAAATTTAGTAACACTTACATATGTTGAACACTCAAAGAGATGATTTTGGCCAAATGTCTTGTATATATGACAAAACACTTGATGGAACCTACTTAAAGGATTAAGGACTTATTTTGATGCATATATTCTGGGGATTTCAGTCCATCATGGCAAACAAGGTATGTTGTTGGGAGCTAATAAGTGGTGGCAAAATGTAGAGCCATGGCCTCTCATATTATAACCAGATATGAAGCATAGATCTAAAGACAGAACCAGAAATCAATAACTTTCAAGACCCAAGCCCAAGTGATTTATATCTTCTAGATAGATCACAAGTGCTAAAAATTTTGTAATTTTCCAAAGTACCACTACTAATAGGAACCAAGTGCCCAATCCTTGGTTCTTATTTGAAGTCCAAGCCTAACCAAAAATTTCAATGAAAACCTATCAAAATGCCAAAGGTATTATTTGCAAAAACAGAAAACATTTCTCCAAATTATGAAGCTCATTGGATCATGAGTAATAAATTATTTTTAATAAAGCAATTCGGTGAATTTAGGGGCAGGAGTAATGATTCAGTAGTTGAAAAAACTGTCTGTACTTCCAGAAAATCTGGATCTGGTTCCCAGCACCCAAATAGTAGCTCATGGCTGTCTTTGGCTCCAGTTCCATGGGATCTGACATTCTAAACCAATATACATAAAATAAAAATAAATAAGTATTAAAAAACATTTGTGAGAACTCACAAACCTTTGTTTTAAAACACACTAAAAAATAGTGATAATCAAGAAATGTATAGATAGGCCAATGAAATAGAATTAAGCAATCCAGTGAAAAAAAAAGGAAACAATGTATTTGCTTTAAAAATTAGATTTGAAAGAAAGATAATTACTATACAGCAGAAATAGACAGTCCTTTCAACAAATGTTAATAAGAAATGGTGCACAAATTCACAAATTTAATTTTACTTCAAATTGTGCCTAAACACTAATACAAGGTGTATTCAAAGTACAAATGTAAAACAAGTGTCACAGAAAAACATAGGAGTAATCTTTAAGACATTGTATTTGAAAAATAGTATATTAAATGTCATAACGTAAACATGCAAGAACAAAAATGAACAAATGGAATCATGTTAAAGTCTTTGTATCATGAAAAGGCATGAATAGATTTAGAAGGTGTCTTAGATAGGGTTTTACTGCTGTGAACAGACACCATGAACAAGACAAGTCTTATAATAGACAATATTTAATTGGAGCTGGCTTACAGGTCCAAAGGTTCAGTCTATTGTCATCAAGGTAGGAACATGGCAACATCTAGGCAGACATGGTGCAGGTAGAGCTGAGAGTTTTACATCTTCATCTGAAGACTGCTAACAGAACAATGGCTTCCAAGCAGTTAGGATGTTGATCTTAAAGCCCACACCCACAGTGTCACACCTACTCCAACAGGGCCACACCTTCTAATGGTGCCACTCTCTGGACTGAGCATATACAAACCATTAATACGGTACTTTGCAAATCAATAGAAACTATTTGTAGTTATATATTTGATAAATGATAATTTTTTAAATATGTAAAATCTACTAAAGAACAAGAAGCAAATAACAGTAGATAATTTTAACAGATAAATATAGAAATGGATCATGTGGAGATGGAACAGGTGGTAATAATACTTAAGATACGAACATGAGAATTTCAGTTTGAATCTTCAGAACTAATATGACTTATGGCAGGGTATCTTATGGTTATAATCTGAGTACTCCTAGAGGAAGATGGGAAACAGAGACAGGGGAAGCTTAAAACGGTAATGCATTAGTTGATATACATATTTGTGAATAACAAGTAAAATTCTCTTTCAAATAAGGTGAAAGCAAGAACTAATAACTAGGATTGTCTCAGATTTTGAAATGTTCATTGTGACATGCATAATCACCTTAATACAGTAATTCACATAGCACCATGCAAAAATAGAAACATCACATACAAATGCTTAAAACATACACACACACAAAGATTCCTTTTAAAAAATCTGTATAATCAATAAACATAAGATAGCAAATTGAACACTGTAAATCATTAACAAAATGCTAATCAATATCTAAGATGCCAAGAGGGAGAGGGATATAAAGATGGTAGGGGTGAGAATGGTCAGCATGTATGTTCAATATGAAGTGGGGTTGCTAAAGAACTAATTTAGTTAATAAAAAAGTAAAAATTGTTCCCCTTCTAAGTAGGACTCAAGCATGCACTCTTTGATCTTCTTTCCTCTTTAGCTCCATTTGCTCCGTGAGCTGTATCATGGACTTTTCATGCTCTTTGCATACCATGTGTGGTTTTTTTTTTTTTTTGTAATTGAGTTACCACATTCAGGATGATGTTTTCTAGATCCACCCATTTGCCTGAGAATTTTGTTGTTTTAAATAACTGAGTAGTAGTAGAGGATGGGAAGGACTTGGAAGAAAGAGAAGAGAGGGAGAGAGAAAAAGGGGGAAGAATCAGGTACGGGAGGAGATAGAGAAGATACACAGGGGATCAGAACATTGAACAGAGGTGTGTAGCAATGGGGAAAGTTCTAGATACCAAGAAAGCTAGAGCCTGCCAGGACACCACTAGGATGACATTAGCTGAAATACCCCACAAAGGAGAACGAGAACCTGTCAAGACCATATTCAAAGATTAGGTATGGCCCTCTGGTTGAGCATGGTTCACCCACCCACCTCCAAAATTTTAACTGAGAATTGCTCTTGTCTAAAGGAAATTCAGGGACAAAGAGTGGAGCAGAGATGGAAAGAAAGGCCATCCAAAGACTGCCCCACCTGACGATTCATCCTACATGCAGACAAAAAAACCCAGACATTATTACAGATGCCAAGAAGTGCTTGCTGACAGGAGCATGATACAGCTGTCTCCTGAGAGGCTCGCCATATTCTGACCAATATTGATGCAGATGCTCACACAATCATCAGACTGAGCTCAGAGACCCCACTGGAGAAGTTAGGGGAATGATTGAAGTAGTTGAAGAGACTTTATCTGGTATCAATGGGAGGGGAGGCCGTTGGTCTTGTGAAGGTTTGATGCCCCAGTGTAGAGCAATGCTAGAGCAGTGAGGCAGGAGTGAAAGGGTGGGTGGGGGAGCACCCTTATAAAAGCAGGGTAACGGGAGATGGGATGGGGGTTTGCAAAAGGGAAACTGGGAAAGGGGATAGATAACACTTGAAATGTAAATAAATAAACATGCAATGTAACAAACAAATAGAAGTAAAAATGTTAGTACTTTTGAACCTCAAAATAATTGTTACTGACAATGCTTAGAAAATGGAATTTAACTTAGATCAACCATTATAGAAAACAGTAAGGTAATAGTTAAGCATTTAATATATAATTAGAATACAAAGTTAAAGCCTCTGTATGTATTCCAATGAATGTTGAAAAATATCTTGAAGAGCCATTTATGTATCCAAGCTCTCTGCAACATTATCACAATAATCAATGGGGAAGAGCAAAATAAAGATCAACCAACACTTGGATGGAGATAGAAAATATGACATATATAGAGAATACACTGTTACATAGCCTTTAAAAGGAAAAAATACCACCATGTGCTAAACATAGCTGAAACATGAATACTTGATGCTAATAAAGTAGGCTACTCATAACAACAGCAATAGCATAAGGATTTTATTCATAAGAAATATCTAAAGCAATCAGCATTGAAATGGAAAGGTAAAAGGTGTTTTCCAGGGACTGTGGACAGGATGGTGTTTAATATGTATAAAGTATATATTTTCAAGATAATAAAACTATTAGAGATCCATTCCAAATGAATGTGATTATAGTTATTATTTCTAAAGTGCATACATAAAATCACAGGTGCACTATGTTTGATGTTATTTTTTCCTAATAAATATTACAAACAAAACATCACTATAATTTTACCCTATAAAATCATGAGTTCAAATGAATATAAAAAATTTCCAAACCTCTAAAGAGGTTTGTAACCATTAAACCATTAAATGACAAGCATTCATCTTTGTTCTATACAAAATTACCTTTCTAGAATTTAGTGACTCCCTTAAATTTTATGATAAATTATGAAAAGGCCTAAATAGTGGTCCTTCCGTGTGTGAGACTGGAATGTGGTGTTATCTGGACAAGTAAACTTTGCATACAAAATTAAGAAATCAAATACAAAGCAAGATTATTTTAGCCTGAATTCAAGGACCAAGTCTAGATACAAACTTATTTGAAACATGAAGATTTAGGAAAGTGGTCCATGAGATGATGAACACAGACATGAGGAATTTACCTTCAAGAAAAAGAAAGACATTTTCCAGAAGTCAGCAAAGCCCAAGGATGAGGCATGAAACTTCTCCTTTAGATACAAAGCCAGTGGAGAATATACTTTAAGACTTGTGGTCCCCAGAACTATGATAATATAGATTTCTGTGCTCCTAGATACTCATAAAGTTTGTAATTATTTGTTGCAGCAATCCTGGGAACTGATAAACTGATTACATAACCTAACGGTTGTGGGAAGTGTATATTCTCAGAGAGCTACCATCATAATACTAGAAAGTAATATATCTCATGATTCTTTCTTAATGGTTGGATGGTGACCAGTATATTTTTTTGGTATACTTTATGTCTATTTATTGAGATTGGCATCTATTGGGTCCAGTAGTGAACATGAGCTAAGAATACATATCTAAAACCTCTCCTATAATAAATATCTTTAATGAAAAATGAAACTGATGCACCAACAGAAGTCAGAAAAGGATGGAGTTGACAGAATCATAATAGGATCAGAATAGTCTATATGTTATTGCACAAATAAAAATACTGGTTTGAGTAAGGAGCACATAGTTTAAAAGAGTTTGCATTATGTATTAAAGATTATGATCTTTGCCTCGTAATTTAATTTTCAGGTATTCATCCAAAACTTTCATCTGATACTTCCACATTCATGTTTATTGTTAGTCTAGTCACAATTTCTAGGAAATATAACCAGTCTAGATGCACACCAAGTAATGAATGGATAATGAAAGTGAGGTACATATACTCAACAGAATAATGTTGAACAGTAAAGGAAAATAAATTTGTGGGTAGAGAAATAAAACTGGAAAAATTTATACTGGGTGGAAAGTGAGATTTAGGAAGAAAAACATCACATGTCATCTCATATTTGTATCCAAGCTTTGAATGTTAAGATTTATATGTTTAACTAGGAGTACCTATTGAAGTCAAGAAACTAAAAAAGACCTTGGGGAGAATGCTTTAAGGAAGGACTGAGAGTAGAACATCCATAAAATAAAGGGAGAGATGTGGGATACTGGGAATTGAAAGGGTTAAGTTGTGATGAGAGTGGAGAAATGAAGAGATCAAGGGTTAACTAAAATAAAGAAAATGTGAAAGTCCTATGAAAATGTATAATTTTGTAATCTAATTTTTTCAAGAAACATAATTTTAACTAGGATCACTCTCACAGATGCCTTGGAATTTCCATTGTCCTCGGTTTATAGCTTGTCTCAGATATGCTCCTCCCAATTTAGTTGTCTCTCCCAGTACATTCTCACTCCATCCTCCTCCACCTCATCCCTCCTGTTCCTATACCCATACCCTCCCCAACTCAGTCCCCTTCTTTCATTCATACCCAAAATTTAATCAATTTTCCCTCTCAGTGAGATTCAAGTGACACCTCTCTTGGGCCCTCCTTGTGGCTTAGCTTCTTTGTATATGTGGTTTGTACTTTCTGACTAATATCAATTTCTAAGTGACTACATACCATGGGTGTCTTTCTGGGTCTGAGTTACATCACTCAAAATGATCTTTTCTAGTTCCATCTAATTGCCTGCAAATTTCCTAATGTGGCTGCTTTTAATGGCAAGGTATACTCTATTGTGTAAATGGACCACACATATTTTATCCATTCTTTTATTTAGGGACATCTATGTTATTTCCAGCTTTTGACTATTATGATTAAAGCTGCTGTGAACATAGCTGCATATGTAAGTATACTGATGGTATAGTAGACCCTCTTTTGGGTATATGTCCAGGAATGATATAGCTAAATCTTGTGGTAGATTTATTTCCAATTTTCTGAGAAAACACCAAATGATTTACAAAGTGGTTTTACATGTTTGCACTCTCTCTAGCAATAGAGGAGTTTTCTACTTGCTCTGCATACATGAATTGTCTCATGGATATGTGATGTTAGCCATTCTGAAGGGTATAAGATGGAATCTTTGGGTGGTTCCATGATCACTAAGGGATTCGTTCTCCATTGTTAATTGAGATACATGGTTTGTTGGTGTCTAGTTTATTTAGTTCTTTATATATTTTGGATATCAGTCCTCGGTCAGATGAGGAGTTGGTGAAAAACTTTTTCTATTCTTTAGGCTGCTGTTTGATCTTCTGACTATGTTTTTTGCCTTACAGATGCTTTTTAGTTTCATGAGGTCTCATTTATTAATTGTTGATCTTAGTGCATGAGCTATTTGTTTTTTAGCAATGCAGAATTTGGAGTAGGTAACATGTCCTGTAACAGGCAAAGTTTCCACTGAAGAAAATGAGACAAAAATTCAACCATAAAACCTTTTTTTTTTTTAATTTTTTTAATTTTTTTATTGGATATTTTATTTACATTTCAGATGCCAATTCCTTTCCCCATTTCCCCTCCCCAGAAAACCCTTATCCTGTGCCCCCCCTTTTCCATTTGGCTTTCATACATTTTTTAAATGTTAATCGAGGGCTTTGTAAGTATGGTAATGCTCAATCAGAAGTGTGACCTAATACCCAACCTAGCTATGTAAACTATCTTTGACTAGTGGAGACACGTGAACTTCTGCCTCCATGCCCCCTCTCTCTTTCTCTCTTTTTTTCTCTCTCATTACCGAGCTTCTCATCTACTTCATCTTCTCCTCTCCTTACTCCATCTTTTCCTCTCATCAACCATAAAACCTTAAACTCACAATTTATCCTGCTTATAAGATATATGGGGATAAAAGACAATAAAATTTGAGAAAAGGGCCAATAAGTGAGTGGCCCAACTTGAGACCCATTTCATAAAAGATCCATTCCACTTCTTATACTATTAATGACATTCTGCTGTACTTTCAGACAGGATCTAAGCAAAACTGGTATCAAAGAGGCTTCATCCAACAGCTGATGGAAACTGATGCAAAGACCCACAGCCAAACATCATGTAGAGCTTGGGGAATCCTGAAGATGTGGTGAAAAGACTGAAGAAACTAGAGTCACCAAATTCAAAACAAGAAAATCTACAAAATCAACTGACTTGGGTCCATATCAGCTCAAATAGGCTGAACTGCTAGCCTGAGAGCATATAAGGATGAAACTACGCCTTCTGTGCGTCTGTGACAACTGGGGAGCTGGGTCTTCATGTGGGACTCACAGAGCAGGAGCAGGGATGTCTCTGAGGACATTGACTGCCTTTGAATCCTTTACCCTAACTGTGCTTCCTTGTCTAGCTTCAGTTGGAAAAGATGTGCTTAGCCTTACTGCAAATTCATATGCCAAGACTGGTTGACATCCATGGTAGGCTTCCCCTTTTCTGTAGAGAAGAGGAAGAGCAATAGATGAGTGGGAAGGAGAGGTATAAACTGGGAGGATGTAAAGGAGGGGAAGCTGTAATTAGGATGCAGAGTAAAAAATGTAATTAATAAAAATTGTGTGTGTGTGTGTGTGTGTGTGTGATATTTTTTAAATGAAAATGTTACAATAGACATAACCTCCATGGCTACAAAAACATGTGCTTTACTAAACAAAAACCTCAAACTAGATATGAGATATTTCCTAATGGTTTGTCTGTCAGTGAAACCGCCATTACCTTCAAAACAGCACATGGTCACATAATTCCTTTGAATTTCTCACTACTGTTGATGATAAAACCCTATTGCTTCAGACATCACACATCTTGGTTATAAGAAGCAGAGAAATCAACCTCGATCTTAGGTAGAAATTCTTCCCTTGTAAGTAATTTTTAAAGGGTAGAAAGGTAACTATGTGAATTGCTTAGGATAAAGAGACAAAAATCTCACTCAGATATAAGGTATACATATGTAAATATCAATGGAACAAAGCTGTATCTGATATTGTTAATGCAATAAAAAACCCACACAGCTAGTAGAGTCATAACTTATAACTTAGTCATATCAGGGAACTTACTACTGCTGGTGTTGAAATCAGCATGGTATCAAACTGCTTTCTCCATATCTGTACACATAGACAGTTGCTAATTTCACACTTAATCAGATATGCTTTTCTTTGGAGTATTCTGAAGTACATGTAAAGCTCATAGCTATTCATGCTTTATAAATAAGCATCAGCTGAGTATACAGCCCCATAGTAGTCATTTAGGCAAGTCCATGTATGCTGAAGGATTATTGATGATGGGGATGGAAAGAGATGCAAAAGCCTGAAGGCAGTGAAATGAGCTGTGAAATTCCTTCTGAACATAACACAGCCCTTGCAACCAAGAACTCAGTCATGAGCATGGGGTGTAGCTAAGTCAGGTCTTGTCAACAATCAGTCACAGATGAGGGAATGATTATGGGGTCCTACCACTCTCTGCTGATCCACTGACTTTAAATAGAGTCTAGAAGATGGAAGTCATTGTCTTCACTTGTGTACGCACTGGTAAATATACCAGGATCCAATGGGCAGTTTCAAACCAAAGACTTGAAAAGCAGCCCTGGTTAAATTTACAAATAAAATTAAAATACGTGAATATGGGAAAGAGATTTCTAGAGACCAAAAGAGATTGGCAAGTGTGGGATAGGTAAGAAGAGAAGGAGAGAGAGTGAGAGAGATTGAAAAAGAAAGACAGACAGAGAGAGGGAGACAGAAAGAGAGAAATCAGAATGTATTTATACATTATACAGAATGTATTATATTGTGTATAAAATCATAAAAAACTTAATTAGTGAAAATGAGAAATAGAAACTTTAAAAATTGACAAAAACTGCAAATTTTTTTCTTAAAGGAATTACTACAGTCAACTAATATATACCAGAATAAGAAAAGCAATTACATTACAGAATGTTCATTGAAAAGGGATAAAATTTAGATTATCTTTCACAATATAATGTAGTTGTATGAGCTACATGATCCAAGCTATCATATACTGCAACACAGTCTCAGTCCTGTTGATGTCCAGGGGGGCATTCTTGAATACATATGGAGCATTCTTTCTGTGATGCTCAAAATATGATAACATACATTTCCAACTGTTTTTTTGCTTAGTAGAGCTGTTTCCCATCCCATATGTCTCAGTGCATGGTAACAATAGCCCACACAACGGTCTTTCTTTCAAAGTACTTGATGCTAAAAATGAAAGTGGGGTAAGATCAAAGAAAGACTGTTTTCTCTCTCTTGTATGTATACATTTATATGATATATGCATACAAATATAGAGAGAGAGAGAAAGAGAGAGAGAGAGAGATCATTTTTCAGTTATTTTTCTTCTCTTGACAAGATTAAGATGCTGAATAACCAAGGATTCCTAATGGATAAACAAAACAAAAGAAAAAAGATATGTTAAGCCTAAGAAAGTGTATAATATGTAAAATTCCAAGAGTGGTCATTAGTATAAAGGACATAGTGCTTTGGAGAAGGATAGTCTGTATTGATTATTTACTGTATATTTTTACTAAGTTCTTTAAAGCATCAAAACATTACTCGATATTAAAAATGAAGGTTTATTTTTTGTATTATTGTATTATATCTTTTCATTGTTTACAAAGAGGTTGCCTATGAGCATGTCATTCATAACCTCTGTCATGTTCATTATTTCTCAGGTTGTTGTTTCATGAATGCATACTAAACCTTATTAAGTAATTGCCTGTATCTATTGGGATAAACCTACTCATTGTTACTCATTTGGTTGACATATTATTCTATAGTTATTTTTATGACACACTAGCTACTGTGGTTTTATTGATATCCAAACTCACCTAGTATGATTATTCATGGGCCTTTGAGCATTTGTTTTTTCAAATCTCATTCGGGAATTCAGTAAGAATTTTCTTCTTTCCATTTGTTAGATTTTTGATCAAATTTTTATGATAAAGGAACACTTTCTCTATTATTTTGCATAAAGCTACAAGCCTCACTAACTCCAGTTATATTTTGGAATTGCTACCATGTATTTAATGAATTTTACTTGAGCTGCCTATAGTGAAAAGAGCATGCACAGTAGCATAGTAGCCTGTAGCCTGACTAGAAACATTGTTGTATCCTGGGGCTCAAAATAGAACATTATCATCATACATACTCATCCTCATTTTCTTAACTGAGGAAAAGATGAAATGATGATGGAACACATATATATCTCTTTAAAAATGACTTGGCAATAAGTAACTGGAACAGAGATGTCTTGCCACTGTTTCCTTCCAGGACTGCATCTCCAAATGATTGATGATATCTAGAACATCTCACCAAGTCTCCATCATCACTCTTGCCATACTCAAATCTTTGCCCTCAAAACTGGCAATTACTAATGGAAATATATATATATATATATATATATATATATATATATATATATATATGTTGATTTCAATTTGCTCTCTTTGGAAAAATACAGAAATGTATAAATGGGAAGCCTCTTCTTCAGTCTAAATGAACCTCTCTATATAAAGTGTGAAATAAAATTATTTATAGTAACTTAAAAAAATTAAAAAAAAATAAAAATGCAGCAAGTACCTATTTTTTCCCAAGATGGCAAATAGATATGAGGCAGATAACTCTTGCTATTGATATTTTCTTAAAAAGTATTAAGTCCTTTTGATTTATATAAAGGGATAGGAATAGAAGATAAAATTAGAGAAAGAAAAACTAAATACAGTGTCCATTTGTGTGAAATGTCCTTTCACATAATCACACATTCTGTGCTCAAGGTATGACTTTTCTTTTCAGTTTTGTGATTTTTTTCTAAAGATGATACTGATTTATATCCATGCAGTCACTAGTTTACAATAAAATGTTAAAACCAATAATTGTCTATACAGTTCATTTTCCTTACCTAAACGGGAGGAAAATATCTGCCTGTGACTAAAAATGTTTCAATCAAACTCAAGTTCATCCCAAATAGACCAAAGCTATGATCCCAGCATTGAAAAAGTACATTAATTCATACAACTTTAAAAACAAGTTCTTATGTCTTTTTGCATGTGCCTGGGTACACTTCATTGTTAAAGTAGTAACCAAGTATGTTTTAATGTTTATATTTAGCTTATATTTTGCATGGAACAGGGCAAGTGATTTAACACTTTTAATGACCAGGAGAAGGAAATAAAATTTCTTTCCCAACCTATAAACAAGAGAATGAAATCAAACTATTCTTTCAATGTACATATTTCTCAGTCATTGGACATAGCAACTGAGAACATAGAATATGCATATCTATTGTTTAATAGATCAAAATCCATCTCTACAGTACAAAAGGTAACATAAACAGAAGGTAATAAAATGCCTTTTCATCCTATGGGATATTGAAAATACTGTGGGAGTTAAGTTCTATGGAGTTAGTTTGAGTTCTGCCTGTGACAGCTATCAAATGACTTATGCGCCCTGATTTAGACTCTATATGCCAAACATACATGATGCCAACACATAGAAAATTACTCTCCATATTTGTAAAAACCTGGCAAGGCCTGTGTTTTAGTATTGTTCTTAAGGTCATTTAAGATTCTTTTGTAGAAATCTCAGTGGTAGTTTATGGTAAAAAGTACTCCATAACTAAGATTATATTAATACTTATGGGTCATTATCAAACTTACAGATTAGTCAATGTTTTATATAAAAATGTCATTTGATGCATTCAAAGGCCCTATTAGGATGTCTGATGTCTATAAATGTACAGAGAGAGTGGAGCACTACATATTCTAGTTTCAAGACAAATAGAGAGTTAGAAATGGTTTGCAATCCCATAGGAAAAACAACAATATCAACCAATCAGACACTCCAGAGCTCTCAGGGACTAAACCACCAACCAAAGTGTACACATGGAGTCACCCTTGGCTCCAGTAATATGTGTAGCAGAGGATGGCATTGTAGGGCATCATTGGAAGGGTAGGCCCTTGGTTCTGTGAAGGATTGATGCCCCAGTATAGGGGAATGTCAGGGTAGGGAGATGTCAGTGGGTGGATGGTTGGGAGAACACCCTCAGAAAAGTGGGGGTGGGGGGATTGGATAGGGAATTTCTGGGGAGAAGCCAGGAAAGGAGATTTTAAAGGTAAATAAAGAGAATATCCAATAAAAAAGAAACATGCACTATTATAATCTGACTTACATTAGTGATGTGCTTTGAGAGCACAGACAACTATGACATATAGGCAAGTATGCTGTTTAGTAATACAGGTCCAAGGGGATTCTATGGTAGATGAAACAAGATAATGAAATGAGACACCTTGGCTTACATTTTGTTAATAGTGCTGTCGAATGTTAGAAAAATTATAATACAACTTATTGAAACTAATCCATCAACACCAACTTTGTGAAATTTCTGTTAAGGACAAATATAAAGATACTTGATATAATGAGTTCACAGTGACATGAGGAACATCTATAATAAGTCTATGTTTAATTGCTCAGTTGTACTTATAGAGAGAAAGTCTCTCTCTCTCTCTCTCTCTCTCTCTCTCTCTCTCTCTCTCTCTCTCTCTCTGTGTGTGTGTGTGTGTGTTTCTTGTTATTTTATTTATTTACATTCCAAATGTTGCCTCCCTTCCCAGTTCCCTCTCCCCAAGTTCTTTGCCCCACCACCCATCAATCCCCACCTCACCCCCACCAGCAGAACCCCTTCCTTAGGTTATCATGATTCTACAGAATTAGGCACATCCTCTCCCACTGAAGCCAGACAAGGCAGTCCTCTGTTACATACATGCAAGGGCCAGGGACCAGCACATGCATGTTCTTTGGTTGGTGACTTAGTCTCAGTGAGCTGTAAGAGGTTCCAGTTAGTTAATATTCTTGTTCTTACTTTATGGTTGCAATCCTTTTCAGCTTTTTAAATCCTTCTTCTAACTCTTCCATAGGGGTGGCCCTTGGCTCCAGCCATATAAGTAGCAGAGGACGGCATTGTTGGGCATCATTGGAAGGAGAGGTCCTTAGTTCTGTGAAGACTTGATTACTCAGTTTAGGGAAATGCCAGAGCCAGAAGGTGTAAGTAGGTGGGTGGTTGGGAGAATACCCTCATAGAATCAGAAGAAGGGGGATGGAATAGAGGGTTTCTGGAGGAAAATCAAGGAAGGAGATTTGAAACCGCATTCTAATAGTTGACTATATTTGTATCTGTCTCAGTCAGCAGCTTGTAGAACCTCCCAAAGGACAGCTCCTGTCTGTAAGCACAATATGGCATCAGTAGTAGTGTTAGGGTTTGGTGCCTGTGTATGTGATAGATACCAAGTTGGACTGGTCACTGAATGGGCATTTCTTTAGCCTCTGCTTCACTTTTGTCCCTGCATTTCCTTTTCACAGGAACAAATCTGGCTCAAAATTTGGAGGATGGGTGGGTGACCCCATTCCTCAACTGAGGGGCCAAGTATATCTACTGAAGTTATTCTCTTCAGGTTCTATCTCCCCACTATTGGGTCATCTCCATTGAGTCCTGAGATTCTTTCACTTATGAAAAGATTTTTCTAATTAAGTTTACTCAAAACAAACTAGTAAAGAGCTATTTCTTTAAGTTGAAATGCAGAAAGCCCTCAGTTTAGCTATTATGGGTGCTGCATACTACAAACTCAGCCCATGCCTACTCATTAGCTGGAATTATTTTTGTATGTTTTTTATCTTGTTCTCCAGATACCAGGCTTGAATACTTGGCCTCATTAAACAGTTCTGAAATTTTAAATAGAGAAACCATAGAAGAGCAGAATTTTCATTTTGAGTTCCACTGTCAAGATAATGTTATCTGAGGATTTTCCATAGTTTTCATTTATCCACATTTGATCATTTAATTATTTATACAACAAATATCTGTTTTGTGCAAAAGATAAAAGAATAAGAAACACAGAATTGAACATTTATGATTTCTCTGTATATATTTTTTGAATTATATATTTATTACAAGACTAAATTTAGAGTTTGCCATACTTACTATATGTTAAGTTGCAAATCTCTTTTTCATGTTCGTGCATTTTTATTTTATTGTTGATTTTGGTTTGATATAAGGTCTCATGTAGTCCAGGCCACCTTGAGTTCAAGATGTACTGTAGAAAATTTTTGAACTTTTATGACCTTGCCTTTGCATTTTTGGTGTTGAGATTTTCGGTAATCGTAAGGAACAATCCTAGGTAGATATATCATGTGATATCCTCTCATATGTGTGGTGTTATTATAATAAAAAAAAATAGTGAAAGAACATTTTATGCCAAGACAAACCTTTTGGTAATACCATTTAGTTAATACTTTAGCTCATATTTATGTATTATAAAGATAATCACATCATGAAAAGACTTTAAGGTTCAGAAGTTGGCTTACATTTGATAGAATCCTTTGTATTTTGTATGGCTCTTTTATATCCCTGTGACTGAATAAATAAGACAAGGACACCTGTTTTAAAACATTGAATTGTCCTGTCTCAATTCTTTCTACTGTGGTTCATTTTGATGATGGACTGTGACTTCTAACTGTGAAGTGAAATAAACCTATTTTTAACGTTCCTTTCCCAGAGTATTTATTTACTCATAGAACCAGGAAAAGTAACGAAGAAGTAGTCTTTAACATAATAGTTTTTCAATTTGGTTGCAAGTGGCAATTGCCTAATTTTGGCCATAATAACTGAAGTGATGTATAACAACTGTTACTAGAATCTAGTAGTTTTGATAAAGTGTATATTAAACAGAGATCTTATCCTTAAAATAAAGAATTATAAAACTTATCAAGGATACTCTTGGTTAACATGGCAATACACAAAGGTGTCATAGAGCTTTCATACCAAACAATTAGAATTTAGATGGATCTATAACCTTTATTTTTTGTTTATAGATTTCTCATACATTACATGTCAACCAAAGGTTCTTCTCCATCCATTCTCTTCAGTCCTCCCCTCCACCTTCACTCTCTCACAGATTAACTTCTCCCTTATTTCCCTTCACAAAAGAGCAGGCCTCCCACAGATATCATCAAAATGGCATAAAAGGTTACAATAAGACTAGGCACAAAGGTTGAGCAAGACAAACCTGTAGGAGCAAAAGGATGATAAGAGACAGAGAAAGAGTTAGAGATATCCCTGCTCCTACAGCTAGGACTTGACAAGAAGCTGTACAATCTTAACACATAACCCAATACAGATAAGTTCTTACATCTACTTGGAGCAACTTAGAATTACAAGCCATTGCACCTCATTATTAAATCAGGAAATCTAGAATTTGACATAGAAGTTTGTTTTAATAATTGCTCTGTATGATTCTGATAGATGTGCAAATCTAATAGTCATTCCTATATGGTTAGGAATGAAGCACTAATACACACAGGATCTTACCTAAAATATAGTGGCATGTTATGTAAAATATGGAGAAAGTCAAGTCATTTTTCAAACATTAAAAAAAAAAACCTGTCAAGCAGAGTTTGGAGATGAATACTGTGAGACTTCACTGAAGTGGGGTGTTGGAAAAAATACATTTTACACAAGCTTAATGGAAGCTAAAGGAAACCTATATCATAGAATTTTGCAACCTGCAAAGTTGCTAAATGATCCCAGTTCAGAGACAAGAGAGATAGATAGACTATGGGAGATTTTGAAAGAATAGCGTAGATAAATCAAGAGGAGTAACATCCTGTCAATAGAAAAATAACAGACAATTTTTAGTATACCTGGGTGGGATGGTCCATTGCTGTAATGCCAACACTGAGAAGCTAACTTAGAAGGATTGTTTTAAGTACAAGGCCAGCTTGGCCTAAATACTATTCTCTAGGCCATCCAGGAACACGAAGCAAGACCATGACTCAAAACAATGAAAATCATAGGAACAAAACTTTTAATGAGGAAAAAAAATGTATTGATACATGTTAGTTTTAGGATGATTCTTACAGCAATATAGCTTATATCCCTACAAGTCAAGTGAGATGTAGGAATGTAAAGTCCTTAGCAATGGTTAGAGAAAAATTGTTTGTGTGTGTGTGTGTGTGTGTGTGTGTGTGTGTGTGTGTGTGTAGGTAAGATGGTATGATTAAATGGCAATAATGATCATCATGGTCCTCGATTCTTTCTGTTAACCATTATTTAAAGATTTATATAATATTTAGAAAGAATGGTAGTATTTATAGTCAATGATGGAAGACTCGCATGCATGGTTATAAGTCCCATAATACAAATATCAGAGAAATAAGAGCAAATCATTAGTCTAATGTGAAGCACTGTTATCTGAAATGAGCAGAAGTCAGTCCCCCAGTCAGTGTACAAACAGAAAGCTTCACATTCGGAGGAGGAACTCAAGGAATAATAGAGCAGGCAGAATGCGTCATAAATGACACATCTTCATGGATATATGGAACAGAATAATCCAAAAAACCTATTATAACTTCCAATTCACTGTGTTTCACCTCAATCCATATTGCACCAATGAGGTACCATCCCTTAGTGTACATTACTTTTGTAGCATGGCAATGATTACCTCTAGAAAACTATGATCACCTCCCCCCATGGTAGTTATTTTCTTTTTTATTGAATATTTTATTTACATTTCAGATGTTATCTCCTTAAACCATTTCTACCACCCCAATCAGGAATCCCCTCTCCTATCCCCCCTCCTCCTGCTTCTATGAGCATATGGACCCACCAACCCTCCCCTCCAACCTCCCCACTCTCACATTTCCCCACTCCCCCACACTGGGTGTCTAGCCTCCATAGAACCATGGATCTCCTCTCTCACCTATGCCCAACAAGGCTATCCTCTCCTACATATACAGGTGGGGCCATGGGTTCCTCCCTGTGTGCTCCCAGGCTGGTGGTTTAGACCCTGGGAGCTCTGGTTGGTTGGTATTGTTGCTCTCCCTATGGAGCCTCGAACCCTTTCAGTTCCTTCAGTCTTCTCTCTAACTCCTACATTGGGAACCCCATGAACATTTCAATGGTTAGCTGTGAGCATATGCCTCTGAATATGTCAGACTCTGGTAGACCTCTAAGGAGACAACTATATCAAGCTCCTGACAGCATGTACTTCCTGACATCCACATCAGCATCTACCTTTGCTGACTGCACATGGGATGAATACCTAGGTGGAACAGTCTCCAGATGGCCTCTCCTTCAGTTTCTGTCCCACACTTTGTCTCCATATTTGCTCCCTTGATTATTTCACTACTCCTTCTAAGAAGGACCAAAGCACCCACACTCTTGTCATCCTTCTTCATGAGCTTCATGTGGTCTGTGGGTTGCATCTTGGGTATTGTGAGCTTCTAGGCTAATATCTAATTGTCGGTGAGTAAATACCATGTGTGTTACTTTGTGATTGGGTTACCTCACTGAGAATGATATTTTCTAGATCTAGTTTACCTAAGAATTTCTCAAATTTATTGTTTTTAATAGCTGAGTAATATTCCATTGTGTAAATGTACCATATTTTCTGTAGTCATTCCTCTGTTGAAGGACATCTGGGTTCTTTCCAGCTTCTGGCTATTATAAATAAGACTGTTATGGACATAATGGAGCATATATCCTTGTTATATGTTGGAGCATCTTTTGGCTATATGCCCAGAAGTGGTAAAGCTGGGTCCTCAGGTAATGCTGTGTCGAATTTTCTGAGGAACCACCAGATTGATTTCCAGAGTGGTTGCACCAACTTGCAATCTCACCAACAATGGAGGAGTGTTCCTCTTTCTCTACATCCGCAACAGCGTTTACTATCACCTGAGTTTTTGATCTTAGCCATTCTTACTGGTGTGAGCTGGAATAGAGACCTCATATCCAATATATACAAGAAACTCAAGAAATTAGACTGCACACAAACAAATAACCCTATTAAAATGGGGTAAGGAGCTAAACAAAGAATTCTCAACTGAGGGAATTTGAATGGCTGAGAAGCACCAAAAAAAAAAAAAAATGTTCAGCATCCGTAGTCATCAAGGAAATGCAAATCAAGGCAGTTATTTTCATAAGAAAATGTGTTACTAGATTGAATTACAATTCCCTTTGCAAACTTAACTGTGTACATTGTGTTTGACTTCTGGATGTACATAACCCAATATATTTTCCTATATACCCATATGTATTTTAAGGTTTCTTTTTCATAAAGAATTATCTATTTTCTTTGATAACCATTAATATTTTCAACTACTTTCCCTCATTATCACTACAGTTGCTTTCCCTCGGCCACTTTGTAGTTTTGCTAGTTAGCCCAAAGCCAGTCTTACAGAATCAAAACTTATATTCTTATATTATTTTGCTAGTACAGAAAATGCAGAGATAATAGGCTGGCATTATCCTGACACTGTATTTCTATTAATGATTTCAGACCCAAGGGTTTGGCTGATGACCAGAGTGAGATCTTTATTACTGAAAACTGGGTAGTACTTCCTCACAGGCAATTGAAGTACTTTCGGAAATGTTGAAGCCTTTTCCTGAGGCTGGATAATTATAGTTTGAAAATGCTTTCAATTTCCCGTGACAAGTATGGAGAACCTAAAGATGGCAAAATGAAGTAGATTAATAGATTATTGATCAAACAAGCTTGTAATTCCTTAGTGAATTGGATTTAGTTTCTTCATTGAGATCAGGTCAACGCCATAAATCTTCTAGAAAATCAATGCAACAAAGGATGCCATCAAGTAGCCTCACAGATATTGCCCTAGCTATGTCAGGTCTAGGCACACGTTACTCACTCTAGCAATAGAGAAGAGAAAGGGCTAGCCAATGATCAGAGGAAGTACTCTAACATTGGCCATATAAGTAGGCATATGACCATTCTTATATTCTTATATATAATACACATATAAAATTTAGGAGCATATGACTTGGCCTCTGTAATATATGACCTTATGTCACTTTGCTTTTAGCCCTCCAAATGCTAGAATGATAATATTATATCAGACACAATCTAATGACTCTTTGCTTCTCACCATCTTTTCCTAAGCGATTCAGAACATGTAACTTTTTCACCAACTCCATTCACTTAGAGTTGTTCAGATGGTATATATCATTTTTTTAAACCTGAAATCTGGGAATAAACTAACTAGTATTTATATTGTCTCCAGTACTTGATTGTTATGAATATATGATCATCTTATACAACTATTATATGTGTATTTCCCCTTTCTACAAAACATTTGAATTAAGTCCTAATTTATATTCTAATGTAAAATAAAATGATTAGTCTTAGGTGGTCATGCAAATTATGATAATATCTACTTATTTATTGTTTCTGTTGCAGAACATGATTGACAATGAAGCCAAATCATTATCACATTCAATTCCTAAACAGTGTCATAGAGAAGTTTATTGTGCTTCTTATGATGTTTAAGTTTTAATTTGTAATCCATTTTTATTTTGCATTACTGTTTGATTTCTTTTCTAATATTATAGACACACACTGAGAAGCACCAAAAAAAAAAAAATGTTCAGCATCCTTAGTCATCAAGGAAATGCAAATCAAGGCAGTGTATAGAAGTGTGGTTGGCACACTTCTAATCGAAATCTCAGCAACTATTCTATTTTTATCTTAGAATTTACCTAGTCTGTATTTATAGAAAAAATTTGATATGGGATAGTGAAATGATTGGCTGTACCCTTAAAGTGTTAGTTTAATTCTAAGGCCATATTTTGTTCTATGTTTTTTACTTGGACTAATTCTGGCCTCTGTATAAGAAATTGTTCTTAATTATACATGGTTTTTCTATGGATTTATCTGATACTTGTCCTGGTGCCTCAACTACACTTTTTCTCTCCTCTATTTGCCTTCACCCCTTTCCACCTGGAGGACCCTGTCATGAGCTAGAATTATGCTACTAGTAAGTCAAGCAAGAGAAATTTCTAATGATTTAGGTCCATGTTCCACATATGCCCTGAACTTTAAATTATTACACTGGATTCTATGTCTGCTGGGAGATTTTTTTTTATTTTTGGTTAGAAAGGAACTAGTATGAATCAACACAATGACTTGAGCTCTGATCTAGAACTTGCTTTACATAGATATACATGAAAAGATGAAGGATGCATGAAGTGCTAGCTCTTCACCATATTTCCACAATTCATCACCTTTTCTCTTCTCCATGTACTGTACATTCTAATATCACAAATTCTCTCATAATCTGTACATTATTCCCTCCCTTATTCAAGGGGAAGTCTAGGATAAATATCGTAACAAATTACTAGAAAATTAGGTTACTTGAAACCTTAGCATTCAGCTGTCACTCACAAAAATATAACAAAGTGAGTTTTGCCTCTTAGTGACACTTATCTGAGTAATTCAGACTCAGGTGGCGAGATTTTATATTATATAACCATTCTGTTACATAGACCCTTGGCACATATTGCTTCCAACCTTCATTGACTGAAACAAATTTCCACAGAAGGTAGGGTTAAAAACAGGGCATAAAAATTTTGATGAATAACAATTATAAATACATTTTGAAAAAGACATGGTAGAGTCTACAATAAGCCCATCATCTGTACATTTATAAAAACACATAAAAACTTAGAAGTTGATTACATTTGCATATAAAACACCCACATTGTATTGCCGAAAACTTCAGCTATGCTGCTGTGTAAGTTATGCGACAGCCTGATAAAACTGGGCCAGCAGAAGGGAAAGTCAAAATGTAAAGGAAAAAAATGGTAGCAAAGGTATCTGAACAGATGCACTGTGGATAATTGTGCTGCTTCTTGAAAATTTCTTCTTGAGACATCTCATTTGTTTTTACCATATTCAACTCCTTTATTTATTTTATATGAAAAATATATCACTGTGTAAAGACTTTCAAAAACTTAGTTTGTGCAAGGAAAGAACCCAAAAGCCATTGTAAGAAGACAGACATAAACATAACTTGATATTAAAAAAGTCAAAAAAGGGTAAATTAATTAGAGGAGCATACAAAAGTAAAGCACCATAGATTGTTAAATCCTGATGTTATTACATAGAAGGTTCTCACAGTGTCATAAAATGTGCAGACTAAAGGTACAACCCACTCTTTATTTTTAATTGGATATTTTATTTACATTTCAGATGCCCTCCCCTTTTTCCATTTCCCCTCCCTAGAAAACCCCTATCCTGTGCTCCCTTTTCCTTTTTGCTTTTATATAATTTTTAAAAATGTTAATCAAAGGCTTTATAAGTATGGTAATGCTCAATCAGAAGTGTAACCTAATACCCAACCTAGATATGTAAACTATCTTTGACTGGTGGAGACACGTGAACATCTGCCTCCATGCTCCTTCTCTCTTTCTCTCTCTTTCTCTCTCTCATCACCTAGCTTCTCCTCTACTTCATCTTCTCCTCTCCTTACTCCATCTCTTCCTCTCCATACTCCTTCCCCGTTAGCTCCTACCTATCACCCTTCCTGTTAAAGTAAAACTTTTCTCTCAAAGTACATTTAGAGCATAATTATTCCTATTTGTACCAGTGAGGTACAAGATAGTCCTAATACCCAGTCTATCATTTTGTTGACTAACCAGAACCTCTGTCATCTCTCCTAACTAAGACACTTAGTTTTGAACCTGGCTTTTTTCTTGGCTTTAGAATGAATGTCAGCTGAAAACCATCCACTCAGATCTTTTCTTTCAAAGTAAATAGCCAGGATTGGCTATGAGAGTATAGGTCTTCAACCCCATCAGAAATCCAGAATGACTGAGTTAGCTGAAATTATGGGAAGCACAAAGCATAGCTTCTAAAACTTAGCCAATTTATAGAGACCACTGAATACCTGGACAGCTCCTATACTACCAAACGCTGGAGCATCAAATCTTCAGCCTTCTGGCCCAGAATCCTCTGACATATCTTATTGATGCAGAATTATTAAGGGCTGATTACTCTGTATAGGCAGATATAATCAGTTGACTATTCTGCAAGTGTGTCCTTTTCTGGACAGTAATTTGTATGCAGATTGAAAGAGGCAATTCTTGCCTAGTGGCTGTCTCCACACAACTGGAGTAACTCCAAGGATGCTCAATTTCTTCTTAGAATCCAAAACAGGAAGCTATCAGGAGCAGACAGATCTCTAATCAAAATGAACATTAATATAGAAATATTTGTAAAGTCAATTGTATAGACTTTTGATGTTTTGAAATTCAACTATCCATGTAAGGTAACCTGGACTGTTGTCTGTTAACTCCTCTCAGCTATTTCTAAATAAAATATAGAAAACACCCTAACAATAAGCTCAAAGCCATGAATTTGCTATAGTCCCTTAACTCATAGTCTAACCATCCCAAATCAGTTTAAAAAAATGTTAAAAAAGTACTGGGTCTAAGCCTTGTATTCCTAAATGTGTCATACAGGCACAATGCCCATGAGAGTATCAATATTCATCTCATTTTTCTATCAATAAGAAGCTCATATCAATGAAAACCTTAAATTTGAAATTAAAGTAAATTTTGTACCATTTAAGAAATTATAACTTCATTTTAATACTAATTATACAGATTTCTACCAATAGGTTATGACTATGCAATAAATCCTAGCTAATTTATCCTAGCTAATAATAATTCCCTGTTCCAACAAAACCACTACTTTTCCCTAGAAAGACAGCTCAATATTAACCACCTTAGTCCTCAAGCCCAGGGAATAGGGGTGCTGACTCTTCTTTAATTCTTCAAGCTGATTACGGGCGTTGAGATATTAGAAGAGGGGTGGGGTGGGAAGAGTAAATTGATAAGCCTCTGATGCTGTGTCTTCGCTGCATCCAGATGGAATTCCAGGACAATGGAGGTTTGAGCAGATCTGCTCAGTTTGCTTGATGAGTAGGTACACCAAGGCTGTGTATTCTGCAATATACAATTCTCAGAACAAGTTTTAGTATCAAGAAAAAAAAATTTTTTCCCTAGAAGGCTGACATTTTTTTAAAGATGTTGGTTCCAACAACTTTTCTTTTTTTCCCTTTTTTTAATTGATTATAATATTTACATTTCAAATTTTATCCTCTTATCCCATTTCCCTCACCACCCAGGAACCTATTATCCTATCCACCCTCCTTGTGCTTCTATGAGGGTATGATTTTCCAGTTTCTATGATGCTGTTTCCATTAACATAAACTGCCTCCTAGATTTCTAAATCCTTCCATTTGTGTTATTAAATCTCATATTTTTCTTTTTTTCTTTCTTTTTTTCTCTTTTTTCTTTTTTTCATCTCTCATTTTTTAATTGGGTATTATATTTACTTTTCAGATTTATCCCCTTTCCCCACTTCCTCCCACCACCCAGAAACCTCCTATCCCATCTCCCTTCCTCATGCTTCTATGAGGCTGTGCCTGCACCTACCCCCTACCCCCACTACCCTCTCTCCACCCTCACATCTCCCCCTCTGTGTTTGTTTTTCATGGGACCAAGAATCTCCTCTCCCACCTATGCCTGACAAGGCCATCCTCCCCTACATATACCTCTGGAGTCATAGGTCCCTCCCTGTGTGCTCCCAGGCTCTTAGTTTAGACTCTGGGCGGCTCTGCTTGTTTTGTATTGTTACTTTCCTCCTGGAGTCACAAACCCTTTCTTCTCCTTCAGTCTTCTCTCTAAGTTCTCCATTGGGAAACCCTTGATCATATCAGTGGTTAACTGTGGGCATCGTCCTCTAAATGTGTTAGTCTTTTGGCAGACCTCTAAGGAGACAGCTATATCATGTTTTTGACAGCATGTACTTCCAGTCATGCACATCAGGGTCTAGTTTAGGTGACTGTACATGCGATGGATACCCAGGGGGGAATGGTCTCCTGATGGCCCCTCCTTCAGTTTATGCCCCATGTTTTGTTTCCATAATTGCTCCCTTGAGTAAATTTGTTACTCGTTCTAAGTAGAACTGAGGCATTCCCTCTTGGTCTTCCTTCTTCATGAGAGTCATGTGGTCTGTGAATTGAGTCTTCACTATTTCGAGCTTTTGGGCTAACATCCTCTTAACACTGAGTAAATACCATGTGTGTTCTTTTATGACTGGGTTAACACACTCAAGATAATAATTTCTAGATCCATCCATTTACATAAAAATTTCTCAAATTCATTATTTTTAATAGCTGAGTAATACTTCATTGTGTAGATGTACCACATTTTTTGTATCCATTCCTCTGTTGAGGGACATCTTGTTTCTTTCTAGCTTCTGGCTATTATAAATAAGGCTGTTATGAACACAGTGGAGCATATGTCCTTATTATATGTTGGAAGATCTTCTGGGTATATGCCCAGGAGTGGTATAGCTGGATCCTCAGGTAATGGTATGTCCAGTTTCCTCAGGAACTGCCAGACTGATTTCCAGAGTGGTTGTACCAGCTTGCAATCCCACCAACAATGGAGGAGTGTTCCTCTTTCTCCGCATCCTCACCAGCATCTACTATCACCTGAGTTTTTCATCTTCGCCATTCTGACTGGTGTGAGGTGGTATCTCAGTGTTGTTTTGATTTGCATTTCCCTGATGAATAAGGATGTTGTGCATTTCTTAAGATGCTTCTCAACCATTCGAGTTTCCTCTGTTGAGAATGCTTTGTTTAGCTCTGTTCCCCATTTTTTAATAGGGTTATATGGTTGTCTGGAGTATAATTTCTTGAGTTCTTTGTAAATCTTGGATATTAGCCCTCTATTGGATGTGGGATTGGTTAAGAACTTTTCCCAATCTGTTGGCTGCCGTTTTGTCTTATTGACAATGTTCTTTGCCTTACAGAAGCTTTGCAATTTTATGAGATCCCATTTGTCAATTCTTGATCTTAGAGCATAAGTCATTGGTGTTCTGTTCAGGAACTTTTCCCCTGTGCCTAAGTATTCAAAGGTCTTCCCCATGTTCTCTTCTACTGGTTTCAGTGTATCTGGTTTAAAGTGAAGGTCTTTTATCCACTTGGATTTGAGCTTTGTAAAAGGAGATATGAATGGATTGATTTGCATCCTTCTACATTTGACTTCCAGTTGAACTAGAATCATTTGCTGAAAATGCTGTCCTTTTCCACTGGATGGTTTTAGCTGCTTTGTCAAAGATCAAGTGACCATAGGTATGTGGGCTTATTTCTGGGTCTTCAATTCTATTCCATTGATCTTCCTGCCTGTATCTGTACCAATACCATGCAGTTTTTATTACTATTGCCCTGTAGTACAGTTTGAGGTCAGGGATGGTGATTCCCCCCGAAGTTCTTTTGTTGTTGAGAATAGTTCTCCCTATCCTGGGTTTTTGTTGTTCCAAATAAATTTACAAATTGCTCTTTCTATCTCTATGAAGAATTGATTTGGAATTTTGATGGGGATTGCATTGAATCTATAGATTGTTTTTGGCAAGATGGCCATTTTTCTAAATTAATCCTGCCAATCTAGGAGCATGAGAGTTCTTTCCATTTTCTGAAGTCTTCCTTTATTTCTTTCTTCAGAAACTTGAAGTTCTTGTCATACAGATCTTTCACTTGCTTGGTTAGATTCACTCCAAGATGTTTTATATTGTTTGTAACTATTGTGAAGGGTGTCATTTCCCTAATTTCTTTCTCAGCCTGTTTATCTTTTGAGTATAGGAAGGCTACTGATTTGTTTGAGTTGATTTTATATCCAGCCACTTTACTGAAGTTGCTTATCAGGTTTAGGAGTTCTCTGTTGGAAATTTTAGGGTCACTTCAGTATACTATCATATCATCTGCAAATAGTGAAATTTTGACTTCTTCCTTTCCTATCAGTATCCCTTTGACTTCCTTTTGTTGTCTGATTGCTATAGCTAGGAATTCCAGTACTATATTGAATAGGTAGGGTGAGAGTGGACAGCCTTGTCTAGTCCCTGATCTTAGTAGGATTGCTTCAAGTTTCTCTCCATTTAGTTTGATGTTGTCTACTGGCTTGCTGTATATTTCCTTTACTATGTTTAGGTATGGACCTTGAATTCCAAGACTTTTAACATGAAGGGATGTTGAGTTTTATCAAATGCTTTCTCAGTATCTAGTGAGATGATCATGTGGTTTTTTTCTTTGAGTTTACTTATATAGTGGATTACATTGATGGATTTCCAAATATTGAACCATCCCTGCATTCCTGAGATAAAGCGTACTTGATCATGATGGATGATTGCTTTGATGTGTTCTTGGATTCGGTTTGAGAGAATTTTATTGAGTATTTTTGCATCAATATTCATAAGAGAGATTGGTCTGTAGTTCTCTTTCTTTGTTGGGTCTTTGTGAGGCTTAGGTATGAGTGTAATTGTAGCTTCATAGAACAAATTGGGTATTGTTACTTCTGTTTCTATTCTGTGGAAAAGTTTGAAGAGAATTGCTATTAGGTCTTCCTGGAAGGTCTGATAGAATTCTGCACTAAAATCATCTGGGCCCGGACTTTTTTGGTGGGGAGATTTTTGATGACTACTTCTATTTCTTTAGGGCTTATGCGACTTTTTAGATGGTTTATCTGCTCCTCGTTTAACTTTGGTACCTGGTATCTATCTAGAAAATTGTCCATTTCATCCAGATTTTCCAGTTTTGTTGAGTATAGGCCTTTGTAGGATCTGATAATTTTTCTAATTTCCTTTGTTTCTGTTGTTATGTCTCCCTTTTCAGTTCTGATTTTATTAATTTGAGTACCGTCTCTGCACCTTTTGGTTAGTCTGGCTAAGGTTTTGTCTATCTTGTTGATTTTCTCAAAGAACCAGCTCCTGGTTTTGTTGATATATTGTACAGTTCTTTCTGTTTCAACATGGTTGATTTCAGCCCTGAGTTTGATTATTTCCTGCTGTCTACTCCTCTTGGGTATATTAGCTTCTTTTTGTTCTAATACTTTCAGGTGTGCTGTCAAGTTGTTAATGTATGTTCTTTCCATTTTCTTTTTGAGGGCACTTAGAGCTATGATTTTTCCTCTTAGTCCTGCTTTCATGGAGTCCCACAAATTTTGATATGATGTGTCCTCATTTCCATTTAAATCTAAAATGTCTTTTCTTTCTTTATGTCTTCCTTGACCATGTTATCATTGAGTAGAGCATTGTTCAGTTTCCACATTTATGTGGGCTTTCCATTGTTTTTGTTCATGTCAAAGATGAGTCTTAGTCCATGATGGTGATAGGGTACAAGGTATTATTTCATTCTTTTTGTGTCTCTTGAGGCCTGTTTTGTGACCAATTATATGGTCTATTTTGGAGAAGGTACCATGAGGTGCTGAGAAAAAGGTATATTCTTTTGTTTTAGGATGAAATGTTCTATAGAAGTCAGTTAAGTTCAATTGGGTTCATAACTTCTGTTAGTTTCAATTTGTCTCAGTTTAGTTTCTGTTTCCAAGATCTGTCTATAGCTGAGAGTGGGGTGTTGAAATCTCCCACTATTATTGTGTGAGGTGCAATGTATGTTTTAAGCTTTAGTAAAGTTTCTTTTATGTATGTGAGTGCTCTTGCATTTGGGGCATAGATATTCAGAATTGCTAGTTCCTCTTGGTACATTTTTCCTTTGATGAATATAAAGTGAACGTCTTTATCTTTTTTGATTACTTTTGGTTGAAAAATGATTTTATTTGATATTAGAATGGCTACTCCACCTTGGGGCCATTTGCTTGAAGATTGTTATCCAACCTTTTACTCTGAGGTAGTGTCTGTCTTTTTCACAAAGGTTCGTTTCCTGTACGCAGCAAAATGTTGGGTCCTGTTTATGTATTCAGTCTGATAGTCTATGTCTTTGTATTGGAGAATTGAGTTCATTGATATTAAGAGATATTAAGGAATAATGAATGTTGTTTCTTGTTGTTTTTGTCATTGGCAGTGGAGTTATGTTTGTATAGCTACCTTCTTTTAGAGTTGTTGGCGGATTACTTTCTTGCTTTTTCTAGGTTGTAGTTTTCCTCCTTGTGTTGGAGTTTTCCACCAATTATCCTTTGAAGTGCTGAATTTGTGGTAAGATGTTGTGTAAATTTGGATTTGTCATGGAATATTTTGGTTTCTCCATCAATATTGATTGAGAGTTTTGCTGAGTATAGTAGTCTGGGCTGGTATTTTTGTTCTCTTAGGGCCTGTACGATATTAGTCCAGGATCTTCTGGCTTTTATAGTCTCTGGTGAGAAATGTAGTTTAATTCTTATAGGTCTGCCTTTATATGTTACTTTGTCTTTTTCCCTTACTGCTTTTAGTATTTTCTCTTTGTTTTGTATATTTGATGTTTTGATTATTATGTGACAGGAGGTATTACTTTTTTGGTATAGTCTATTTGGGGTTCTGTAGGCTTCTTGTATATTTAAGGACATCTCTTTCTTTAGGTTAGGGAAGTTTTCCTCTATAATTTTGTTGAAGATATTTACTGGCCCTTTAAGTTGGGAGTCTTCATTCTCATCTATACCTATTATCCTTAGGTTTGGTCTTCTCATTGTGTCCTGGATTTCCTGGATGTTTTGTGTTAGGAATTTTTTTCATTTTACATTTTCTTTGACTGTTGTGTCTATGTTTTCCATGGTATCTTTTGCACATGAAATTCTCTCTTCTATCTCTTGTATTCTGTTGGTGATGCTTGCGTCTATGACTCCTGATCTTTTTCTTAGGTTTTCTATCTCTAGGGTAGTCTCATTTTGAGATTTCTTTATTGTTTCTACTTCCATTTTTGATCCTGGACAGTTTTGTGTGATTCCTTCACCTGTTTGGTTGTGTTTTCTTGCATTTCTTTAAGGGCTTCTACCTGTTTACCTGCGTTTTTCTCAAATTCTTTGAGAGTGTTGTTTATGTCCTTTTTAAAGTCCTCTATCATCATCATGAGGAGTGATTTTAATTGAGTCCTGCTTTTCTGGTGTGATGTGGTGTTCCGGACTTGCTATGGTGGGGGAACTGGGTTCTGGTGATGCCAAGTAACTTTGGTTTCTGTTGTTTACATTCTTATGCTTGCATTTTGCCATTTGGTTAGCTCTAGTGCTACTCGCACTCACTGATTTTGATTGGAGTCTGCCTTTTCTGTTATCTTGGGTGTGTCAGAACTCCTCTGGATCCAGATTTCTCTATGATCCTGAGCACCAGCTGTTCTGGGTACAGTGGCTCCTCTAGGATATCTCAGGATATGGTGTCTCCATGTAAGTAGACCAGCTAGGTGTTTGCTGCTCTGAGTGTAGTTGCTCCTCTATGATGCTTCAGGATATGGTGTCCCCTGATCTGCAGCTCTGCGGTCCATGACCTAGCTGCAGCTCTGAGGTCCGTGACCTGGCTAGAATGTCGCTGGACCAGACGCAGCTTCCTCAGGGGAGCAGATCAGCTGTGGCTGCTCCATCCACCGGGAACCAGGCAAGGGGCCCAACCCACTCTTTAGAAAAGTATTTATTCTATTTCTCTTTTATCTATCCAAACCCTCCCATATGTCTTTCCTTGCTTACTCTTAAATCCATTGCATCATTTTGCATTAATTGCTACATACATATCTACTTATATACATTGATATTTCTTAATACTCAGTTTTATAAGCTGCTTAGTCTATATAATTTACCTGTATATATATTTTTTTTCAGGGCTTACTTTTTAGCACAAGATGACCAATTGATGTGTTCTTCTCTGGGGAAAATTATTTCTCCAACTTTCAGCATCCCTTAATTGCTTGTGTTTCTTTATGTTTGTTTGAGATTTCCTGAATATTCCCTGTCCACTGTATTATGTCTACTCTTGTTGTCCTTGTTAGTTCATGTATAGGAAATGATGTTGGTGAGACTCCATGGGTGTATCTTCTAATATTTCTAGGAAACACAAACTCATAGCAAAGTACCTGATCTTAAAATTATTCCATCTCCTTTTTTAAATGATCCCTGAGGCTTCAGTGCTATAGTCATATTGTACATGTATCAGTTGGGACTGAACTCCTCAACTCTGTATTTTGATTGATTGGAGTTTTTTTTGTCATGAGCTCTGTCTGTTGCAAAAATATATGCATCATTATTTCAACAGATTAATAGTAGAAATAACAAAACCTTTATTATTTATTTTTACATAATGACCCAATTTTTGTGTTCTTTGTTAATGAATCAGTAACTGTGTTCTCAGTCATTCCAGGATGATATTATGTTTCATTATTTTTCCAACCAAGTTTCATAAACTTGATACCTTATGGGGATGATATTTATTATATTAAATTCTCATGCATAGACATACAGATTATGAGGGATGTTCTCCTTTTATGGAGTAAAGAATAGATTGCTGGGGCATTTATCTTAATGCTACACACACACACACACACACACACACACACACGTTTGGTGTTTGCTTTATCAGCATGTATAACTCTCATTCTTAGTAATTTCTGTTATTGCTTTTATAGTTCATCTTTCCTCCTACCTTTAAAAATTCTTCTGAATGACTTAAGGTTGCCCAGATACGCCAGTATTATTTTTTTACCTCCATATTCTTTATTTATTCACATTTGTTATATACCTTTCCCATGGAGGGCAATTCATTCTTTGATGCCAGAGGTTAAGGTGTAAACATCTCTACATCTAGATGTATTCTGCATAAAAATCATATTGAAATGAGGCTTTTAAACCACAACAAAATATTTCTAATGTATCCTAAGGTGTCTTCACACAGCTGGAAAAGGAGAATAAGAAATTTCATCAGACAACAGTTTGACAAAAATATACATTATGTGCATTAACTTTTGTTTTCTTTGACTTTCAGGGAATATTGCAAACTCCCACCTTTATGTTTCAACCACAGAGAAAAGAATAAGATAGCCTAAATGACAAGAATAGCAAAGAAATCATAAACATGAGAAGCGAAGAAAAAGCAATGTCAGCATTGTGAGTCATAACAAGAGGAGCATGTGCTGGGGTTGAAATTTTCTTTCCCAGTTTTTGCAAGGGCGGCTGAGTTTTCCACTGCTTGCCACCTTCTCAAAATAGATGATGAGTACCATAGAGCCCATCTGCAGTGAGAATTGGTTAGTGACACATGACAACTTTACCCTGAAATGTATCAGCTTTCCAGTGGCTGTGTGATAGGAATATGTGCCTTGAAAATGGCATTTTACCCTTTCAGAACCTGTCATGATCAGTTTGCAAATATATCATGGGCATATTTTAATACTCTCTTCTTAAGAAGAACAGTTTTGGTTATACCCATAACACTTAAGACCTCATGCCTCACTAAAGAAGACTTGAGTCCTCTGAAATGCTCTGAACAAGACAGAAGCCTAGGGAAACTCAAATCACTCTTACTCATTTAGTCTTCAAACATAGTCGTGTGTATATATGTGTGAAATAATTTTAACTTCTTGCTTCTTTTACTTTTCCTAGTATTTTCTTTTGTATCTTCTGTTATAATGTAGCTTTCAGGAAATGCATGCAGACAAATCAAATCTTTACTTCTCTTTAGATGTATAAATATTTTATGCATTTATTTTCTAACTTTTTGATCCTTAACATCACCTGCAGATAATCGTGGATGGACTCAACTCTCTTCTACTAAGACCCAAACAAAACTTGTGTATCTTTTGTTTTAAACATGTTTTATCATTTATTATTTAAATAATTATTTACATTTATATCTGTAAACAATGTATTTTCCAATCCTATTGATTATGTGTGAATGGCTGTTATGACAACACAGGGTATGGACAAACTACCAATGGCCACATCTCCAAAGGTGATTTCCTCGACAGCCATTAACAACAAGTTGATGTTAAGCTAGAATATGGAACTCTGTAATCCACCCTTTATATATGTTGGAATATTGGCTGGTTTGGTTTTGAATAGGCAACCATAACTGTTGTGAATTGATTTGTGACTCAATTACATCATATCCAGAAGAAAGCATGCACTCATTATCTGACTCTTTATATACTATATTCTACAATGTACCTTGATCTTCTCTTCTCTGATACCTCATGAGAAGAAGCTAAAATAAAAGAATCACCTATGGCTAAGCATTCAGTACTACTGGTTCTCAGAACTTTGAGCATTAGCACTATCAATTGCAAACATAGCCTACCTGACAAAAATTGAGTTAATTTCAAGTATATTAACATAATCATAAATATTACAAAAGCAGTACTGGGCATATGTCCAAACATGAAATGATAAGTAAAGAAGAAAATTGAATATATATATATATATATATATATATATATATATATGTGTGTGTGTGTGTGTGTGTGACTGTATATACAAATGTAACAATAGTAATTGAAGATTAAAACATTAATTTAGGAGAAAGAAGTTATGAGAAAAGTGGGAGATGGAGAGGGGGACATCACTGACATAGATGTAGTGTTCTTGTATAAAATGTTTTGTTAGATATTTTATTTATTTACATTTCAGATGCCACCCCCTTTCCCCATTTCCCCTCCCTAGAAACTCCCTATCCTACCCCCTCCTTCTTTTTGCTTTTATACCATTTTAATTACATGCAAGTATTAAGGTCAGTTCTATGTTGAGGGTCTAGCAATACAATAGATGCAAATAGTCAAGGAATAAGCAAAACAATAAACACAAATCGTCAAAAAACAAGCAAGGGAATAAATAAAATTCTGTTTCTAAGGGCTTAACAGCATGACCAAAATATCTGAGCCAACTACCCTGTCCTAGCCCAAAGTAATTTTCATGTCTGAAGCCTACTTTCTTGTTCTAACCTAAATTCCTGCCTGAAATTACCTTTTTGTTTTTAGCAACATCAACATGTTGGCAGACAAAGTACATGGCTTGAACCTGAAAATGGACCCCCAGATAGAGTTATTAAATTAACAGACTGGCAAGCAAAGGACAGGTAAGATTCTGCACATGGCCTTATCAACCTAAGATAGAAGTGCATTGCTTTTGATAATGCATATTCCATGACTGATGAGGAAGACATTCTTGGCAGAACAATCTAAAGCAGACTCAGTCTTGTTTATGAAATAAAAAAAGGGGAAGCGAAGAGTTTTGGGGGCTGTTTGGCAAAAATCTAACATGTGCCAAGAACAAGAAAATGGGCTGCCTGGTGGGAATATGACATTGGCCAAGGAAAAGGATGTGGGCTTCAGGCAGGAATCTGACATTAGGCTAGAACAAAGAAGTAATTTCAGGCAGGGAATCTAAATATTAGGCTAGAATGAGGAAGCTCTTGTATAAAATTATCAAAATAAATTAAAGTTTAAAAGAAGGTAGTTTGATAGTATAATCTTTCTTATATTGTCACATTCAATTAGAAAAAAAAAGTTTTCTTCCAAATCTGTCAGGCCTCCATTTCACCAGGACAACAACTAGCTTGGGTCAGTACTGTAGCATGCAGAGTCTGGCACAAGGTAATTAAACAGATGAGGTTTCTTCCCAAGGTTCTTGGATAGTAGCTTCCAGCACTCTGAAAGCTAGCCAGCAGAGAGAAGTTTTGGGGGAGCAGCACTGCCTACCCTTTTCAAACTTTCTCTTATATATTATATATTTTTATATTTAATATTATATATGGTATACTGTTTTACATTTTCATGTGGATGTGGAGGCAGAGGAGAGCAGGGAAGTCTACATGAGGTAACTATGTCTAAGAACTTGTGTATCTATTTTTACCACTAAGGATTATTCTAATCTTAGGCAACTTTAAAACAAACAAACAAACAAACAAACAAAAACCAGTACAAACACAGAGTAGAAGCTTGGGTATTTGCATCAGAAATTTAGGATTTGAATTAAACACATTTCATTTTCTTTTTTAATATGATGATATGAAAAAATTCTCAGTGCTTCTGTGTCATCATAAATAAATATGTGATTTCAAATTCACTGTTCAGGTGCACATTTATAGCTGGAAAAGACATTTGAATAACAAAAACAAAAGTAACATATGATCCTTTGTACTAATTTTTTTTTCTATTTCTACCAGGTGTGATTTGAAATTGTAAATAAACTAAGCAGATTTAGATGGTTTGAGTTAGTCAGAAATTTACATGACAGGAGAAAAACTTAAAAATAATCTAGAAGACGAAAACACTGGATACAAATATACCTGAAGTTAGGCAGAAAGGCACAACTTAATTTAACTGTTGATGAAGTCTAAGTCATGCAGACATTGTTGATATTCAGCTCCACCACTTGCTCTATAGGTAGAACCTGTGGACAGATAGAGTACACTAGAAGTCAAGGCAGGCCTAGTGTTCTTTTAAATACAACATTAATTATATAAAATATCTGATAAATCTAAGATATTGTACCGTTTTTGAACACTGTTTATTCATTTTGTTACATTTGCACAATAATAAAGACTTAGTGAACAAATTCTCCTTGACCACAGTTTCACTACCCATTGTTCATACTCCTCATTCCATGCCATCCTTCATCAGTGTATGATTTTTAGTTACATAAAAATGACATGGGTGTTTTAGTGAATTCTTAAATGATTTTGAATCAATACTATAAGAACACACATATATAATATATATAAACATATATTTATGTATAATCATATATGAAAAAGATAATGTTCTGGACATTAATTTTTCACAAATTAACATGTTTATTGTTCTTGCCAATTCCTCCTCACTCCATTTACAAGTGAGGAAATAGAAGCGTTATTTTTATGACCAGAAAAATCTTAACCCTACTATTTATTTAGATATCCTTGTTCACAGTAAATATTAGCTTTTACCCATATTAAGGTCAAATAGTGACGTTGAAACTTATTTGTGTGTGTGTGTGTGTGTGTGTGTGTGTGTGTGTGTGTGTGTTTGTGTGTGTGTGTGTTTGTGAATCTGTTTGTGTATGTATATTACTTAATGCTTGTAACATTTATATCATATAACTTCATATACACATATATATTTGTAACATATGCTGGTAAATAGTCGAAAAGTTAAGTTCACAGTTATACTAGGTTCCATAATGTTCACACAATGTCAGAATCAGTTTTCTAATGTAATATTCACAGATGTCACTGATTTAATCAGCAATTATTAAATACTAAGTACCTGAAGTTCTATAGCTTAGTCTTCAGGATTATGTAAAATCTTTGCTCTTTTAATTTGAGTGTCATCCGCCCAAGGATGCAAATATGTTTCATAAAAAAGACAAGGAAATAAATCTTCCAACAACAACAAAAAATAAACAAACAGAAAACTTTGCAAACAACAAAAAAGATAAGAGATTAAAACACAGAAAAGATAAGGAAGATAAGGTAAGGATGGAGACAAGGAAAGAAATAGGAAGGGAGAGATGATTGTTTCTAAGATGAAAATCAGCTAAGGGTAGGAAAGATGCTCCTCATGTCAATACTGAGATTGTTCAGGCTGTCCTTTTTTCTGAATCAAACTCTCTTGATTACAATTTGACAATAATACAAGATAGGTAATGACATTCCCAGTCAAGAAGGATAGCCCATGGATGAACAGATACACAGAGCAAACAAAGAAGGAAAAGGGCATGATTTGATTATCCTCCCAAAAATATGTTTCTATAAAAACTATGAAGAGAATTACAGAAAGGCAGAAACATAAAGTGTCATCAAAGCCTGTTTTGACCACAAGTCAAAAGAATAACACATTAATTAAATGACAAATAATTAAATAATTTATTGTGTTAAATAGGTGAGACCTTTTAGAATATATAAAAAACAGGTGCCTAATGTTTAAAATAATATGAAAATATTTTCAACCATCTACATTAACACAATTCACAATACTTGGTTTTTGTATTCAGTCATGTTATGCTTTTTATTTTTGAGACAATATCACAATAAATTTCTTAGCATGGCCTAGCCTACTCTGTAGCTTAGGCCGACATCTCTTGAATCTATATTTCTTTATATTAGTCAGGAATATAGGTCTGAGTCACCAGGTTTGGTTGTATCTTTTTTATCTATATTAACAACAATATTGTTTAGGTGATAGAAATAAATAGGATTCTTTTATCTTAATATTTTTATTATTTATATACTTTACATTCAGATCACAGCTTCACCTCCCTCCTTTCCCCCTAGTTCCTTCCTCTCACCTCCTTCCCCCATCTACACTTATTCGTTTTCTCCTCAAAAAATTGGGTGGCCTCTCCTTTATTATCAACCACATTTGGCATTTGAAGTTTCAATAAGATAAGGCACATCTTCTACTGAAGCTAGAGAGCCCAGTTTGAGGAAAGGAATCCAAAGGCAGGTAAGACCCTGTTCTCTCTCTGTTAGGAGTCACACAGATAGACACAGTTGCACAATTGTTTTTTTGTGTGAAGAGGGTTTATGTCCAACCCAATCATGCTCTCTGGTTGGTAGTTTCATCTTTCTGAGCCACTATCAGCCCAGGTTATTTGATTCTGTAGCTTATCTTGTGTTGTCCTTGACCTCTCTGGCTCTTTCTATCCTTCCTCCTCCTCTTTCACAGAATTCTTCAAGCTCTGCTTAGTGTTTGGCTGTGGGTCTCTACATCTGTTTCCATCAGCTGCTAGATGAAACCTCTTTGATTACAGTTATGCTATGATCCTGTCTGCAAGTATAACAGAATACCATTAATAGTGTCTGTGGTGGGCTACCTTACATGGCATGGTTTCAAGCTGGGGCAGTCATTGGTAGGAACTCCCCTCAAATTCTGCTCATCTTTTATGCCTGTACATCTTGTAGGCAGTGCAAATCATACGTTAAAAGTTTTGTGGCTGCATTGATATCCCAATTCCTCCACTGGAAGTCTTTCTTGGTTGCAGGATATGGCTATTTCAGGCTTCATTTCCTTCACTGCTAAGTGTCTTAGGTAAGGTCATCTGAAAAGATTCATGGTATTTTCTACTTTATTAAGTTTCTACTTCATCCCAGAGATGACCTCTCTATTCCAGTTCTCTCTCTTTCTCTTTCCTCACTGTACATGATCCTTCTGATCCTATGGCTACTCTCTCTGCCATTCAGTCCCATCCTTTCATTCACCCCATTCTCTAAACTATTTCCTCTTCTCAGTGAGATTTAAGAGACCATGTTGTGGATGCTACTTGCTATTTAGCCTCTTTGATTCTTTGGATTGTAGCATGAAAATCCTGTACATTATAGTTAATATCCACATATAAGTAAACTTAGACCATGTTTGTATTTCTGGGTTGGGTTACCTCATTTAGGCTCATCTTCTCAACTTCAATTCTGTTCCCTACAAATTTCAAAATGTCATTGTTCTTACAAGTTGTGCAATACTCCATTGTGTAAATGTAGCACATATTTTTTTATCCATTCTTTGGTTGAGGGACAGCTAAGTGGTAGGTTGGTGCTATTAATAATAAAGCTGCTATGAACATAGTTGAACAAGAGTCCATGTCGTATGATTGAGCTTCTTTTGGGCATATGCCCAGAAGTGGTATAGCTGAGACTTGAGGGAGAACTATTCCCAGTTTTTTGAATCAACACTCATTAGGAAAATTTGCCTGAAATTCGTGTGTGTGTGTGTGTGTGTGTGTGTGTGTGTGTGTGTGTGTGTGTGTGTG
>JANHMN010000004.1:75197391-75263923 GCA_030674055.1 Rhabdomys pumilio | reverse complement strand
TATATATATATATATATATATATATATATATATATATAATTTTACAGTCTATTAATGGGATTTATACTCTATAGAACATACATTTAGCCAAATTATCTGAAGCTTGTGTCAAATCTGTGATGACCCTATTACAAACATAATAGAAACTGACCTACAAGACTAAAACTCCTCAAGCCAAGAATATTGCCTTGTTCTTTTTGTCTGGAAATTTATTCTACTAAATTTATAAGTGGACTGGCTTAAGTGCTATCCATTTGTCAGGGCTCTTTCAGACCCTTATGACAACTATTTAATTTAAACTAAATGAGGAATATTCCTTTCTATTATTATTTTAACATGAGAAAGAAAGCATTACGAACTTATGTGATTTTTGTGAGGTCTATACCTACTAAGGAGATGAGATAGATGCTCAGCTTGGTTTACCTGATTCTAAAACCTTGGTTTACCTGATTCTAAAACCTTGAAAATTTTATCAAACTATGTCTTATTAATTAATAGTGATACACATTCCTCCTCCTCACTCTCTCCCTCTGGGTCTTATACATTTTCAAATTCCTATCTCTTTAGTTTTTTCATCTTTTTACCTCATTTCCTTTTCTTTGTACTTTGCCCTCTATCCTTTCTTTGCCTTTCTAGAACTGACGACAGGCTGCCCCAGATAACCCTCAATGTATTTGCAAAATGTACCTTGTTTTGGTCTCTCTCATTAGACCATTTCAGCCCTATTCTGACTTGGCATTCCTTGCCATGACTCCCTAGCCAGTGAAAATGCCTTTAAAATGTACATTTGTCCCAGCACTTTCTGAGGAAATGTACATTCCCATAAGGCCCCATTTAATTTTTATCACCAGCACCACTAAAATAACTGCTCTCAATACATCCATTCCCAGTGTTTGCAGCCAACAACTCTACCTTCCGGTGCTTCCTCTGCTTTTTTCAAACCTGTCAGGGAAAAGTGTTCAAAAATATTTCATTTTGTTGCTACTCAGAACAGCAAGTTTTCATCCGCACCATTTCAGGGACCATGAGTCAGTGCTGAGAACTGACTCTTGATTTCTTCAGATTTTCTCAGGCTGGGAAATGCACACAGCTCTGTGTCTGTCCCTGATCTCGAATAAAACATTCCCAGCATTTGATTCAGTTACTGAAACTGTGCCTTCTTTCCAACCTAACCCCTTCAGATGAGTTGTTTGAAATATCTCTGGAAACTTCCAAACACCGGAGAAGAGTACACCATCAAAAGCTTATATTAAACTCTCAAGAACATGACAAATGATTCAGTCTGCCACAGTGCTGAACTTGTGAACTTAGAAGCTGTTTGTCTTCTGTCTGGTTCTATGAACTTTTCCTGTTCTAAGATAGTAACTAAAAGACTCAGAACTTATGCCATTCTATCCCAGAGATTCTCAGATTTTATGTGTGTCATAATTACTTTGGGAGAAGTATGAATTCTTCTTTGTAAAATGGGGAGTCCCAGGAGAAGGAAGAAAAAAGCGAAATCTGACAAAGAAATGAATTGAGGGCTGGAGAGATGACTCGGTGGTTAAGAGTGCTTCCTTGCTGCTCTTTCATAGGAATACATTCTGTTACCCATGCCAGACTTCTCACAGCTGCATGTAACTCCACCTCCCAGAAATTGCAGGCCCTCTTTTGGCCTCTATATGTGTCTACAAACACATAGGCATGCATACACAGGCTCACGCACACAATCACACTCGAGTGCACAAGCACCCACACACATGCACACATATACACATAATCAAAAGTAAAAACAAAAGTCTAGAAAAAAATTAAAAAGGTAAAAAGAAAGATTAAAAGGAAGTATCATAAGTTAAATACATTTGGAAAACATGGCAGTAAATAAAATTAACCATTTCTGTATTTTCTAATGTTTTATAGGATGAAAATATTTCATTATAGATTCTCCAAATTTTAGAAGGTCAGGAAATCCATGGATTTGTTTCTCATTTATCATTGTTAAATTAAAGTTTAATGTGCTTTTGGTTCCTTAAAAAATGTATACAGCCATCTGTATTATTCATACCTTAATTAATTTATTCATACATAAATCTATGCATGCACCTATGTATAAGTAATTTAAGCAGTAACACTAAGTCTTGACTGTCGTTGACTCTTGAGATCAGAAATGTGAAAATGAATGTGATAAAATTCCAGTAGACAACTGGTGTAGTACTTTGTTTTCTATCAGGAGTTGAAGCTGAAAAAATATTAGGACATGGAAATAGACTAGAATTGAGAGCATCTTTTGTTTGGCCTACCTGACATGGTATATGGTATATATGGTATATGCATATCAATATGCATAAAACTACTATGCAGGCATCTAGGAGAGAAACAATTAAACAGGGTTATCTAACTACAACACCTATAAATCATGATAATGACCAGCACAGCAAGATTTCCCAAAAGATGCAATAAGTGACAGTTGGACATTGGTGATAACAAGATAACCAACAGCCTTTTATTTGGACTCAAATCCCACTCAACAGAAGGTAAATCATTCCTGCTACTGCAAACCTTCCTGAGGCTAAGTGTGCTCATGGAATTTATAAGAATCTACTACTACCTCTTTGTCAGATATGTATAATCCCTTTCTATCTTCTTGAACACACATATATGTGTAGCTACCAGCTTTCATCAATCTCTTTTTTTATAACAAATGCAGACTATCACAGAGAACCATAACTGGACATAATGCAAATATCAACAAATATAAAGGAGACTAGCTCAAATACATGCATCTACTTCACAGTTATCAAATATATGGCTCAGAGAATGTTAGGAAAGAACCTAAAAGAACCAGAATACCAGAAAGTCTGCTGTGGAACAGTCTCCCTTGGAAATGTTTATATAAACAAGAAAGGAACAATGGCAATATTAATGGGCATATTAATATGAAAAGGGAACATTTTTGTGAGTTACCACCCCTGTGGGAGGGGGGAACTCCTAGGAAATAATGAAAGGTGGGAGGAAAATTATCCTTTTCTCAAAACAAACCCTCCTGCTCATTGTCCAACGATGGGTGAAGAGTCTTGAATCATATTCAAACCATCAACAAATATAAATGCAGCAATTTGTATTTTATATGCTTGTATGTAGATGCATACTTCTACCCATGTATGCATGTAGCAATACTAGCAATAGCAATAAAAATCAAAGAAAAAGAGGCTATTTACTTGAGAGTGGAGCAGCAAGGAGCACTACCTACTTCTCAGAGTCTCTGGAATCCTGGTGTACTCTCTACAAGCAAGCATCTAACATGTTGCTGTGTGATGGTCTTTTGGGGAACATATAAAGGTGGATACTTGGGAAGAGACTAGAATCAGGAAAGGAAAGAGAGAAAATAATATAATTATTTTTCAGTTAAAATATTTATTTTAGAAAGACTCAAAAATCCTCAAAAAGTCACTGTTTTAGAAAACGGACATTTAGATGCATACACTACAAAACAAAGTCTTAAGTGGTATAATGCAGAAAGAGAACTACGAGAGGTCACAGTGTGGAAAACCAATTTTCTCATTTAGCTTAAAGTGTACTAATTCTTCTGTGCTGCTGGCTATCGTCTCCTCTGCAGGCTACTTTATTGGATATTGTACACTTCAGGAAAGTGGCATGGCTAATCTAATCTCATGATTTGTGTTTTGTGAACTCGGTGACACAGAATGCATTCAAAGAAACCCATGAAAAATTTTAGCATGACAAACTTCTGTGAGAGTGGTCTTGACAAAATGTTTGAGAGAACAGAAAGAGCTCAGCAAGCATCAAGAATAGCTAGACTATTTTGTTCCAGCTAAAGATGTTTCCAAGTTAAAGAAAAAAATATAGCACAAAGCGGCTGATTTTGAGTCCCTGATAAATTCAGGCCCATCAGTGTGTCTTAAGTTAGATCCACAGCAGGTTTCTCTGCTACTTTTTGGATCTTTTTCATTTCTCCATCCCTAAAACTTTTTGCTCTGGTTGGTTCTTAGGCTCTTTTTACCATGCATGCCTTCTGTGAAGCGAATGCCCTTTTTTTTGAGCTTTCTCTGCAGTCCGAGCTTCATCCATACACACCACTGACTCCTAGTAACAGAAAATCAGCTGATCAGAGAGCAGCAAGGAGCATTGCCTACTTCTCAGAGGCTCTGGAATCCTGCTGTACTCTCCGCAAGCAAGCATCTAACATGTTGCTGTGTGATGTTCTTTTGAGGATGAAGTATACCATACAAAACCAAATTCTCATTTCTTATAAAATTGTCTTTAAAAAAATATCTTTCTGTCTCAGAGGGAGGTTGCAGTTGAAATAAACTTCAGAATAGCTTTGTTAACTTTCATGACAAAGCCAATACACATGTACAGTATTTGATATATTTTAACATAATTCAGGTGAATTTAGTATTTGTTCAGAAAGATATTGTGTGTTTAGTTCCTTTCTTGAGATTCTTTTTATGTGACCTGAGAATTCAAATAATTGAAGAAGAAAATGTTGCTAACTGCAGCTGAAATTTCTTTCAAGCATTTGTTCTGGGTTATATTAGCTAACTTAGCTATTTAGGAGGCAGCTACCTAATAAAATTACTAAGCCTGTCTGTGGCTCTGAAGACTAGTGAAGGTTAGTTGGAAAGCAGTAAAACTGGAAAACTTTTCCGGAGAGTACAACTAAACTGGTAGAATTGTGTAGTATTTTCCTATTGGAAAATTTCTTTCATGTATTTTCATACATCTTAATAAGATTAATTTTACCTTTGAAGAAGTTGAGGATCAGAAATTATATATACATATCCTAAATAAAATTATGGCTCATTTACACAATAGAATACTACTATGCTATTAAGAACAAGGACATCATGAATTTTCAGGGAAATGGATAGAACTAGAAAAAGTCATCCTGAATGATATAACTCAAACCCAAAAGGACATGCACGGTATGTACTCACTAATAAGTGGGTATTAACCAATAAAGTACAGAATACCCAGGATACAAGCCACAGAACTCAACAAATCTAACAAGCCGAAGGGCCCAAGTGAGGACACCTCAATCCCACTTGGGAGAGAGGAGAAAGAAATCACAGGAAGGAGAAGAGGGAGGAAAGAATGTGGGTGGGAAAGGTGATAGGGAGGGGAAGTGGGGAACAGGATCAGCTATTGGGGAAGGGAACAGGAGTAAAGCCCAGAGGGCCAGCAGAAAGAATGGAAACCAGCAATCTCATGAGATAGGAGGTGGGGGGACACTCTAGAATGTAAAAGAGACCTGGGAAGTGAGATATTTTTAGGACTCAAAAGGAGGGACCTTAGATGAAATACCCTACAGTGGGGAAAGGGAACTTTTAGAGGCCACCACCAGTATGGAGACAGGGTATTTATCTAGTGGAGGGATGAGGTTACTATCTTTCGGTCAAAAACTCTAATCCAGAATTGTTCCTGCCTGAAAGAACTGCAGGGATAAAAATGGAAAAGAGCCTGAAGAAAAGGAGGTCCAGCGACAGGCCCAAAATGGGATCCAGCTCAAGGGGAGGCCCCAAGGCCTGACACCATTATTGATGCTATGGTGTACCCACAAAAGAGGGCCTAAATACTGCCCTCTAGAAGACCCAACAAGCAGCTATTTACAACCTACGAGTGAACAGAAGAAGCTGACCCCTGTGGCTGGATTAAGAAAAAGCTGAAAGAAGCTGAGAAGAAGGGTGACCCTGTAGTAAGACTACCAGTATCAACTAACTTGGACCCCAGAGATCTCTCAGAAACAGAGTCACCAAACAGGCAGCATACACAAGCTGATATGAGGCACCCAACACAAATACAGCAGAAGACTACCAGGTCTGGACTCAGTCAGAGGAGATGCACCTAACCTTTAAGAGACTTGAGGCCCCAGGGAGTGGGGTTGGGGGATGGGGGCATTCTCTTGAAGACTGGGGCAAGAGGAGGAGGAGGTATGGGATGTGAAACAATCAGAGGGTGAACCAGTAGTAGAATAAAGCTCAACTATATATTAATAATATATATATATATATATATATATATATATATATATATATATATAATAAAAGAAAGAAATAGAAATGTACTTCTTGAAGAAAAAAAAACATAAATATTTAAAATGACCTTGAAAATTTACCATCAATTTTACAGTCAAGGAAATAAGGTTTAAAATAATTGAATTTTTTTTGTTGCTGGTACTGTTGTGGTTTATTTTAGGATTATAAACATATTTGTGATGTGGGCAGCACTAAACCTCAGGTGTCCTGATAACAAAAGAGAAAATAAAATTGGTCCCTAGAAATCAAAATTGCATAAATGGAATCCTATGTGCTATTGATATCCATTAAGATGGGTGAATGTTTTATCTTTTTTTCTGATTGATTTCCAATGGCCAGCAGCTCTGAACATTTTTGATGTTTCTTGTTTTGAGCAGAGTCATCTTTCAGTCAGACACCCTTTCAAGTAGATGATCTTTAAACAAACTCATCTGTTAAGAGTCACCCAGAACTTGAAACACTAACAAAATGGAATAAATATTTTTTTATTTCTGGAAGGATTCTTCTTTATCTGTTTTTTGTTTAGATGTCAGGGGTGGGGCATTTGTAATTACTTGTAAGGTAGATTGCCTGAAATGTTACTTTAAAAATATTTTAGTGTTTTTTATTTAAAATATTTAAGATATAAATATTATATTTATATTTTACATTATATTCATAAGATATAAATATTTAAAATATTTAATTAAAATGTGGTTCACTGTTCTCTTCCCATCCTCAAGCCCCTCCCAGCTATCCCCCTCCAACACCTCCCAGGTACACTCCCTCATTCAAAGTGATAGTCTTCTTTTCTTTGACTATTATTACTAGATGCATATATATATATGCATGTAAAAATATACACAGACAAATAAATAAAGCCTCCTGAGTATGTTTCTGGTACTTGTATGAATAAGGTTTCAAGGCTAGCCTTTCAGCATTGGACAACAAATAAGGAAGATCATTCCTGGAAGAGTCAAGTTACATTTCTCCATGCAGGCTTTAGTTTCTCCATTTCTTTAACTCATGGTGGGACATCACACACTCTTTTCTCCTTTCATGTTAACATATCCGTTGGTATTGTCATCATTCCAGTCTTGTTTTACAAGCATTTTCAAGAGAGACTATTTCACAGCAAACTTTTGCCTCTTACCCTCTTTCTACCCCCTCTTTCACAATGTTTCCTAAGTCATAGATGCCTTTAACTTTGATGTATGGATTGAGGCTAGCGTGCACAAAATCTGTTGAATCAACATATTGTTCAGTTGAGGTTTTCCATGATGGTCTCCATTTGTTATAAAAAGAAGTTTCATTATAAGGGATGAAGATACTATTTTTCCATGGGCACAAAATGAAATATTAGAATGTCATTAGAGACTCTGTTGTTTCAGTAAAGTAGAAGTTACAGGTTATCTTCCATGATCAATGACTTTACTAGCTCTGGGTAGTTGGCTATGATTCCAGTACCAGTAATTGTTATCCTCTTGTTTGTCTGGTCTTAAACTTGTCAGCAATATTTTGATTATGACTAAGTTATGTGTATCTCTTTTGCACACTTAGGTTTATCATACCATGGTGTTAGTTGTCTTCATTCATAGGCATACTATCTGGGTTAAATGGTTGATTCTTTGTCTCTTTTAGAATCCTTTTCCTGGAATCTTCCAGAACCAATAAAGCTAGTCCTCAGGGAAGAGGCTTTAAGGTTGGATTCAACTTGGGGTGCCAGTGGATGCTGTGTTAACATGCCTGGTATTTTCAGCAATGGGGATTTACTTTGCAGCTCTGGAGGTGGAAATTAAGAGCAATAATATGCAATAATAAGAGCAATAAGCCCAAATAAGCCTTTTAAAAAATGGGGTAGAGAGCTAGGCAAAGAATTCTCAACTGAGGAATCTCGAATGCCTGAAAATTACCTAAATAATCATCAGGGAAATGCAAATCACCTGAGGAGCCAGCTATACAGCACTCATGGACATATACCCATAAGAGCCTCCACCATACCACAAGGACACATGCTCCACTATGTTTGTAGCAGCCTTATTTATAATAGCCAGAAGCTGGAACGAACCCAGATGTTCCTCAACAGAGGAATGGATGAAGAAAATGTGGTACATTTACACACAAAAAAAATACTACTCAGCTATTAAAAATGACTTCATGACATTTATAGGCAAATGAATGGAAGCAAACACTGAAGGAAAGGCCATCCAGAAACAGTCCCACCTAGGGATCCAACCCACTTGCAGACACCAAACTCCAACACTATTGATAATGCCAAGAAGTGCTTGCTCACAGGAGCCTGGTATAGCTGTCCCCTGAGAGACTCTGCCAGAGCCTGACCATTATAGATGCAGATGCCTTCAGCTGACCATCGGATTGAGCAAGGCAACCCAAGGGGAATTGTTAGGAGAAGGACTGAAGGAGCTGAAGGGGTTTGTAACACATAGGAAAATCACTATCAACCAAGCAAACCCCCCAGAGTACACAGGGTGGAACCCATGCCTCCAGCTGCATATGAAATGGAGTATGGCCTTCAATATGGGGGGAGTTCCTTATTTCTGTGAAGGTTTGATGCCCCAGTATAGGGAGGTCCTAAGGTAGTGTGGCAGGAACTAGTGGGTGGGCAAGGGAGATCCCTCACAGAAACAGAGGTGATGGGGCATGGAATAGAAGGTTTGTGGAGGGGAAATTGGGAAAGGAGATAACATTTGAAATGTAAATAGACAAAATACTCTATTTAAAAAAGAGAGAAAATACAATAGTATTAGCAGAAACTAGGAAAATATAAAGGGAGCGTTGTGGAGAAAGGCAGAGGAGCAGTAGGAGAAAAATTAGAGAGAATAATGAAATAAGGAGAAAATTGAGAAAATGTGGGGCTCTAATTAATGAGAAGCAAAAGAAAGGTAAAAGAAAAGTAAGGATATCTGAAAACATTATGTGGGGCAAGTGAACCATGCCACCAAACAGAAGAACTGGTACAGCTGAGTAAGCCCAAGTCCCGAGAAACTCAAAATTGAGTATGGTAGCAAATTCTAATTCTAATTGCTCATAAAACCCCACTGAGAGGACAATGTCAATCAGTCATGTAGGGGAAACACCTGAGGTCTTTCCCCATGCCAATAAAGCATCACTAGCATCTCAAAATGATCCAAGGGGAAACATCTACTCCTGGATCACACTCCACATCTCAGTGTTTATAAAGTCTCTATCCACATGTAATAAGTGCACAGGTTATTTCACTGAGAATCTTCTCAGAGTTTGTATTTACTGAGCTATAACACTTTGTGGAAGAGTTGACTCTTGGAAGCATTCACTGCATCCAGTACTGGAAGTTAGAACTGCCTAGCAGGCTAGGCTCATACCTCTGTCTTTCCTACTGTGTATACTCACTGTGGCCTACTGTTGCTCCCTCTGCTACTGGCATTGGCACTGCCACAGTAGCAGGTGAGACCTCTGACCCCAGCTCTCTACCCTGTGTAGGCTTCCCTTCTGTAAGCCTTTGGCCATTTCCAGCCAGACCAGAGGCCCCCAGAAACTCTGATTCCACAAAGGACGACAGAATTATCAAGAATCATACTATTAACTATTTACCCCAAAATAACTACCAAAAACATTTTCTGTATATAAACATTTATAAACAATTTAAGTAATTTTTTAATATCTGGGATGACCCTGATTCCACAAGTCAGAGATAATCTAACAAAAATCCCATTACCAAGCGTGAAAAACCCACCTTTTGAGTTCTTGGTCAGAGTTGCTCAAGAGAGTCCCAAATAATCATTGGTTATTGTTATTGCTTGTGATGGCACCCTATGGATATTAGGTTGCCCCCTATTGTATAAACCTTTTTAATTGTTTATAGAAGTTTAACTGAAACTATTTAATAAACCCAATTACCTTAATAATGTTGTCAAAAGGCAAACAAAAGAACAAAATTATACTTTTTAAAATGATAGAAAGATATATTGGGTGGTGTTCTGTTACATAAACATAAAAAGATTCATATTTTAAATATCAGTTCAATAATGTGATACAGGCCTCTGTAATCATATTGATTAATGCTTATTTAATCAATTTGTAGTCAAGTTGCAAAAGACCATGACGATATATAGTGGTAAATATGTTAATGTCACATCTAAATTTTTGGCAAATCCTATTAGCAACCTACTATCTCGACTCCCACAATGAGATTGATCCCCCTCCCTCCATGGAGACTAGTGCTGCCTCAATCAATCTAATGTCATTTGTATAATAATGTGGAGCACAGATTTTACTTGAACTTTCTCTTTTTTTTTTTTTCACCTTGTAATTCAATGTCAGATTCTCAATTGTGTGGAGCACTGGATTTCCAATTTTTCTTTAAGATGATCTTCCAAAGTTTATTTGACCTCATTGTTAAGGCGTATTTTCTAATAGTTACACTGATTTCACTTCTAGATTCTGTTCTATAAGCCTATTTAAATGCTTTGGGGGTAATGTCAGCAAGATTCCTCCTTCTGTGTGCATAGTTTTCAAATATTTATATGGTTAGTATTTCCCTCCTTAGCTCTGCTTTGTTTGTATAGACATTACCTAGTTCTTTTAATCTTTCCCCATAAATCAATCCCTCTAGTCTTTTAATCATGCTCCCTGATGTTCTTTGAATCTCTTCCAATTTCTTGACAGCTCTCTCATGTTGAGATGCCCAGAACTGTTTACACTATTCTAGGTGCTGCCTCATCTGTCTCACACTGAGCAGTTTTCTTTCCTTGATGCATTTAACAGTCCACCTTACTGTCTGTGGTTCAAGAGATGCTATTTGGAGGCCCCGTTCACCACATAAACATGGAATACATTTTGTCACCGTTAATGTCAGGTACACTCTAGTATCTGTTACCATCCTGAGAAGCCATTATTGGATGACAACATTTTAGAAATGGTAAGAAAGGAGTGTGGATATGGACACTCAGAAGTGAATGCTGTTTTTAAAGGCTGTAGACTTCTGAAAGGGCTTGGTTATAAAGAGATGCAAACTGTCCTTCATTTGTAAGACTAACTAGACCTGACTCTTAGCTCTAGAGTGTTTCTGTTGCTTAACCTTGATGAGGTTTTTGGAGACACATCATAAAATAAGAAAGAATACCCTCAAGATTACTCTAAGTAAGCAGCATGATTTGTAAAAGTGTTCAGAATGTTTAGTTGGCATATTAGATGCAGCCAATGAAATCAATGTTAACTACTTCACTTCACTTAGATTATTGAATGGAGGTAAATTTCCATAATAGACACATATTTTAAATGCACATTAATGAATGTCAAAAATGTGTACACTCATGTAACCAGTACTCAAATCACATTATGCGTATATCTTATGCACATTTTTATGTTTGTCTTTCACTCCTTGATCTCCTGAAGGGTAACATGAAACTCATTTCTTTTAGCATGTCTTTATTTTGCAAAATAATATTAATGGAATCATATACTATTGATTTTGTGTGTGTTTGTATATAAAGCTTAATAGGGCAATATTAAAAGGTTTTATCTTTTATATAGATCCCAGGATATAGATAGATAGATAGATAGATAGATAGATAGATAGATAGATAGATAGATAGAGGTATATGAGAGAGAAAGAGTGAGAGAGAGACTATTTTTCTGAATAGCTTCCCATTGTATTAGTAATTTAAAGAAAAAATTTCTCGTTTTTTATTCCTGGAGGCTGAGCTGTTTCAGTTTCCACTACTGTAAGTAATACTAATGTGGATATCTTGATCATTGACCACACATTGAAGCAGTCTCTAATCCCAATACCAGCTGGAGAACACAACTCTACTTGATGGGGAAGGGAAAAATACAAGGACCAAAAATTAAACAAGCAAACAAAAAACAAGTAATTTTAAAGTTGAATGAGAAGACATGGATGTGTTGTGCAAGTAGAAAGTGGAGGACATGTGGAGTGAATATATTCAAATGTATACAATTCTAAGTGAATCAGTGAAAATATGTTAACATCAATATTCAAAGTAAATGCATGGTTTTGTGACTATATGTTTTTATTTCCTCCCATTGATCTGTAATTGATGGGTTATAGCAATTAGGTGTGTAATTTACTTTTTCCAGAGTTCAGCCTTTTTGCAAAAATAGCCCTTGTCTTTTTAATCCTTACCAATGATGTGTGCTTATTCCAGTTGTTTAACATTCCCGGTGATAATTGGTGTGGTAAGACTTTCTAAGCTGTTCTTTAGTCATCCTTTCTACTGGATATAATCACAATTTTGGATTAAATTGTAATTTTGGATGGCAAATTGAGGACCTTCATTGTGCTTTTTGTTCATGCTTTATCATTTGATATCTACTCAAATAATTTATCCATTAAAATTAGATTTGTGTTTACTATATCAATGCATGTATATTCATTATACACAGTCCTCTACAACATATACATACTATATTTTATCCAAACCTTTGTTTTTGCCTCTGATATATTTACCATTATCTATGAAAATGCAAATACTTATTTTGATGAAATTCAATTGGTAATAATTTTATTCACCTTATTGAATAATTTTTTGTAAATATTAAAATTTTTCTTATGTTTACATTTGAAATTTTCAAATGTTTCATGTTCTTACATTTAGTTTTATAGACAAAAATTAAAATAAATTCATATATTGTTGAATGATTATTTATACATATGTGTTATAAATATAAAAAATACATTGAGATCTATTTCTTAAAACATCTACTGCTGAGAGAAATTATTTCCCCATAAATTTCCTTGACTACTTTTCACAAAAATAAATTGATACTATGTATCTAATTCTGCTTGCTAATTTCTACTAAGACCCTGCTGGGAGTTTCCTAAGGACTACAAGGGAAAATAGATCGATTTGGAGAGACAAGAAAAGTTAACATTATTTAATCATTCCTTGAAATCAAGGAAGGTCTTTCATTTCCTCGTTACTTGGTTTCCCTCTAAAATGTTATACGGCAATATGTGATTTTTCTATAAAATTAATTTGCATTTGTTAAATGTTCACTTGAACACAAAAATTTTTAGTGCTTCAAATGGCATTATTTTGTGTTAAGTTTATTTTATAATGTTATAATGTATTTTTAAAATTTCATATTCATATTAATGAGAGTTATATTTATACATTAATTCTGTTCCCTGTGACATTGATAATTTCACTTGTTTGTCAAATTGTATGTGTTTGTGGTCTGTAAGGTCTTCCAGGTTCACTGTGTCATTGCAGTGAATACAATATGTTATTTAACAGTCTTTTCTGACGCCTGTTGTTTGCTTTCTTGCATCTTATCATACCAGCAAAATGCAAGAGATAAGAATGAGTGTGTGTGTGTGTGTGTGTGTGTGTGTGTGTGTGTGTGTATTACTGTTCTTATCTTAAACAGGCATTAAATACCTTATTATAGATTAAAATCCATATATGTTGTCTATGAACTCCTATCTACTCAAGAAGTTTTCTTTGTATTAAATTTATTGATAATTTTCTATGAATTTCGATGACTTTCTCAAATATTTTTAATTTTGTTGTTACTAAAAATATGTTCATTAATCTGATATTCTAATAATATTGGACAATTCATTTTTCAGTTGTACATTTTTGTGAATAAGAAGCAATATTTAGGATTGAGCCTCAGGCAATATTTCTACTAGCAAGTGTCTGCCACTGAGTTATATTCCAAACCCTCTCCTCTCTGGAATTTTCCCCCCCTAGAAATAGCTATTAAGATACAAAGTATTATTCATCTCTAATACATTATTACTGGATTGTAGTTTTTCTATTAATTAGTGAGAAGAGTGCTAAAAATCTTTAAGGTTAGGATTTAATTGAGACTTTTTTGGCATGGTATTTGAAATTATGTTCTTAGGTTCTTGTAAAATCAAAATGTCCACATATTGAAAGAATGAACCTTTTCATTCTAAAATAACATTGTTTTTTGATGATCCTCCTAGACTTCAGTTTCATTTCATATGTTATTAATGCAGACCCATCTGTTTTTATAGATATAACATTTTTCCGGCATATTGATATTTTGTCATTTACCTCCAAACTTATCTCTGCCTTCAAAAATTTTGCCTGTTGCAAATAGCTTATGATTACTACTTAAATACCAAGATTCTGAACGTCTCAAATGTATCCTTGTTTACAGTCATTTGATGGGAATATGTAGCCTGCTTTGGAATTAGTATAAATTGTTGACATTGCTGCCCAGGATTTATCTCTTCCTGCTTCTTCTCTCCCTCTTTCTTCTGTTTCTCCTTCTTTACTTCCTCTCCATATCTTCTGTTTTAATTCTTTGTTAGCTTTGATTCCCTTGAACTTTTGGGGCTATGTTGAGTCCTAGCTATTTAGAAATATTTGTTTATATTTTTCCTCTGAGAAGTGACCAGGAGATTGACATATTTACTCTAACACCTTTTTAAGTTTGTACTTATAGATGTCTAGCATATGATAAAAAGAAACTTTATCATAAAAATTTAGACCTAAAACACCCCTTAGCATCCATACAGACATGCCAATGCATGGATATGTATATGATGTAATTCCTACTCTATATCTGGATTTCTTTTCATTTTAAGCCTTCAAGATACTTTTGGAGATTTAAAATATGGGGAGTAAGAACTGTCTATATTTACCACGTGTGTATCATTACCCATGTCCTCACTTCTTGGTGATTCAAACCTCCAGATGGCATTATTTTCACATCAGCATGAGAACTGCTTTTAGTTTTCATGTTGGCTGGCAATAAATTCTCTCAGATTTGGTTTACAAAAGAAGTGTGTATTTTATTTGATTTGAAAAATGTTTTCACTGGAGAGAAAAATACTTGGATAAAAGTTGTGAGATATTTTTTTAAATGTTTTGTTTTCTTGCTGCACTTAAAAATATGTTTATGTGTGCCTTCATTAAAATTGTCTCTTTGTTAATCAATACTTTTTGTTCTAAGAATTTTTGAGAAATATATTTGTCTTAACTAAAGTTTGAAAACAGCAGAAAAAATAGTTTTGAGGAGGAGGAGTTTTGTATTAACTTAAGATATCTACTTAACTTGGATATAAAAATATATAAGCAGTTTAATAAACTTATACTTCAGAAATCTGTGTTGAGATGTGATATTAATTTGGTAGCTATCATAATATAGATGAATTAAAAGGTTATGATGTGAAATATACATACTATTAATTTAATGTAGATAGAGAAGATGGGAGAAGGAACACCAGTCAACCTATGTTAAGAAGCTAAGAAACACTGAAAAGTGAGCAACATCATAGGCAGAAGATCTATGAGAAATTGGGTCTTGAAGGATGGGCAGGAAGAAGAAATGAAATAATCACTGTTAGCAGATAATATATACCAACATATAATTGATGCTGATTGTAAGTATTGACACAATAATTTAACAGTGAGCGAAGAGTTACTGACATTAACAAGAATAATTATTGTGATGGGATTGGGAGAACAATTAATTATATTTACAATAAATATGAAAGAAAAATTGGGGAAAATAAATACTGGCAAGTTTGTTATAAAGATGTTTCTCTCTGTGGCAGTACTGGACATGTTGGCTGCAACACTTGTATAAGTAGTCCTTGTGTATGGCCTGGTCAGCTGAATAGAGCTAGCCCTAATAGCAAGAATTGCTAGTGAGCTGTCCACAAGTGTGTGAGATTTTTGCCACAAGAGCATGAGAAATTAGAGTGTTGTTTCTATATAAATAATTTAAATAGGTGAAAGAAATGATGCCTACAATCTGGATAAAGTTTCTATTTCTGTGTCTGGTGTTTTATAATGACAATAAAGTTAACTTCCAAATTTATAAAAGAAATTTTCTTATCTATTTACATTTTCTTAGCTGTACTATATATAAGGACAGTAGCTGAATGTGAAGATGGCAATGAACAGTTTGGGGAATTGAGAAGAATATAAAAGCCACCTAACTAGACATATAGCTTTGTTAAAGTCTGCTTAGGATCAGCAAATACAGAAAGGTCATGCAGCATTAGCAGGGATTCATCTGAAACTTATTTCTGCAAGAATAAAATGCAGCACACCTGCATATCTGCTTATTTCCTATAACACTGAGCTGCTGATAGGCAGAACAAAACATGACTGAGAACTACATATCACCATGCCTTGTGCATTGCCATATGAATCCAATGAAGGGATAAAAGAGTGAGAAAGTTAATGTAATGGTAAGCCTCATAATGTAAGTCCCTAGAGACTAAGAATACAAAAGAAGACAGAAATGTGGTTAGGTCATTGGGTCATTAAGTTTTATGTTGCATTAGTTTAGTAAAATAATTGATGATGTGAGTCTCGCTACAAAAGATGGTGTTCTGAAACTGTGCGGGTGGTAACTCAAGGGTGGGTGGGTTTAAGGTTATAGATTTTTTACTATAAATGATATTTCTACAGTTACAATATAACTAAATCATATGACAGGAGTTCAAGAACTGCCACGTCAACTTATAATAATGACTGCTTTTTAATAGTTTAAATAGAGATATATTTTTAAAGTGACATCGAAGGATGGATAGTCTAAGAAAGGATGTTAAGACTAGTTCCAAAGGGAAAATAAGTAGCCAAAGAGATGCGTTTTACAACTCAAGAAATTATTGCATATATCTTGTGGGAGAAAATGCATTTGCAATTTGCAAAGAATATACAAATTTCAATGTTCTTACAAAAAAACCCTGTATTTTCAAAGAGCAAGCACATAGACAGTACATGTTCACTCAAATTGTCCTCCATCCTCGTGTTATTTTTTGATAAATATTACTGTATTCTATACGTGGCTGTGAATATTATCATATACTATATTAAGTCATTTCTTACTGTCTTCAGTTTATCTCTGAGAGATAAACTTCCTTACCTCTCAAGATATTAAAACAAAAATTGGGTACAAATAGTTTCGAAAGTGATATAATCCTTAGAAATGTAAATGATTGTCAATATCCCTTGCAAATCACAGTATAAACTTGTGTTTACAAGTTCTGTGACTAAAAAATTTTCTCTGGTTAAGCTTATGGTAAAATACCTACATTTGTCAAGACCCATCAGGTCTTGTCAAGATCATCTCACTGTGATAAACAGGTCTTTGATAAGTTCACACTACAGCCTCTAACTGCTTTTGACTGGCATCAGTGATTAGAGTTTCTGATGAATTGTGAGTTTACTTTTGAATTGCCCTCATAGCCAGCAGTGGTGGATGATTTTCAGAATCATCTTCTTGATCATCCATAACATAAAGAATATTGCTTCATGGATAAGCTGATGACTGTAACCATGTGACATATTTGCAATATATTAGTTCATAGAGTTAAGTGTTGAACACTTTGTCCCTAGTAAAACTGTGTTGAGAAGTTAAGATATTTAAGAAGCAATTAATTTACTAGGACTTTCTCTACCAGAAAGGAATAATGACATTATTGCAGAAGTTAGTTGGATGACACCAGAATTATCAAATTTATGACTTTGGTCCTTCTCTTCCTGTGCTCTATTTAGTGTGTCAGTTTTCTATTCCACCTTCTGTCATTGTATGATACATCAGAAATTCCTCCTTTACTAAAACCACTTTTGTTTCTCAAAAACAAATGCTAAAATGGGGTTTTATCAACAGGTATCATCTTTGGGAGACAGTATTATAAAATATTGCCAAAAAGGAATCAGGAGAGTGAGCTAAGAAGTGAGAAAAAAATGAAAGAAGGAATCAGTTAATTCAATAGTAGTTCTGTAAAATGTTCGTCAAAGTTGTCCCACAAAAGTGCATGAAAAGTGAGGCACCACCTCAATCGTTGTAGTTCCCTCAAAGGTACTGGCTCCATGATATCTTAGGTAGGCTCTGGCTAAAGACTGAGAATAACCCTGGAAGTCTCATTAGAGTAGTCAAGTAACAGAAAGGTGCCAGTGCTTAAGGGAATGAACTCTTAACCTGGAAAATATTCATCTTATATGCAAATGAAATTAGTTGGGATAAATAGGGAGAATGTGGAAAAGACACGTGTCTGCATCAAAGATTAAGTGAGATAATGCATGTTAAATCTCAAAACAGTCTAAAAGACCATCAATGCTACTTTCTCTATTATAAACCTACTCTCATTATTTTCCTCCATGACCTGTGCTTTTAGACATCATCTTATGTATTGATTGATTCTAGAATAGTATTCATATTGGCTTTATAACTCTATCAATGCAAATGTCTTGCTCGTATTGTTCTTGTCCTATTTGTAAACATAACCTAGGGATTTAGTGTGTCAACAGTCAGAATAATCCACTGACAACTGATTTTTTGAAGGATAATAATTAGGCCTATGATTTATTTGTGTGTCCAATATTGTTGAGTAAAAATAGTAAGCTCTTTGATTTGAACTTAAGCACCATTGTTAAGCAAGTGAATATGATCAGTGGCTTCAAGGTATAACTTTCTCATCTATTCTAGTTTGGGAGTCCATTCACAAATACATTATATGGGATCTTGTTTATAAAAGTCTACTGGTAGAATAGACAACATTTTTTCTAAACTTCTATCATTATAAATATCTTTTGAGAGTTTTAACAAAAATATCACCCAGTTGTAGATTTTGTGCAGCTGTATATCAGTGTCTCCATAACCTGATTTCTAGAGCAAAATTTAAGAATCAGGAGGTTATAGACTTCTGTCAGAGCCTTACCACATGTTTGGATATAGCCATTCTGAAGTCTCTCTCACTTTTTTGTTTACCTTTAAATAAATGCTAATATTGTCTACCTCATTGAAAGATTTTGTGAGATTCAGTGTCGGTATGTTGTATGTATTTTGTAAATTATTTCTATTGTTCCATGTCAGATGTATCTTGAAGTTCTCAAGCATTCTAGAGAATTTCACATAACCAAATTTAGCTTTATAACAAGTTTAAAGTAGACTGTACTACACAAGACCATGAATCAAACACATTTAAAAAATAAAAATTATGGTCAATTACATAAGGCATGCAAATATCTTCTAAACACCCCAAAGGGATGTTTTTATGAACTAGGAGTTCAAGATGACCTTAGTTTATTGATATTTATTCTGCTTATCTCAGTTAAATAAGCATGAAATAAAAGTATGTAATTCCCTTGCTAACATGTTCATAAGGCTTGCTCTGAGTATTTAGAAAAACATATTTGCATTATATATATATATATATATATATATATATATATATATATCACAAATTCATGCATGCATTAACACACAAAACCAAATCATACTATAGACAGAAAATGACACAAAATTGTATGATAGTAAGAAATTGAAGAAAAAGTAACCTGTACATGCAATGAGTGTTGGAACTGCTACACCACAAACCTTGATGTAAGACATACTAAAATGAATGGATGAGATCCAGTACCATTTAAAAATACTTGAATGGCTGTAATTAGAACGTTTATATCTGTATGCTGCATATCTATGTGTTGTATATTGTACTGTAGATGTAACATACATGTACATGCATACATGTATGTACACATATACCCTACATGTATATTTATACATACATGTACTGATATTTACAGTAATTAAAGGATTGGCATTTATACCTAAATCATGGTCTAATGGGCAAAAACAAACAACAACAACAACATAAAAAGTGAAATGCTCGCTCACATACTTATCTATGTAAATTTAAGTGGAAAAGCCATATGTCTGTGCACTCATAATGAAAACACAGGGGTTTACCTCACCAATTTGTTCTTTATCTCACACAGTATTCATTGTTACTGATATTCAGGAGAACAGTGAGGATGAAGACAAGGAGCAGCACCATCAGCCTGTTCTTGGCTGCTGCTTTGCTACTGGTTTGAACCTTTATCAAGCGTCAGCAAGGCAACCTGGCATTTATCAGGGTGGGTATTGCACTGTGCTGTGCTGACAGGGCAGATTCAATACATGTCATCCCCACTGTGCTAAGATGGTTTAATGGCTTGCTCTTTGCTGCCATCACAGAGGCAATTTCTTTCATTTTCAGTCTTTTTTTCCACCAACTCCCATAGTTCTTCACACATGCGGCATATGTGCATAACTCTGAAGAAGTCAGTAACTGTTCTTCCATAACCAAGTATGAAATGTGAGAATCCACTAAATTTCCTTTGATGTTTTATCTAGCACTCGAGTGATAACAATGTATAATTTTTGGTACTTTGTATTTCATTACATCTTGAAAAATCAGTCTGCTGGAATGATTTTTGTTTATGGAAGTAGCTTATTTTCAGTCTTTTTGATATAGCATGTGTGTAGTGACTCTGAAAACTGAATCAAGAAAGAAAGAGAAACTATAGGGTTGACGGGTTCCCTCGGTTTGTGTAAGATCCAGAATAGGTGGACTGATACCTGCAGGAAATTAATAATTACAGAAGCTAGTGTTGAGGAGAAAAAAATATGCGAGCAGCCGAGATTAGGTTCTGTTAGGCTACATGTGACTTTGGCTGGTTGCTATAGCAAAGATCAGAGACAACATTATGGACTCAGATAATATGAAATGAAAGGGAAAGTAGGTTTCAACACAGAATCACAGAAGCTGTTACCTGTCTCCATGTTGTTTGAGAGCTGATGCCAGGAACTTTTAGCTAGACATAATGATACATCTTTTTATTCCAGTTCTCAGAAAGCTGAGACAGTAGAATCAGAAATTCAAGGGAAGCATGGCTTACAAAGACACCTATATGAAACAAAACCTTCTGTAACAACAGACAACAAAAATAGCCTATAAGTTTCAAATTGGTATCAGGAAGGGAATGAAACCTATGTTTAACATTTAGGAGAAGACAGTGATCTGAATCCCTCCACCCATATCTGTGCATATGTAGGATTGTCTATGGTCCTCTTTTCTCTTAGTTCTTACTGGGTTTTGTTATAATAGCACTGATAGTTACTCTTAAACTTATCTGTGCTATGTCTGGTATTATGTTAAGGTGTTCAATATAAACTGCCTCTTCTCTCCTCTGTAGAATTACAGCAGGGTAATGTACACACTCTTATTTTACAAATTAGAGACACAAAAATTTGAAATGTAAAATTAATCATCTCAATTTTTATCACTGATAAGAGCCTAAACTGGAATTAAAATTTATATAACAATGCTTAGTCCATGCAAAGTAATTGGAACTTCCTCTGTGGACACTCAGACAGAGAGCTAGGGATATCTCTCTACTTCTTAGCTTAAATTCCTGCTAAAATCATGAGTCACCTTGAATTTCTCAGTAAATGGCTAGGAATCTTGTTCTCTTGATTAGTCACTTATCTGAACTGTTCTGATCTCTTCTTTCTGTCTCTCACCGTCATTCACTAGCTCAAATGGGAACCTCAACCCTGTATGGTTCTTCTAATTGTTCTTATTGAAGGACAGTCCACAAACTAAATAAATAACCCCCAATAACCTTTGCATATTTTATAAATTTCTGCTGTGCCTTTTTAATCTTTGTAAATTCTTATTCTTCTATATTTTCCTTTTCCTTTATAGGTGCACAATCCAATGATGGATAATTTAACATTTGATGGTAAAAAATAACGGGAAAGTTTAGAACAGAGGAAATATCAAATGATGAGATTTAGTATCCAGTAAGGAATCTGAAATTTTGATACTTGAAGGAAAAATAGCCAGTGTTGCTCTTTCAGTCTGCCTTTTTGCATTATTAGTGCAAGAAGCATTATACTGAATAACAGTTGACCAATAAAAAATAATTTCTCCCACTATGCAAGGCAGAATGGTTAATATCAAGGCATTAGCAGATTGGGTGTCTGTAATGTTTTTCCTCTGATGTCATTTCCAAAAACAAGAGGAGAAAAATAAGTTCCTTGGAATCTGTAAAGACATTGATTGCATTTACCAAATCCAATCCCCAGTGACTTATAATCTGCTCAAAGTATCTCCTCATTTCAACACCACACTAGGTCTTAGACATTGGTGTCGGATTTAAAGAGATAATACCCTTCTTTTGTGTACTCATTTTCATCTCCCTGGGCCTTCCATTCATGTTTCACTACTTTAGATTACTGGTTCTCAAACTTCTTAATGCTGCATCCAAATATAGTTCCTTGCATTGACCAAATCATAAAATTATTTTGTTGCTATCTCATAACTGTAATTTTGCCACTGTTTACCTGCAGAATAGCTGTCTGGGATAAGGCATCTTTATATTATAATTCTCTCTCTCCTAGTCATTGTTGGCTGTACCAAATATCAGATCATTTGAATAACTCATCTGCCCTGGGGAAAGAAACAGTAAAGAGATGGGAAATGAGTTAAATGTCATATGGATGTTGTTTGGAACTAAAACAGTTATCTCTTCTGTATGTAGCAGATTCATGGACATAGGTGGAAAACAGAAACATATACCGAAAATACAGATTAAGATAAAACGAATGCTAGTGTGCTGAGCAAGAAAGCAGATTTTATTTAAATTTTAAAATGATGATTAGAGAAATATTTCAGTTAGACTACTTGATGTTTTGAACAAATATCTTTCGGAATTCTTGGATACAACCTCCAAGATTTACTTATTAAAGTTTTTAAGACTTTTCCTATATCCACTCACTCTTTGCTTTTGTTTTACTTCTCAAGCAGAATTGTTATGACAGACACACCTAGGCTATGCCTTTGATGGAATAAAATCTGCTGCCCTTAGAGAATCCTTCACTTCCCAGGAGATCCAATCATTATAAAGTGCTTCTTTACATTGAGTGGAAAGCAGATCCCATATAACTTCCATCTGTTACTCACTGCCTGTCCTCTGGGACCAAATAAAAACACTAAGTTCTTTTTCTGAATGCCTGCCCCTTCAATATTTACAGAAAGCATTTTTTTCTCACTAGCCCACCAGAAGTTTTGTATCCTCCAAGAACAAGCCCCTGATTCACACCTTTTCAACAGATGCCATATTTTGCCATGCCTCTGAGAATGCTGGTCACTTCCATTGGGTTATATTATAAATTTTCAAATTTCTCTCTATATAGATGTATCAGTTGGGGCTAAACGTCTCTCAATCCTTTGATCTCTTCACTGTACCCAATTGTGACTTTCTGTGATAGTTCCTTTTGCTATGGGTATAATATAGATATATGATAAGATTTAGAACATAGTAAGGAATTATACTCATCTATCAAAGTGGCAGTAGTAGATTCTTTTATCGTCTCCAAGACCTCACCAGCCTCAAGGGCACTTGTATAACCATATACAAGCACACACACATGTGTGTGTGCATACGCACACAAACACAGAAAGGGGGGTGGCTGGGGCCATCAGAGTTATTTGAAGGTTATTTGAAAGGCGCTAGAAGTAGGGAAAGAAGGGGAAAGGTGATGTAATTCAATTTTATTTAAAATTCAATTTAAAAAAAACTCTTTTCCATGTTTGCCTAGTCCAATGTCCAGAGGATTATTTTCTTGTCTCTCCTTAATATTTACATTATTTTTAATCTAGATTTTGTTACTCCATTTATGTGTGAACACCTGTGTGCATGTGTATCTGAATGTTCTACAGTGATAAACAATAAGATCCTATAATATTTAGGCCAATGATGTGAACAAAATGATCACTTCCTTCTAATGCCAAATTCTAGGAATAGTAAATCCACACTGCTATGTTAGACATCAGATATTAGCCAAGAACACAGAAGAATATGCTTCAACAGTTAGATAATTATGTTAATACAAACTGGGATTTAATATCATGGTTTTCTCCTTTAGGACAGAATTTGACATGATTGCTGCTGCTGCTTCAGTGTAAGGTAATGGAGACTGAAATGTATTTGTCCAAAGATCCACAGGGAGCAGTCATCTGGGATTGACAGAGAGAGTCACTGGGTGTCACTGTTGAGTCACACAAAAGCAACTGTCTGCTTGCTCCTAAGAATTGTCTCTCTAAAGAACACAGAAGCAGGAAGTGGAAGGTGGTTGGTTGTCTCCTCCTGGGCTGTGTGTCTTCATTAGGGTCAGGGTAGGTCATTTTGCTCCCTGCTTCCCTGTAAGAAGTGTCTAGTCAGATGAGTGCGTGTCAGTGTGGACCTCAGCTTCCTCTGCTCTTGATTAATGAGCTGATCTGTTCTCGATCTGCCTTGTAGTGCTGTGACAAGGCTCTCTGTTTTTATGCATTTTTGCAGGAAGTGATCACACCCCTACCAGCAGTTAAGCCCAGGACTTGCTGGGCCTAACAGCTCTTCTCATAGAAGATAAATCATTCCATTTCTGAGCAAGGGTTTAGCTTAATGCTGAATCCAATGATTGTCAGAATCAGTGGCACATTTTCATTTTGTTTTGAATAAGATCAGTGATTTTAACAGAAATAAATTATATATATATATATAAAGGTAGAATTAAACTGCCCCTCAACTAGTCCAGTGAGGGGCAAATGAAATAAATGTATAAAGGAAAGAAGAATCAAGAAGAATCAAGACAGCAAATGGTGGGAGCAAAGACATCTGTCTGAACGTGAACTTGTGAGTAACGTCAAGTAATCCTCTTGGGGACTAAGGGGGTTTTGAAGACAAGATTGTACTCTGTAATCTAGTTCCAAATAAAAATCCTCCTGACTCATCTTCACTGGTGCTCAGATTCATTAGTTACTCCTGAGGAGTGAATGACCTCTGAATTTTTACCAGGTTCCTGGGCAAGTTTTTCAACATCAATGAGAGATGTCTATAAGACTGAATGTTCCAGAACCTAAAATCAGAAAATCAGTATACATAAAAGTGACACATACTCCTGAAGAATGTCTAGCGAGCATTCAGATCAATTTATTGACTTTGTGTTTTCCAAAGATGTGTCAACTTCTTTACTTTTGCTCCCTCTGCAATTCGGTACTCAGTTGTTTGAAGAGATCTTTTGAAACAGAGGCACGACTACTCTTCTCTTTCCTTGAAGCTCCTGAAGGACAAATTCCCATATCCAAGATGAGTACAATTTCATTGCCCTGGTGCCAAAACCTGACGATTTCCCCTGTTTTATTTCAGAACATGGCTGTTTTCTATCCACATAGTACTTGTACTACCACATTTCATACCAAAGTTTCCTCACCAGTTTTTACTTAAGAACACATAGGTGCTGCTAGAGAATGTAATAGGAAAATTGGGTGAGAGAGTATCAGCTTGGGAAAAGGGAGGAAAGGTAGTACAGATGGAGAGAAAGGAAGGACAAACAAATAAATATTTAGGAGGTATACAATCTCTGAAGCGAAACATTTTATATTTAATCAAAACCACATGTATGATACATATGTGCATATATTTTAAATAGAATTATCCTAAACAGCAATACATCCCTCCCTCTCAAAGCCTCATACACTTTGGATAAAAGACTGAAGAAATCGGAATATAGCAGGATTGATCTAGAAGTCTTCCCCATAGTGAATAGCTCTCATCATATTTGAAGGTGCTATGTAAGCTGCCAAGAGAGAAAAGACATCTGGAAAGCCTATGTACAATTATGGTGCCTTGATAGCATCTTCTAGGGAAGCTGCACACACAAAATCTCACAAATAAGATTGTTTAATGCCTAATTGTGCCCAATCTGCATAATGACAATACAAATTTTCATTCCAACTTGGCTGCAAGTAATTTCTCAAGGTTGCTAGTATAAATGAAAACCTATTGCCAATACCTGTTGAGAGAACCACTTTTTTTCAAAAGTAAGTTTTTTCTAATCAGACATCTAATGCCAAATTAGCCCTAAACTCATCTATGCATGAGCAATACTGAATGGATTCTGTAAGAGATCTATAACTACTTGCAATGCATATGGAATAATCATATTTAAGTCATAAATTTGAGAAAGAGAATGAGGAACAGAGGAAGAAGGAGGGGAAATAGTTTGGATAGAGTGGTTATAAATTAAATTCTCAAAACTTTTAATTAAAAAAATAACAAAAATATAAACGAAACAAAACCAGAAACACAAAGGTGTGAGTCCCTTGCATAGAACTCGCTTTCTCAGTGACATGGGAAGGGGCTTGGGGATTAAGGTCTGTCACAACTCCCTGAGTGACTCGAAGAGAAAACAAAAACTATTTTGTCACATCCATCTTTCAGAAAATCATAAACACAGATCCAACTGTAGGTACTATTCTACCTTGCTTCAAAAATAGGAATCATCTTCTTGTTTGAATTCTAGATTATTGGATGAGAAACATCTATATGGCTATTTGTATTCCTAGAGTAAAGGCTTATGAGGAACTGAATGAATAAAATCTTCATTGCTATGAGCCCAGCACCTATCCCTGGAACCTCATCAGTGCCCAGGAAATCTCTTGTAGGACAGAATTATTGATGAAAGAGGCTGTGGAAGAGTGAACGAACCAATCAGTGACAAGTCTAACAATATGCTTTTTCTGTACCTTGCATACAATACATCGGCATTACCTTAGTTCATACTCACAGCAGCAATGTTGGAGAGATCTCTTTAAGGCATAGTAGCTCGGGACTGGGAGCATAAAGCAGATAGCAAGGTCATATTTTTAATCTGACTCTTTCACTATGTAGAGACCATCTCCAAAACAGTAAAGAGGAAAATGATAGACCTAGTTTGCTCATTATAGTTTCTAGAAGGCCTTTTGTGAGGGTTGGGCAGTACAGTTCTATACTAAATACTTTATTCCTTTGAATCTGTACAACTTGGCAATATGTCTATTTATTTATTTTGAGTAGTAAGATAAACATTCTGTTGCTACAATAATTTTTTATTTGTTAGTTAATTTTACTGTTTGTCATACAATTTCACCCATACATAGCAATTTTATTCATAATGGGCTTATGGTCACTCATGTTGACTTCTGTTATGCACCTTGCTTTCCTTCTATCTTCTTTTCAACTACTCTCCGAATGGCTATACTGTTAAAATAAATAAATATTTCTCTTCTAGCACCTCTTAAAACAGTTCCTGAAGAAGAGATAAGGCCTCGGGACACCTTCTCTATCCACAATTGAATGCAGATGAGCCCAATCTTGTGCAGGTATTCATAGCTGTTGTGCGTTCATGATGAAAACAATCGGGTCACATCTGAAAGACAATGTTTCAAGACACTCCTCACTACCATCTAGTTCTTGCATTTTGTTATTGTGTTTGATTTTCTTGTTGTTGTCATTGCTTTATTGTTGTTATTTTGGGTTTTCTACCTGAATTAGAGACATGCTCAGTGATTAAGAGCACTTGCTGCTCTTCCAAACTACCACAGCACCCAGCACACAAGTGATATGTGAAAAAAAACCCTATAATTTTTTTTCTTTTTTTTCTTTTATTGGATATTTTCTTTATTTACACTTCAAATGTTATCCCTTTTCCAGCTCTCCCCTCTGGAAACCCCCTATCCCATCTTCCTTCCCCTTGTGTCAATGAGGGTGCACTCACACCCACCTACCCACTCCTGCCTTCCTGCCCTGGCATTCCCCTACATTGGGGCATCGAACCCCCACAGGACCAAGGGCCACTCCTCCCACTGATGTCAAACAAGGCCATCCTCTGCCACATACACTGCCAGAATCATTGGTCCCCCCATGTGTACTCTGTGGTTGGTGGTCCAGTACCCAGGAGCTCCTGGGGGGTCTGGTCGGTTGACATTGTTGCTCACCTCCTCCCTGAGTGCAGACCCCCTCAGCTCCTTCAGTCCATTCTCCAACTCCTCCATCTGAGACCCTGCACTCAGTCTAATGGTTGGCTTCTAGCATCCACTCCCCTCTGTATTGGTCAGGCTCTAGCAGAGCCTCTCAAGAGACAGCCATCCCAGGCTCCTGATAGCACTTCCAGGCATCCACAATAGTGTCTGGGTTTGGCATACTGTATATGGGATGGATCTCTTCTGTGACATTCTCTGTGCCTTCTGAAGAGTGATATACATGTTCCATTTAACACTGAACAATTGAAACTCACTTCTCAATAGTTTAAACAGATATTAATCTTTGCATTAACTGTTACCATCTGTAGAATCTTCCCTGCCATAGATGAGAGTGGCAACTGGTTTCATTCAGCTGATACAGAAATTAAAATGCAAAACATTTAAACCAATGCTGGATGGCAAGAATGTTAGAAATGAAGGACAAAATCTTATGTCTCAAAGACTTTCTGGCTCTGGTGCCTAGTAGTTCTCATGTTACAGTCACATAACTCATAAGGAACAAAGGAGCCAAGAAGAAGGCTTGTAACCTTGGTTCTATACAGGTATTAGAAACGCAGATGAAGTTTTGGGCTTTGATCAGAGGGAAAAAAAGGAAAAAAACACTTCAAAGACAGATTTCTTTCTCTCTGTCCCTTAGCACTTTCTCCAGAGTGTGTCAATAGGGCAAAGAGTAACAATTTTTCTTTTGAGGAAATTGGCCATTTATTCTAAACTTGAGAAAAAAATCTAAAACATAACCATGTCATTGTGTTCCAGACCCTTGGAATACTTCCTTTAGGTAATTAAAAAGAAAGTTAAACCAAAAAGCTTTGGTTCATTGTTGTTACTTTTATTTCAATGACAGCTGCCAGAGGCTCACAAGAAATGGCATAGCAAAAGTCAAATTGCAGAACTGAAATCTGAACCCACCCAGTTCTTCTTACCCTAAGCTCTATATGTGTATAATATACTTCTATGAAAATGTATTTATGTATGGTATTATTTGATTTGATTTTTTCCTTCTTTGAAAATTACATACATGTGTAAAATAAATTCTGATTATTCTCCTTGATCCATTCTCTCTTATCTCTCTCCTATCCATATGAAACTCCGTAGGTTTTCTTCTTATAGACTACTCTTCCTGACTGGTATACACATAATGCATGTGCATTGTCTATCACTAGACTATAACAAGGCCATTTGCTCTGTGGGGTCTTAAGTAGGAGCAAGTAGGAAGCAGAGGTAAGGTAGAGATTTCTTTGTTGATGTGAACAGATGGTTTAAACTGGGAGGTAGATACTCGCTGGAAACAAGTGTTAATTATTGTTATCCTGCTGCGTAACAGTGGCAATGGTGTTGGAAATGTCAGTGGGTAAAGCCAGTATCAAGAGACTTCAGAACCCTCATTCTTGATCAAATCACTGGATAAGATTCAGGTTGGCAATTGTGTAACCTCTATGACTTCCAGGAGCTAAAAGTTGGGGAAGCCTGAGCCAGACTCTATTTGTTTCCTGAGCAAAATGAGAATTACATTTTTTGATGATTTATAAGCATGTTAGACAGTGGCATACATTTTGTTCATGACTTTGTGGATCTGTTCTATCTCATTTCACTGACTGTTACCATATATCTGAATCCCTAATCCTGCATTTTGATAATCTTTCACAAACTTCACAGCAAGAAGTAATTCTTTATCATCACCCCTAGGGTTTTCATATGCACTTGCTATGATTCTTACTTCAGCAGGCTCTTATATGTGATTAGCACTCATTGCATATACCTTCTCTACTCAAAACTTCTAAATTGCAAACTTCTGGGCAAGATCTCTGTTTTGATTGTTCGTATTTCTTCCAGCCTAATCACACAATTTGTTTTGCATAACATTCTTATTCAACATTGGCTGAATCAATTTAAATCGTGAGGCTAAACACCACATGTGTTCCCTCAGACATGAAGTCTAAAGCATGTGGGAGACTATTTCTACATTAGTTATTGACTGCAGAAATCTTTGGAAATTTAACACATTTTTATCAAGGAGACAGAAACTGAAATCTCAATTATGAGGTTCATTTCAGGGGAAGCCAATTCACTTTTCTAGACAGCATTGATTTCATCTATATATTGGAGATGGTTGTAACTGTGCTACCTTCTCAGTAGTCTTTTAAAAAATGGATTGAAATTATTTTTAAAGACTTTTTTAAAATCATATATTGCTATGGATAATATAAGCTGAGTAATGTTTAATTAATTGTGTTTATTAAGATAGTATCACTATCCAAATTCTCCCATGGAATAAGTAAGCATAATTTCTGAGTGACTGCCTTTCTATGCAAATTGTAAAAGAAAGTCACATGAAGTCTTAATAACATAGTCACCTAAACAATACCAGCATAATGACAACATCAGCTGATTATTCTAATGTGGACATGGGAAATCTTGAAAGGCCTGAACATTGGATAAAGAGGTACAGGCACTTAATAGCAGCTGAGAGATGCAAAATCAGTCTTTCCCAAAGATAACACCTTTACAAGTTAACTAATCCCAAGTAATCAGCCTTAAAAACAAAGACATATGAGAAACATTTAATGGATTCAGTAAATTGCACTGCATGCGTGCACACACACACACACACACTCACAAACACAACATTAATAATAAATAATATGTCATGAATTTGAGTGTTACTAGGAGGAAAATAGGAAAAGTTGGAGGTGAAATAGGTGACAAAGATGTAAATAGACTACTAATGTATGAATGATTGAGGCCAGAGGAGAAAGATCAGTCTGTAAAATATGTTCACTGATGTATGAAAACCCAGGTGGCATTATGAAACTTCTCATTAAAAATGAGGCCCCCAACTCATATACAGCAGAGGACTGCTGGGACCAGACTCAGTCAGAGAAGATATGAACCTAACCCTCAAATAGACTGGAGGCCCCAGAGAGTGAGGAAGTTTGGGGGTGTGGGGGGATGGGAGGTTTTGGAGGAAGTAAGGAGTGGGGGATAGGGGATGAGAGGGGTGGTGGTTGGGGAGTGGGATGGGTTGGGAAGATCCTCATGGAGACAGGGAGCTGAAGAGAATGTATGGGATGTGAAACAGTCAGAGGATAGATGAGGAGGGGTATAAAACCCAGATTGTAAAAAAGAGGTTTTTTTTTTTTTTCCTTTGCCAGAAGACATTTTAGCATGTGGTTATAAACCCAGCATGAAGAAACTGATTAACAGGACATATCAGGAGTTCATTGGCAATTTATAGTGGTAGACTTTGATTTCAAATTTAAGTTGAATTGAGCCTCAAGAACACCAACCATGGCTGAACTTTGTGTCCTTTACATACATGAACACACTCATTATAAATATTAGTAGCCCCAGGTGAAAGAAATAGCTGTTGGTTTTTGGTCCCACTAGATATTTCCCAATGGAATGGGAATTTAAGTCTTAAGTCCTTAGCCTGCTATCACAGTCAGGAGTAATATATGTCTGATAATCGAGATGGTACCCTGTCTGCGAGGAGATAGTAGCATAGATATGGTGAGGCTTGCTGGATAGAGAATGTTCTCTTGGATTTATATTAATCTTTAAATACTTATAACAACCTGAACTCAGAAACCTGTGTTAATTCAAACCTTTTGAATTAACAAAAGTTGAACCCTGCTTCTCTGATTATAGTCTTGAACAATTCAAGATTATTCGCTCAATTTCTTTTCTCATCTATAAAGTGGGAATAAACACAATTAAAGATAGTGTATATCCTCACCTGTATACTAGACTGGTATTCCAATTTCATGTGCATTAATCAGTGCCTCTAACAGCCGAGGGTATTGATACTGGCTGCTGAAGAAACCTCTGCATTTATGGCTTCTTTCCTTAAAAATACTATTGAATCCTTCATTTGGAAATTGTCTTGGGATAATGAGAATAATAGATCCAGACTATGAATCACATGAAGAAAGCTAGTGCATAAATATAGAAAAAGGTTTAATGGAAACAAAAGCCTTTAGTAGATTTAAACTACAGAACATAACACAAAGATCATTTGCCACTGCTATTGGTTACACATTTAGATTGTGTTGAGGTCTTAAAATAGAAAATAATGTTTGCTTGGTTTTGTTGTTGTTTTCCAAGTGATTTCATGAACTTTCCCACATGGTTGTGTAGAAGACAGAGGAGAGAGAAAATTCCCCCACCATATTATGATGCTAAAGAGACAAAGTAAACAGAAAGGCTTTGGAGAATAAGGCATAACCTCACCATTGCAGCTCCTCTTTACACAAGATCCTTTCTACTCTTTAATCTTACTGTATGGCTTCTCTACAGTTTGCAGTTTTGTTTCTGTTGCACACATAGTCCATGACACACATTCTACTTCCGCGCATTTAGTAAAAGGAAGCAAGGTCAGGAAGGAAAGAAGGTGGAATGGTGAGTTTTACAGATGTTACATACTTTGCCTAGGTGAGTCCTGTTCCCTATAAAGACATTCATATGTACATTATGGTCACACTGGAAGAAGGATGGACAAAACCCATGCTGAATTCATTATCAAGCATTCAGTTAGTTTTCTTACTAAAAAATGAAAAAAGAAAAAAAAACATTTTTGTAGATATCTAAAAGTGCTTTTGTATCTCAGGTGCCTAATGGAAACACTGACCCTGGGTGAAAAGCCTAGGAAACAAAATGTCACAGACTATGAATTTGCATTCAGAAATTTCAAATGGGTGACCTTGAGTAAATGAAAAGACTCTCTGTCCTCGATTTTTTTCCACTGAAAACTTTAGGATTATAATGCCCAACTTGGATACATTGTGAAGACAGTTGGTAATGTAGAGCTTGCACTGAAATGCATTATAGACTCTTACTAATTCCTAGGTCCAAAGCTACAAGTGATGGTATTTACCCCAATGTTTATATTTATTTACAGACAGTCAAATAAAAATGAAAGAAATTCATTAGTAGTTGCTCTTGGAATCAGATGACATGCAAGTAAAGGTATTTCTTCATTGGAAAATAGGCATGTGTTTGTGAAGGGCAGATACTCATTCCTAATCATAAAAGGAAAAGCAGAATCAATATTTATTAAAACCATGATCACTATTGTGAGGTTAAATTGCAAAGAGAAAGATGAATTACTCTCTACCTTCTCCCAAGCAGTGAAACTAGAAATTTCTCTTCACATTTATATGAATTCATTTGGAAAAATTATTCAACCAGTCACTAGTTCCCCTAATTATACTAGCCTCTTTCACATGGATATAAGGGAAGACATTTGATAAATGTCTTGCTCTGGTCCAGACACATCTTATCTACTAACTTTTTCTGGTCTAGTAAACTTAATATAGGAGAAAATGAGGTTGGTTTAATACAGAGGCAGTTCCAAAAATTTTATATGGAAGTCAGCAATTAATTTTGAATCCTGAGTAGAAAAGACTTCTCTCAAACATATTTTCATAGAAAATTTCTTAGCATTTCCTCCCCCCCCAAAAAAAAAAACTGGGAGAAGTTAATTTTCATTGCTTTTCATGATCAACTGGATAAAACCTAGAAGATGCTTTCTGGGGATGGTTGAAAGACCCTACAAGAAATATTCCTAGTTAGGTCAATGGAAGTAAAATAAGAGCCTCAAACTGTGGTGATAGCATTACTTTATCTGGTATTGTGAACCACAAAGAAATGAGAAAGTGAGATGAGCACATACATTCACTTCTCTCTGTGTTTCTTGACTGAAGAACTAACATGACCAGCTGCTTCAAGATCCTGGACTATGATATTCCAATCATGATGGGTAACACCCTAAAACTGTGAGCCAAAATAAGCTCCTTTCATCAAGTTTTCTCTTTGCTGAGTATTCATTACAGCAATGAGACTAGAACCTAATAAAAGTTTGATAAAGATTGATTCTGAAAAATACAAGCAGGTATTGTAACTCTTTATCAACTAAAACACTCCCAGAATTTGTAGCTACTCAAAGTATCAAAAGACCTTTACCTATTCAAGAAAAAAAAAATTGACTTAAAAAGCTGAAGAAGTCATCCTACCTCTGTCATAAATTTCCAAATCTTTGTACTAACTTATTTTTCTCATAATGTACTTAGGGAGTGTGTCAAAACTATAAGGCTACATTTTGTCTTTATTTTTTCTGTTTAAGTTAAGCAGTATATCTGTCTCTGCAATTTCCTTTTCTCTACAGATTTTTGGTGTATTCTTTCTTCTTTACCAAAGGTCACCTTAAATAATTCAGGGAGCAATGGAAACATACATAAATGGAGTCCTTTATAAAAATTTATGGTGATGCATTAAAGCATTAAAAAATAGATTAACCAAAATCCAGATCAGGCTACAAGGCTGAGGAACTTTGGATTGACAGTAAGTTCACAGGGTTTACCTACCTGCATGATATAGGACATTAATAAAAGGGATGTCTACTAAAAAAGGGTTTTGTAAATTCTAAACAGCATTTGTATAACAGTATTTATGGGTGTGTAGACTTTCTGAAGTTTCATAGAAAATAAGTAAGAAGCAATAATTATCATTATTGGCACTATATGCCTTCTATATCTATAGGAACAATAATATCTTCCAGATCTCTACTTTTCCACACCCCCCACAGGATTAACCTCCTGACAGTATTTGTATGTCATGAAGAGGATTTTTAATGATTTCCTTTAATAATAAGTATTTGCAGGAGGGAGCTACTTCATGGGGTATGAACTAAGAAGCTAACTGTATTTGTGCTACTTTGACTCCTTCCTAACCTGTTTCCCTTTTCTTCTCATATACACCTTCTTCCTTTCTTTTTCTGCCTCTTTTTATCCTGTGTTCTACAGACAAATATTTTAAATTCAAGAGTTGTCTTACTAAACATGTTCTACCACAGAAGTGCTGCCAGTGTTAACTGCCACATACTCAATCCTAGAGATGGATACAGAAGTTGACTGGAACATAGGAGGGAACAAATGAAGGAAATATTCAGATAAGTAAACTGTTATTTTCTCTCACTTTCTTTCATTAGAATTTGAGGAAAAAAGTCAAACTAAAATCCTATGAAATTAAAGAGACAGTAGCTTAAAGGAGAAGTAGTAAATTGAGCTTATGTTAGAAATTGATGAGGAGGAGCACAACACATCTTTGAAAGCTTCAAAGACTGTTTCTAAAGTGGTCTTAAAACATGTCTACTGACATTTTTCCTTCCTTCCTTATATAAGTGGAAAAGCACATTTGAAGTCATTTTTGATATTGTTATAATGAGAGGACTCAAGGGAAAAGGGACAAAAGAAAACAGCTTCCATGTTGATTAAAAAAAATGTTTTTAGTCACAAGCTAAATCATGCAAATAAAAGAATGGTGGAACCTAGAGTCTTTATACATGCAGAAGTTTGTCAATTGAGTATTAATCTGTGGAGGATCTTATATGAGTGAAAAACAGCAAACGTAAAGTACTGTTGATATAGAATGAACTTCGATTAATTTAATACTGAATTTCTTCTCTATTTCATGAGATGTTGGCTTTGCTTAAGTTTTATCTTTAGAAATGAATATGTATTAGAGAAAAGGAGTCTGTGCATTGTTGCCAGATAGTTTCATTAAATAGAATTTGCACTGAGGTCCTAATGTTTGGTGCATAATCTGAGCATTGTAAACAGGTTTTACTCATTTATATTTCTGGCAAGGGTATCAATGCTCTCAAAAACTACATTTCTTCCCTTTTGTTTTCAATAATTTCACATTTGTGAATCAAGCAAGATGACTTGGTAGTCCTAGAGTCCAAAACTATTTTATGTAATGAGATGAACAATAATGGACGCGTACAGAGACAGGAAGGTAAAATGGGGGCTAAATGACAGGAGGATAGAGAAGTCATAAGATGAGAACAAATATGAGAAGGGTGGACAGTAGGAAAGAGCAAAATGAATATAGAGTCTAATTCTTTGTGTGTGTGTGTGTGTGTGTGATATGTATGTAAAAGAGTTATAGTGCAATCTATTATTTCATATGGTAACAATCATTTGTAGAGAATATAATACTGTGTTAAACAGTAAATATTCATATACTCAGAGAAAGTGTTATTGACTCTTAGAAGTGCTCCCTATGTTTATTGCCACAATTGGGGCAATAGTTTCTCAAGTGTATGAACAGGATCAAAAAAAATGTGTACATTGAATATTTGCATTGATTCATGTATCACTTGTACTATAATAAAGATATTAATAGAGAAATCAAGGTTATTTCTAAGAAGGCAAGATGGAAATTGCTGATAATTTTACTAACAAGAGACTACAATACTTTATGCGGTAACTTAAGCATTGATAAATCGCAGTATAAAAATGAATGTCTTATGAGATCTCATTACAGAATTATAGAAATGTTATTGTGTTGTTAGCTGAAGTGCTGAAAGGGCACCAAATTTTTTTTATGATTTCTCTCTTCTACCTTCATGTATTGTGTTTGCTTTCTAAATTAACTCTTAATTCTTATGTACTGAGAGTGAAGTGTCAGCTTTGTCAACTTCATTCTGTTTCACTTGACAGTGAACAATGCAAGAGTGAGTAGTGACATCTCCAGCACTGCACTGCGGTGGGATGAACAGAAATCAGTGTTTATTGTCTCTCTTTGCATTTTTAGTGGATTTTAAGCCTTTTAAGAACAAAAGCCTGAAATCTTCATTGTGCCTTTAAGTAACAAGGCTTATCATAATGGTTGTAATATGGTATCAAATACACTTTTCATATTGAATAATAATTAATCCTGAGATTCCATTAATTTAGGGTATCAATTCTTAAGAGAGAAATTCATGTCCTCCTCCTATTTCTCCTCTTCCTCTCCTCTTCCTCCTCCTCTTCTTCCTCCTCCTCCTCATCATCATCACAGTTATAAAAAGAGAAAAACCCATGCGAAAAAGAATGTATAGACATACAATTATTTTAGATTTCCATTCAAAATTAAGTTCTAGTTTATTTAGTAAGCAAAGGGAAACCATTGATATAGGACATAGTGTTGTTTTAGTTATTGTGAGTATGAGTGGAGAAAAACAGAAAAAAAGAGAAACAAATCATGGAGTGATGTGTAACTACACTTGAGCTGCTAATAGGAAGTAGAGAATATGCAGAACACAGAATGGGAAATGGTCATAAGACAAACAATGTGTGTGGGAAGACATTGGAGTTTCAGTTAATAGTAGCAGCCATATTTATAATAGACAGAAGCTGGAAACACCCCAGATGTCCCTCAACAGAAGAATGGGTACAGAACATTTCTGAGCATTTGAGTTAATATCCACTTATCAGTGAATGTGTACCATGTGTGTTCTTTTGTGATTGGGTTATCTCACTCAGGATAATACATGCTGATAGGAGCCTATTATAGTTATCTCCAGAAAGGCTCTGGCATGCTCCCAGCCAACCATTGCACTGAGAATAGGGTCCCAAGTAGAGACCCTAATAGAACTGAAGGAGCTTAAGGAGTTTGTAACCTCATAGGAAGAACAATAATATCAACCAACCAGACACCCCAGAGGTTACAGGGACTAAACCACCAACCAAGGAGTACACCTGGAAGGACCCAGGGCTCTAACTGCATGTGTAGCAGAGGATGGCCTTGTCAGACAGATATCAATGGGAGAAGAGGCCCTTGGTCTGTGTAGGCTCAATTATCCAGTGTAAGGGAATTCAAGGTCAGGGAGGTAGGAGTGGGTAGGTGGTTAAGGAAACACCCTCAGAGAAGCAGGGGCAGGGGATGGGATAGGAGATTTTGAGGGGGAAACCAAGAAAGGAAATAACATTAAAATGTAAATAAAAAAAATATCCAATAAAAAAAGAATGGGTAAAGAAAATGTGGTACATTTACACAATGGACTACTACTCAGCGATTAAAAACAATGATTTCATGAAGTTCTCAAGCAAATGGATGGAACTAGACAATATCATACTGAGTAAGGTAAACAAAACACAAAAGAACATGCATGATAAGTACTCACTGATAAGTGTTTATTAAGCCAAACATTCACAATGCTCATGATACAAACCACAGACCACATGGAGCTTAAGAGAAAGAAAGACCAGGGTGTGGATGCTTCAGTCCTGCATTGAGGGGGGGACAGGATGATCATGGGAGGTGGAAGGATGGAAGACATAGGAGAGACAGAGGGGATGGAAGAAATAATGGGAGAAGTATCAGGTACTGGAGGAGAAATGAGAGAGGTACAGAGGACCAGGAAGTCAAATAAAAATATCAAGCACTAGGGGATAAGGAACTGAAGGTAGCCACGGGAGAGTCCCGGAAGCCAGGGAAGCTAGAAGTGCCCAGGACCCAACAGGGATGACTTTAACCAAAATGAGCAGGGAAGGGGAGATAGAACCTGCAGAGACCATCTCCAGTAACTAGGCACAGCCCCCAGCCGAGGAATAGAACCACCCACCCATCTCAAAGTTTTTACCCCAGGAATGTTCCTGTCCAAAGGAAAGACAAGGAGAAATAATGTAGCAGAGATTGAAGGAAGGGCCATCCAGGGCCCGTCCCACCTGTGGATCCAACCTGTCTGCAGACAACAAACACTTACATTGTTGCTGTTTTCAAGAGGCACTTGCTGACAAGAACTTGGTGTAGCTGTTTTTTGGGAGGTTCTGCCAGCAAGTGATCAATGCAGATGTTGCTGCTTGGGGCCAACCATCAGAATGAGCTTGGGGACTCCAGTGGAGGAGCTGGCAGAAGGACTAGAGGAGCTGAGGAGGTTTGCAACCCCATAGGAAGAACAAAGTTGGCTGGTTGAACCACCCATTGCTCCCAGGGACTAGACCACCAACCAAGGAGTGTACAAGAAGGGATCCAAGGCTCCAGATACATAAATACATAGAAGAGGATGAACTAGTCTGACATCAGTGGAAGGGGAGGCCCTTTGTCATGTGGAGCTTTGCTTCCTCAGCATAGGGGAATGCTGGAGCAGTGGTGTTGGAGAGGATGGGTGCGGGGACAGGGGGAAGCACCATCATAGAGGCAAAGGGGAGGGAGGCAGATGTGGAATTGGGAGGTTGTGGAGGGGTAACCAGAAAGGGGAATATTATTTGAGATATAAACAAATAGAATGATTTTAAAAAGTGTAAGCTGTAAATAAACGGATAAATACAAGCACTTTGGTAACTGAAATGGTCTTCTCAGAAGACAAAGTTGGAGTCCCTATGATATAGGACAGCCTATCTTCCTTGGAGAAGTCAAAGAAAGCTGTGGGAAATAACAGCAATAAATCTAAACTAGATATGAAGAGTGAGGGGGCTTTGTGGCCTACTGTACTGATATTGATCTTGGATTTAATGTAAATAAGATATATTTACAGAGGGGTTCGAAGGTCAGGTAGAGAGTGACTATGCAATTAGCTTCTCTGCTGAATCCCTGATATCCCAGTGGAGTGAAGCCTTAGCACTGGGGACATGCAGAGGGATTTTAAAGCAGCAACATGTCTACTCCGAATAGAATACAAACAATGCCCTTAGTACACTTTAATTCCTTTGGCTGGAATACAGACATGCTCTTACTAAACATGTATAATACCAAACAATGAATGTAAAGTTAGTTTATAGAAAGAAGCACCCATGATTGACCATGATGTCCCACTGAGAGGCAAACAAAGTGACAAATTAGAACAAGATTAGACAGAATAAAGTACACCCAGCTCTCCTAAGAACACAGAGAAAATGGAGGCTAATTAAAAGAGATGAGCATGCAGAGAGAAAAAAATAACAAAAAATAGGGCAGTTTTACCAGGACAGTTGTACAGAAACAGGTTGCAGAGAGAGAACTAGTTAGACCTAGGTGACTATAGAATGAGTCATAGAATGAAAAAGGTCAGAAGAATAAAATGTATTCCCAAAGGCAATGGAGTCCAAGCAGAACAATTCAGTCAGAAGATGAAAGAAATCAGACTGAATAAGTCAGCTGGGAGAGGAGTTTTGAGCCAGACCAGCAGAATGAACTTCCCTGCATTCCAACAACAGGGACATGAAAAAATTCCTGAAAAAAAAAATGCTCTATTTACAAAGACTGATGAAAACTTCAATGGCTACGGAGAATTTGGAATGTTATAGGGTCTAGGACCTAATTAAATTAATCCAGAGTTATCATTAGCTTCTAGATGAGCTATTCCTTGGACATCCCCATGACAGACCTAACATTCTGATAACTACATAAAAGGGTTTGAAATGTGCAAATAACAAAATCCTATTTTCACTCAATGCAAAGGCCAAGAATCCTTCTTAGACAACTTCAAAGGTATATAGTTGAGAGTCTACCTTCTATCTGTAAACTTCCTCTCTGATATTATCACCACTGTATTTTTATTTTACAAATGCCTTGGATTAATAACTTTGTTTGTTCAGTTACCATAAAATGACATGAAACTCTCTCCTCATAGAAGACTGGGGCCTACTATAACCTAACACATGCTTGCATGCTATGATCTCTCATATTCTTGATCCAGAATGAATGAAACTATTTTCTTTGAGTCGAGAACTGTGCTTTATTGTCACCTGAACCTGTGCAACATTTTCCCCTCAACAATTAAAAATAAATTATAATTTGTTTAACATGGCTAACGCATGATTTTTAATATGATAATTTTTGACACTAAATATTTTTCAACATTATGAGATTATCAGAGCCCCAAAAGGGAATGTTTTGTCATCTTAGCTCCCCAAAGCAAAAATAGCCAACGAATTACAGCAAAGACAGAGGTGACGACCAGCATCATAAATCATGTTTGTTTCCGAGTTGCTTGTTAAAAGCCAGAGGTTTGGGTATATGGTGGTATCACAACTAAAGCTAACACCAATTTTATGTACAATTAACTTTAGTAGATAATTTCAGGTTGATATTCAGTATTCCTGACACGATGCAAATTTATATGATGAATTATTCTCCTATGATAAAAGGCAGAATCATTTGTTAAATTTTCCTAATGTCATATTTTAGCAATCACAAAACTTTTATATTCTTAAATACACAAAAATCTTAATATTCTTTCATATTGACATCAATTCAATGCAGAAATGACACTACATTCATTGTAATTGATTTTTGCAGACAGATATATTCTTTTTTATTATTTTTCTTTTTTCTTGATTCTAAGTGTTACCCCTATACTTGTAATGTCTTGTGATACTTTTGTTTTATTTATTTAATCACTTATTTTTGTATTTAAGTTTCTAAACCATCTGGAATTTGTTTTTTCTCTGATTGAGACAGGCTCCAACTTAATTTTCTTCCAGATGGGTAGCCAGTTGCTCCAGCTCCATTTAGTTTAACCATCCTTTTCCCCACACTAAAATGATGCCTTTGTCCCATTTAAAAATCCTCATATAAATATTGTGACTCATTTTTGGATTTTTGAGTGTATATTGTGTGCCATAAAATTCAAGTTCTGCAGTTATAAAGCAGAGCAAAACAATAAAAGTTTCTATTCTCACTGAGTTTAAATTTTTGAAAGAAAAAGTAAAATAAATAAAGAAAACATTAGCTATGTAACTACATAAGTAAGTATACACAGATATGTTTGAGAATAATAAAGAAAAACTGAAAACAGAGTAGAGAGTTTATATTGTGTGTCTATTGGTGTCTTCTGTTATAAACTAACATTTAAACACACACCTGAATGCAGAAGGGCAAGGTACACATGTTTGATAGGACAACATTTGAATTAGTAGAAATAAATGGGCAAGTTTTTGCAAGTTTTGTTCATGATAGGCCAATCCATAAATAGGAAAGTTACTGTGATACGATAATGTGGCAGAATTACATAGCTATTATCAATTTCCACAAACTGATTTGTTTTCAGTTTATATTATAATCTTACTTTGATCTGAATGCATGTGTTTAAAAAATATTTTCTTATCTATTTATTTTTGCCTGCTTTCTAAATGAGATTTTTTTCCACAATGATTTATAATTATGGTTTACGGATATTATTTGAAAATTGAACCATTTTGGTATTGTTTTTTTCTACCCAATGGCATAAAATTAGATTTAGCAAATTTTGGGTTTTTTTTAATATAAATTAGTGCTATTATATAATATTTTCATCTATACATCCTGTTCTTTATATGTTATTTACCACCTGTATATATCTTTGTAACATTTTTATTTTTTTATGTTGTTTTCATCTGTATGAGAAGAATAGTATTATTGTATGCACATTGATACATGTTATATAAAATTTATTTTATACCCTGGTTCTTTTATAATTATTCACTCTATTGAAAACTTGGCATGTAACTTTTTTGAGGATGAGTGTTTCAAATAATTTGTTTTCAAATATTTAGTACAAAAATATTTTAAGTCAAAACGTTCATAGTTATTACTTTCATTCTCTTGACATATTTTATAATCTCATTCATTTGTTATTTAAGTATATTATCTTAAGAATAATTTAAAATTTTTGAATTGCAGATAGTTTTCCTCCTTTTCATGGAGATATATGAAATTATATTGTCATATTTTAATGAGCCTCTATTTAAAAACACATATACTTAACAACCACTTTCCAAAATTTCCTATTGCTTATCTGCTTTCCCTTATTCATTTTGTTTTCAGGATTTGAGTTAATTTTTCTGTGTACTAATTGGCATATTTTTTAACCAACATTGCTTATAACTGCCTTCTATAATTTCCTTCTTTCTTATATTATGTTCTAATATATTCTGATATATATATACTCATTATGTAATGGAAAATAGCACTTGATAGCATTAAATCTCATTTGTGTGCTATTCAGTTAGATTCGCAGCACACGCACACACACACACACACACACGTATTGAATTAGATTGAATAAATCTAATTGAATACATATGTATATATGTGTGTGTGTGTGTGTGTGTGTGTGTATAATGATGTGAATATGTATTTTATGATATGTTAGTCATTTAGGCTGAGGTTTTGTTTTCCTCCTCCTCTCTTTTGTTATCTGTTCTTTTTCTATCTGTTTAACTTCAAGCACCATACCAAGCACCCTGTCTTGTTATGATGATTTGAGCTCTTAGAGGGTTTTCCTCTTCCTGAGAAAGCTTGAATAGGGCTTTCTCATGAAAGAAAGGAGGTGCAGAAATAAGTAACTCAAAGAACTAATTATATTAGCATTTATCTGTTCATACCCAACTTGGACACATGGCATACCCTATATATTCTCTTGACCTTGTCCTCTTTTTTGATTGATTATTTAATATATTTACATTTCAAATGTTATTCCCCTTTCCAGTTTCTCTTTTACAAACTCCCTATCCTTCCTCCCTTCCTTTTGCCTCTATGAAGGTGCTTCCCCACCCACTCATCCACTCTTGTCTCAGCACTCTAGCATTCCCCTAGTCTGGGTCATGAAGTCTCCACAGGACCAACGGGCTCCTTCCCAGTGATGCCAGATAAGGCAATCCTCTGCTACATAACCTACTGGAGCCATGGGTTCCCTCATGTGTACTCTTTGGTTGGTGGTTTCGTCCCTGAGAGCTTTGGGAGGGCTAGGCAGTTGATACTGTTCTTCCTATAGGGTTGCAAATCCCTTCAGCTCCTTCAGTCCTTGCCCTTACTGGGGTCACTGCACCCAGTCCCATGGTTGGGTGCATGCATCTACATCTATATTGATCAGGGTCTGACAGAACATCTCAGGGGACAACTAAACAAGACTCCTGTCAACAAGTACTTCTCAGCATCAGCAGTCGTGTCTGGGATTTGTGTCTCCAGATAGGATGGATCCTTACGTGGGGTGTCTTCTCCAGAATGAACTCTTTGAGAGAGGACACTCAATTGTTTTCTACATGATTGTTTTCACTGTGGAGACATATAAGCCTTGGTAAGTCAGTCGTTCACTAATATGGTTTCCTAGAATTTTATCAACGCAATGCCAAATTCTGTTCATAGTAATTGTTTTGATTAATAATGGTAGCCAGTGGTGGCGCACGCCTTTAATCCCAGCACTTGGGAGGCAGAGGCAGGCAGATTTCTGAGTTTGAGGCCAGCCTGGTCTACAGAGTGAGTTCCAGGACAGCCAGGACTACACAGAGAAACCCTGTCTCTAAAAACAATAAATAAATAAATAAATACATACATACATACATACATACATACATACATACATAAATAAATACATAAATACATAAATACATAAATACATAAATACATAAATACATAAATAAAATAATAATAATGGTAGCCAAAACTGTAGTTCATCAGTGTTCTTCAGGTCCTGAATATGTGCTTTTTCTAGTTCTACTCAGCAAAGTGGTATGTCTAATGCATTCTTGCCTAAGATATTTTTGATTTGCAGTGGAACAGATGAAGAGGCATAATAGAACCCATATAATTTCTAGATTTATATGTGTGTGTATGTGTGTATTCTGTAAATAGTATATCTTCTTTCACATTCATAGGATTCTGAAGAGATAGATTACTGTTACATATGCATGTAGTATGCATTCTTATATTATTATTCCAAGTTCAAAGCATCTTTGCTCATTTTGAAAGATATCTCCTTATTTATTTATTTATTTATTTATTTATTTATTTATTTTGGTGGAAAAACTTCAACCCATTTCCAAGAAAGATTTAACTTCTCTTAAGAGAAATAAGAAGTGTTAGGCTGGGTGGTAAACACTTTCCTATACACTAATCTTGAGATATACAATGAAACCATGCATTAAAAAAAGAAACAAATCCCCAGAATATATATTATAATGAAGTATGGAACACACATGCATATATTTCATTGCTAAGATTATCTTACTTGATTCTTATTGTAACACAGCAATGTAAAATTATGACATTATTTCAAATAACTTAAGCAACATATTTGTTAGTAGGTATTATAGTAATACTTATGATGTTTAAATGTACAGTCTATTAAAAATAATACTATTATAATTCACATTCTAATTAAAGGCGAAACAAAAATTTAGAAGTTTAAAATATGATTTCAGAATGTGTGTGTTAGTTTCTAACTACTGTAAAATTATATAAAATAATTAACATTATTCCAGTCTATAATGCAGTAAATTAATGTTAACTTATAGGTTAACTTCTTTTCACACAATCACTCAATAAGTAAAGGATGAAGCAAACAAAACCTAATCTTATTTTCTGATTTTACACACTCACTTCTCTCCAAAGTACAACATGTAACTAATAAAACCTATTCCATTGCAGAAACATATGGATATGAAATAATATAAACCCATTTGGGTCGATATGATTGTAATACCTGGTAGTTTAACACTTTTTAAATATGAGTGATTCTTATGCATTTCAACATATAAAATTGTTATTTTGGGGTAGTTCTGATGTTTGCATAAATTAATGTTATTATGGCCATCGCCTTTCGATTTCATTTTGAAATTTTGTCTTCTTTTCCTTATAGATTTTGACAACTATGAAATAGTAAATCCAATTGCAAAGCTTCTACAAAATGCTGGCAGAATTCTGCTGTTATATAGCAAATGTCAACAGAATAGGAATTGAAATAATTTCTAAAATCTAAATTGAGTCAAGCTGCAGAAATGTGAGTTCATTCGAGTCGATGAATATTCACTGAGTCCTTATGCCATGCTGGGCACAATGCTAGGCACAGTGGGAGATTAGAAGATCATAAGAGCAGCCACTGCCTTTAGGGGTTTCTTATTCAATGGAAGATGAAGGCATGTACAAACAATCTTAATATTAGCCCGACTGTTATAAGTGCTATAACAAAGGGACTGAGAAAGTGCAATAGGGATATAAAGCAAAGATATTAACTCCAACTGGGCGAACTTGAACAAACAAATAAACTCCACAGCTGGCGCAATGAAATGTGATTTCAAGAAAAAAAAATACTTTAGTTTTAATTGCTTCCAATGTTATTAGGCAAGTTGCCAAGAAGTCTTTCCTTCAATATCAAGTTATATCTGAGAAATATAATATTTCGAAGTATGGCTACTTATTTAGAGGCATTAAAATAAAATCATCATGAATGTTACCTGCTGGGTTAATTTCAACAGTGTACTTGCTCTTCAATAGTGCAAACAAAACATCTGGGCAAAAGAAGTAGCCTTGTAAAAGTCAGAATTATTATTTGTGTGGATAGAAAGAGAAAAAGATCTCATAACTCTATTGAACTGATTTTCTGTTTTACTGGTATCCTCAGCAATAGTGTTTATTCTTTCATCTACACACATTTGGAAAATGCTCATTAGTTTTTTCCCTGTGCTATGTTCTACATTGTTACACTGATAATGTCAAAGTGGGCATTCTTTTCTAAAATTATGAAGAAACATATACAAGTGCAGTCAGTTTTTATACCAAAGACAATAATGTACTGTCTTTGAGCATTAATTTCATCTCTCATGAGAAGTTACCATGTGATGTTATTTTAGAAAGCTATCAACTCAGATGGTCTAAATTCAAATCTCTGTCACAGCACCAGTAAATGTTAAACTTTCTACATTTCATTCCAATCTGTAAAACCTAGTGCAGAGTAATGCCTACATTGTGTTTGTTGTAAGGTTGATCTTAGATATAAAAAAACATTCAGAATATTATTTGAAGTATATTCTCATAGAGTCAGAGTAAACTATAATTCACTACATTCTGTGTCTTCTAGTTCATGGGCAAATTACCAGATGTAAAAGATGACAATGAAGAAGCCGTCATAGGAACCAAAAATTTCTGCTTGAATTACAATGCTAAAAGTAATATAAAAATATAATAGCTTGGTTAATCACTAGCACTTAATTCTTAAGTACACAAGGATGCTGAGGCTCAAAGATATGTACAGCTTATGAAGAAATACAAACAATAGATTCCAGGGTTACTTGTTTAGTTATTTAGCCAAAACAATTATATATGGTTATATATCTGTCACTTGAGCATTTAAAAATTAATGAGTTGCTGAATTAGTAAATTCAGATGCTAACATTCACTTTAGTTACCTGTGGAAACACAGTCATAAAAAAGGCAAGTTGGAAAAAACTGGACAGAACATAATTTATAAATGTAAACGATAGAAACATGTCTTTCATTTTCCACTCTATAGATCAAAATCTTGCTTTCTCTCATTTTCTAAATTTTAACTACACAAATCGCTTTGCTTTTTTATACTTGAATACATCATAGTATGTTTTAGTTTTAGCCTGTGCATCTGTTTCTCCTCTGCCCACTACAACCTCAACCACTATTTCCAGCATGCAATTAAGAAGACCTATAAAAAAAATGTTCCCTCTGACTTCCTACAACCTATTCTCTACTTTAGCATTCAGTTTTTTTCTGAAGTTTTTTCAGTATTTTGATAGATTTTTCTCTTTTCTTCCAATTTTCTTGCATTCCTCTTTTATATCATTGATAACTGACCTATCTAACAGTTGTCCAACTATCATATTCCTTATAAATTATAAGAAGTTCTTTGAGACCTAGGAGTGAGTATATTATAGTTATTGTAATTGTTATTTCTCTTCTTGATTGCTGGATTGTCCTTCAATAACATTTGATGAGTAAAAGGAGGAATGAGTGAATCAATGAATGAAAATTTATGTTCTGTATTAGACTGTCATGCAAAAAGAAAGCTATGCCAAAACATCATAATCGGTTAGAGAGAAATGAAAATTGATGGAAAGAATTAAATGGCTATGTATTTTAAATGTTTTAAAATAATAACTAGCGTATATCTCAGTCACCCTTTAAAAAGCCTAGACACAAACACAATTCCATTTGTGAATTGCAGCATTCATTCCCTTTGCATTTGCTTATCCTGAACTAGAAAGGCTCCAAATGGCATGATTAGGACAGAGCTTGTATTCAGAGACTTGTACATAATTCATAGTTTAAGTTTTACAAGTTTGCATAATAAATAGTTTAAATACTGCAGCAACAAGCTGGAGAGGAAATTAGGATTCTGAATGAAAAAGTTAATTATACCTCTAAGGATCCTGGGCTTTTTGCAATACATTAAAAACAAGCTTAGACGATGATAATTTAGGCTAAAAGGAGATGAAAATGCAGAAGATTATGGGAGTGGTGATAACTGACAAGTTATCTTATTAAGTGGGGATAATTAGACTAAATTAATTTTAAAATTGTAGTAGTAGATTCTGGATCAACAATGGTGTAAATAATTTCCGGGGCTGATGATCTTGCAGCTGGAGACATTTCTGTTAGATGGTCTGTTAACACTAATGACCATTTTCTCTGCTTCAGCCATTCAATTCAGATAACCCAGTGGGTTAGAGCAGAAAAGTAGAATCCCAACCCTTTCAGCTTGGCTGCCAAAGCAGATCAAAGAACAGGAAATCCTCATCAAGGAGAGTGATTTTTAACAAGATAAAGATGGAAAAGATTTCACAGAATATTCCTTTAACCACTCTTGTGTGCATTCATTCTTCAGTCAGCCTAGGAATATTAGAAAGAATAATCAGTACAAATGCTTATTTGGGGTATTTATTGTGTAAGTAGTGTACCAAACGTGACATACATTCTTTAAATAGCAAACCTGCAAAACATGCACAAATATAAACATGGTCGAAAGAAATCCATTTGTGGGGTATATCATTTCATTCCTGCAAATGAATTGATTAGCCCAAGAATATACACTCAATTATCACTAATTATTTACTTTGAAACCTACCTGAAAGGCTCTGGAGCCACGCCAAAACATACAGCACATTCTTGTTGCTGGATCTTTTGTTGTGATCAAGGACAAAGCCATTGCTTAGGTATAGGTTCTCAACCTGTAGCTCTCCACTCTATCTCCAAAAATCTTTACATTATTATTCACAACAGTAGAAAACTTAGAGGTATGAAGTAACAACAAAATATAATTTTGTAGATGGGAATGATATTAAAGGATCACATCATTAAAAGGTTGAGAACCACTGGCTTAGGTATTTTGTAATCAAAGGAGAAGTTCAATGTCTACTTAGCGAAATAGCTCAATACATAAAATCTCTTTTTTTTAAGCTTAATGAACCCACTTTGATATTTAGTATTCATGGTAGATAGAGATAACTCTTTCCATGCCAAAAATATCCTTGGGTTGTGACTGGACAGGTGGTGGAGGAGGTAATTCCCAGATGGGGGCTCCCACTTTTTAGAGGTGAAGAGAAGAGAGGAAGGGAGAGGAGGATTTGTGTGATGGGGTGCTTGAATGAGAGGATGTCTGATACTGGGATATAAAGTGAATAAATTGATGAATTTTTTTATAAAAGAAATAGCCTCTTACCTCCATGTGTCTGCAATCTCATACACATACACACATACACACACACACACACACACACACACAAACACATACACAGACAATAAATATTTAAATAAATCTAGGAAATTTAATATAAGTGTGAGAATGTCTTGATGTGTCATCAAGTAAATCTTACCAAGACTGGAGAGCTCAGTTCTATTTATGAGATCCACACGGCAAAAAGAGAAATGACTTCCACAATTTTCTTCTGACATTTACACTACACAACAAATATGGATAAGCATTAACACACACACTCACATCTACACACACACAGACACACACACACACACACACACACACACACACACACCTTTCTAGATTTAGAAAGATGGAAAGTGTTAAAAGTTGTGATCTACATTTCAAGATCATTATTGGTGTGCTGTTTTAAAAAGAGAAACAAAGAAACATAGAATTTCGGAACCCATTGTATTTCAATTAGTATATACATTTATCAACTTGAATTTGCTTTGAAAATACTAGTGACTGTGTGCCCACTGAGACAATTAGAAATATTTTTAAGTCATTTGAAAGACACATTAGTCATAGAGATAATACAAGCTTTTCAGTTTTAGTTCCTATGTTACATCTATGGAAAGTGATTCCTGTCCACATGGCAGGATAGACCCCATGGCTGACAGGATAGACCCCATAGCTCTGAACTCCAGTATGGAGCAGTTATACTTCACTGAACATGTGCTTGGATATTACAGTTTCTCTGCAATAAACAGCTGTTTCTACAAAAACATGTGAAGTGTGAGAGAGCTTAGTGGGAAAACACACTCAGTCAAACTCTAACATTTAGAAATATATTACAGTAATTTAAACGTGGCAGCTGATACCTTGATGTTTCTATCAGCTTATACTCAAATCACCTCCAATAGCTACGGACACTGCACTCACTGATGATTATTATGTACAGTGTAAACAGTATCTCATATGACCAATAAATTTCTCTATTTCTGCCCCAAGTAGGTGCAATGGAAGCAGAGTATCTAGGAAAACACTGTAAGAACTTTCAAACCACTTAAAGTGAGCCAAGGAATTTAATATGAACAACGTCCCCATCACTTGAACCCCACACAACTTCTTTAAGTGAATCTACTATTGTTCCCTATCCTGAGCACCTGCTTTTAGACTTATTTCCTTTCTCTTCATTCTTTGCTTAACCCAAACTTGTGTCTGTACAAGGACCCTCATATTAGTTTCCCATTGGTTCTTCAATTCTTGTATCTTCTCTCTGATATTTATCTTACTCCTTCACCTCCTAAAAGTCTTTCATCAGTCCTCTGATCCTTTATGAGACCTTCTGTGAGCATTCTTTAAAACTGAAAAAAAATCAACCCCCCACCTATGTCATGGCTCATAATCTGTTGCTATTTGCTTGTCTCCTCTGTAAAGATTAACTTCAAAACCAACAGGTTATTTTCTATGTGTATCCTGAAGAAAAAAAAAAAGAACTTCTTCTTGGTATCATTTTGCTTATCCACACAGAGTGTATTATTACTAATCCATGAAAATGGGCTGAATATTGGGTAAATACACAAATAAGTCAATGGACAAAATGCATAGTTGGAAACCAAATGTTTACCCTTGATAGGCAACTATGAACCTTTAGATATGAGTAAGTAGAATACAGGTAGCTCAAGCACACATACAAAAATGAAAATAATTCCATGTTCTAGAGAGGGAGAACCACAGATTCTTGCTCTCCACGCTAGAAAAACAAGATGGTTTCAGCATGACCCACAGACTGTGCTTCCTATTCTGAGATAGCATGAACAATTCAGCTGTCTCATAGTTACTATTAAAATCCATCATCTACCTCAGTAATTTGTCATACTCAGTCTTTACTCTTCATAAACAGAAGTTTCAAACAAAGTTCTCTACTTTGATGATTCCTTTGTGTATGGAAAATGCTTAATCTGGCACTCCCACATATATTATCTCATTGGCTCTTCCTATAAATTCTTGGTTGTAAACATTGTTATTACCATTTTATAAGATAAGAATAAGGATAAGAATAAGAATAAGAATAAGAATAAGAATAAGAATAAGAATAAGAATAAGAATAAGAAGAATAAGAATCTCTAAGAAATTGTGTATCAGAATAACACAGGCAAGCCCAGAATTAAAAAGCATTTTCAGACCAAAAACATGACTCCTTTTTATTGCTCAACGTTGTCTTCTCAGTGTTCTTTAGATAGTCTTTTGTTTTCAGGGGGACAAGTACATAAGTACTAATTTACATTCTGGTGATGATTCTTAAACCCATATAATGTCTATCCCATCACATGATAGTAGGGCTTAAAATATTTAATTTGCTGCCTTCATTTACAATGAAACCACAAAGCTAGAAAATGATAAATACCATTGTTCTTTTATCTTCAGAACATGCCACTTTTATTGTCTTCCCTCATCCCATTCCTTCCTGTAAGTAACTAGCTGGTCAGGCCTGCCAATACATCAAAGTGTTCAGTAGCCAATTACAAAGAGATGAGGCAGACATCTGACAGGAAAGAACATCCTCTAGCTCTTGATAGACAGTTGATCTGTAATTAAAGCGATGATTTATGGCTTAAAGGAAAGGGCAGCTACTTATGTCATGAGCACATACACATACACAATGCATTTTTTTCTAAAAACCAAAGAATCATACTATTTCACATTGAAATTCCTCATTCTCAATTCTCATGATTTCTCAGTCACACAGAACATCAGAATTGTATGTCTTCTACTATACTCGAATTCTTCTTTCTGAGGCAATTCTAGGACATATCCTTAAAATTAAAACTCAAAGTATTGGCTTCATTTCTAAGACTCTCTATTATTTAAATATCTCCTAATATACCCATACTATGCACAATGTTCAACTTAAAAGTTGAATCTTTTGTAAAACATTAAACTTCTTTAAGTAATTAATTCTCCTCCTTTGCTAGAATCTTATGAAGTATCTCTTAATAGCCATCTTCACTATCTGGGAAGCTGTAACTAGGATATTGTTTCTCTAACTTGTGTATTTCTAGATGAAAAAGCCAAAGCTATCCGTGATCAGTAAATAGGAAGATGCTGACGTTCCCTCTCTAGACAGCATTATCGTTATCTAAGTTTCTAGGAGTTTGAACCCCCAGGATAGTGGACAACTGTAATAAAATCACCATTAGCAATGATTTTCTCTGGGATATCCAATGGAATTGAATGAAAGTAAAGCAGTAATATAAAACAGAAACAAAAACTCCCCTCATAAACTTTAAAATGTTCAATCCAGCATCCCCCGGAGGCGCTGCTGCCTCATTTGTCAATAGGGAGATATTAAACCAACCAACCAACCAACAAACAAACCACTACAAGAGAATTCAGAAACAATAATTCACAGTTGAAAGCAGCCTCTCCAGTTAAGTTTAATTAGAACACTCAGTGTTGTCACACTGGTGAGACTTTACATCTCTAGCTTCAATGTACCTCTAGTCTTCCAATCTACTCAAGAGTACGGGCCCAATGGCCTACCCACTGATACTGGGTTTTTTTTTTTCCTTAAGGTAATTAAAGACTAAAATATCACTATTAAAGTAGAAAAGTTAATGTTGATTCCAACTCCTGTCTACAGTAAAGCAGGCTTAAAAACATAAGAATATCTAGAATCTTCTCGGTTGCCAAATGTTTATGTTTTCTTTCCTCTTTCTTATTCTGCTACATATTGAACAATTACGTGGAAATCATCCTGTGAAGCTCTGATCTATATTATTTCACTTGTACCTATTCTAGTGAGCCAGGAAGTTGTGTATAAATTGTTAAGATTGACCTGTGAGCCAGGCTCTTAGCCAGTAGAGTCTGCACTCTTGCTCATCAGAAGTAGATTAGAGCCATGACCTTGTACTGCAAAGACTAAACTCATTGCTTTGTGATTAATCATAATGAATCTTCTTTCCCATGTTAAGGTTTTTTTTTTCCCCATAAAGCAAGGAACTACAACTGAGTCACAACTCCAAGAAAGAGTTTATGTAGAATTTAAATATTTCTGTCTTCCTTTGCTAGTAAATAAGGTCTTCTACCACTTTAGAGAAAAGGGAAAGTATCACTAAATTGCAAATGATCCAAAAGAGAAATGGTTTGTAATGTTCATCGGAGCCCTTTGATGTGTTTTACAAGTATACATTCATCTAACTCAGTATTGGGCTGCAGATCATATCTTAGCATGCCTGTCTATTATTTGTACTATTTCATACCACTGTGAATAGGTCTAGAAAACAGACTTGACAGTCTGGGAACACTGATACACGTGATAGTCCCTTTATTTTTGAATGATCTTATCTGTCATTCTCTCTATTCAGTTAAAGTCTAGGTTTGTCAAGAGTGAGCAGAGGACTAAAACTGATCTCTCTAACAATGTCAAAGGTTCATCAAAGCCAAACCTAGAAGGAGTCAGTTGGCATAAGGACTCATAAAGCAGTATATACTAGTGGCATATGAGTGCTTTGGAACATAGTGTGTAGGTTTAGATGACTATTCAAAACCAAGTCTTGCATTTACCTTATCGTTTCATCACCATGAGCCCTGCATTTTTCTTCTGCAAAATTGAGATTATAGTGTTTAATGAGACTGTTACTGAACTATAATGATAAAAATGTTAGTAAAAATTTGTTTTAGACATATGAACCCTTCATCAACTTTGTTGAACATGTCATAAAAAGAAATATTAGCAAGTGGAACAGGGCCAGAGAGCAGGGGACTGAGTATGAATGTGTGGAAGACAAAGCTTCTATTGTCGAAAGTGTTGTACTATGACATTCCCACAAGCAATACAGAATAGTTGATTTTGTTTAAAATGTGAAGGCAGTGTGATAACCATTATAAATCATATCCACCTTAAAATTATTTTCATCGTATTAGATCCACGTGGAGATATTTCCTGAATAATTTGAAATATTAAGGTATGAAAAGGTTAAAAGATAGAATGGTATTTTTGTTTTATACTTTACTATTGCTTAAGAGGAAAATGATTTTGTAACCTTTATATTTTAATATAAATAGATTTTTTAATGTAATTTTGATATATTTTATTGCATACAGAGATCTGTGGGGTTCTATTATGTATATATGTATATGATGATATTATAAAGAATACTTTTTCATATCATGGCCTACTTTAATCTCTAATAGCATCTACAGTATCATTTAATCATCTTGTGTCCAGCTTCAAATCTTTATCTTTTAGCAGGAATCATTATTAAAATTATTTTGCTCAGAATTTCTTTTTTCACTATTAAGATATAGTGGCACAACATATGTACCCAAATGTTAAACATTGTTGTAGTTGTTTGAATATGCTTAGTCCATAGAGAGTGGGATTGTTATGAGGTATGGTCTTGCTGAAGGAAGTGTATCTCTGCTGGGCTTTGAAGCTCTGCCCAGAGTGGAAGAGTCATCTTTGGCTTCCTTTGGATGAAGACTTAGAACAGTCAGGTCCTCCAGCACAGCATCTGCCTGGATGCTGCCATGCTCCCCGCCTTGATGGTAATACACTGAACCTCTGAACCTGTAAGCCAGCCCCAATTAAATGTTGACCTGTATAAGAATTGCTGTGTTCATGGCATCTGTGCATAACAGTAAAATCCTAACTAAGAGAATAATATATTTTACTTTTCTTATTGTTAGGCTACTTTTAAAAATGCTATATATTGTGTGCTGTACTTTGATGCTTTGTTAATTAATTAATTAATTAATTTGTTTTAGTCTATGTGGGTTATTTAAATTTATCTGAACAATTCATTGAAAAGCATTTATTTTCACTTGTATATAATATGCTTCTGTGTAGACCCCTGTAAAATAAAGTTCACTGTAAATCAATTTAGAACATAGATGAGGATCAGTTTTTTCAGTGACTCATATTTTCATTTTTGTTATTACATATCACTTTATGTCCAAACAAACTTGCATGACTGGGAAAACAATCTTTTCCTAAATATGTGTCAGAATATTTTAGTAACAGTTTTTATTTTAGTGTCTCGTTGTTGCTGCTCATTTTATTGTTGATGATAATGTTGTTATTTTGGACTGTAACATAAAATTTAGTCTTACTCTCTGGCCCATCACTGTACTAGATCAAAATTTCTCTCTATTTTGATCTCCTTCTGCCATTTCTCTCTTCTACTTCCTAATCTGTGTTTTCTTAGTTCCAACACCACGTACTATACCATTCTCTTAGAACATGTAAATATCTTTTGAAGTTTGCCTATAAAATTTCATTTATTTTAAATAAAATTTCTCTCTGTCTCTCTGTCTCTGTCTATCTCTCTGTGTGTGTCTTGTGTGTGCATGTGTGTATGTGTCTTGTTATGTCAAAGAAGTACTAGATATATTTCAAGACTTACATTTAAAGTCATGTAAACTAGAACTGGAGAAACAGTTCAGTTGTTAACAGAGCTAGTTTCTCCATGAGAGGTTTCAGGTTTGATTTTCAGGACACACTCTCCTAAGCATCTGCCTCCCTTGCTGGCCACCACAGGAATTGCATGTACACGGTGCACAAACATGTTTGCACACAAAACTCTCACACATAAAATAGAAATAACTTCAAGAAAATATTAAAGTCAAGCAGACTTTCTGGTGACTAGGGACTGAACCCTAAATTGTAATACATAATAACTGGTGAATTGTTGGTGTGTTTACTAGTTTTCCCTTTTTCATTCTATTGGCTTCTTGTCCATATCCCACCATCTCAAAGTCCGTATCTTCTTTTTGTATCCTCAAGTCTCCACATTACCACTGATATCTTCCATCCTTGTGTCTACCTGACCCTCTGGTACATTACTATAGGACTAATGAAAGTTGCAAAACTGAACAGAGCTAAGAGACCTGAAACTCCCTTTCATTGGCTCTGTTTAGAAATCACTATGATCTTTTCTGATGACTGCATAGCAAATTGGATTTACCTTTTCAATTTTGCATTATTCTTGTGTTATTGAGATTATGATGAATAATAAGATAATAACCGCAATTAGCCTCTGGATGACTAATGGTCCCTTAAATTGATTTTGAACAATCAATTTGAACATCTTCCCATGGCCAAATGAGAATGGGGAGGGACAGAGAGCTTCCACACACATTACTGAGAAAAAAAATGATAAAATCTTATCGAACACTGACAATAGTGTGGAAGTTCCCTCAGGTTGGAAGTGAAGACAGCAGACACAGCTGCTTATGTTTTTCTTTCTGAAAATGAGAAATGTAAAATTGGCTGGAATTTTTAATTTTTTTTGTTGGTTATTTCAAGGTTAATGATATTTTTAACACAGGAACCATATGCAACATTATAATTTTAGTACCTCTCATAATTGTAGCTTCTCTTGAACATTCAGTAAGCTGAAGTGTAATATTCAGCATTGACCTTAGATTACTAGTCTCACTGTGTACCGATGTTTTTATACAACTTTCACCACCAAGGGAATGCTGCCCCTCACTATTCCTGGTATTCTACTTTGAATACATTATCTTCAGATGAAGGGTGAAAATCTAGTGGTGACTATGAGTTTAGCTTATATCCGGACTCCCAGAACATGTGGTACGATGAGAAGAGACATGAAAAAAATGTGAAGAAAAGAAACTATCTTTTGGGTGTATATAAAATTAGTGGAGAGACTAACTTCCAGGCAGTAAAGGGCCTATTTCTTTTTAAAATATTTACCCCTTTCATTTTTTCTATGACATTTTCTAATAACATTGATGATTTCTGGTTTTTAGAGTTCCCACCACTCCTTGATATTTCCAACCAGGCTTGTTTCTTTTTTACATCTTGAGCCAATACAGAGTTTATGCAGCCAGTATTTTATTAAGCAAATACTTTACTATATAATAGATAAATTCACTATGAAAGACATTGAAACAATTTTTTTAAGAATACCAGTAGCTGAAGTTGTGTTTAGGATCAGGTTAGTGAGAAAGACAGGCTTCAGTATCAAAACCCACTACAGGTTCTACATCTGTCTTATATGAGAGCTAATAAGTAAAGATAGTTACTTCTCTTGTGTGGGATCTGAAGCTCCCTTCACAAACAAGATGACATTCTGGTTTTGAGTTGTGAGGAATCTCAAATTCGTATGTTTGATGAAACTTCCCAGATCCTACAGATCTTTGTGACGTGAATGTAGGTCCCCAAATTCTGTAGCCTTGGGAATTTAAAACTGTTATAAAATTTCTTCAAACTCCTAATGAGCTTTCATTTATATTGTTTGAGCCCCTAACTCACAAATTTCTGAGTATCACCCGTCTTTTGCCTTACAACTTGTGAATATTTCACACTATGTAAACTGAACGTCATTCTCTCTGCATTTCTTTCACATGCGTGCATGTGTGAGCACACACACACACACATACCACACACACAATCAAATACACAGGCAAATACACATTATTACTATTTATTCTTTTTATTTATTTTACATGTACATTGTTACTATTTATTATTAATTTATTTCACCAAAACATTCTAGTGAAAATTGTATGAAGCTAAAATGTTTTACATTTCTGCAATTAAACCACATAAAATATTAAATATAAGTGATTATAAACTTCCTTCATGGGGCTGGAAAATGAAAATAGAATAACAATAATAGCAATTATTATTATTATTTAGTAGCAATTGCTTTTCAGAATACATGAATGTGGTTGTCAGTACTCACGTTGGGTAGCTTACAACAACCTGTAATTCGAATTCCAAATGATCCAATGCCACTTTCCTTCAGAAGTTGTACTCATGGGTACATATCTTCTACACACAAATAAGCAATTAAGAAATAAAAGTAAATCTTAAAAATATAACCTGTTTTCAGGACTGAGGATATGGCTCAGTGGGCAATGCCTGAGAACATGAACCGCTTAAAGCCAGTCAGAGTAGACCAATACTGCTAAGTAACATGAGAAGCAGAAACAAGAGTTCCCCACAAGCCTATGAGCTAGCTAATATGCCATATGCAACTGCAGAAAGAGATTCTACTTCAAGCAAGTAAGAAGTGAGAACTGAAAACCAAGGTTGTTTTCTTACTCCCACAAGGTTGTTTGCTTGTTGTATCTGCATTCATATATACGTGCATACATGTAAACACACATATCTGTCATACATACATACATACATACATACATACATACATACATGCAAATAAAGAAACCCCTTTTGTTGCTTGATTAAGGAGTTTTCTTGTTCGAGGCCAGCCTAGTCTACAGAGTGAGTTCCTGGACAGCCAAGGCTATACAGAGAAACCCTGTCTTTGAAAAAAAGGAAAAAGAAAGAAAGGAAGGAAGGAAGGAAGGAAGGAAGGGAGGGAGGGAGGGAAGGAGGGAGGGAGGGAGGGAGGGAGGGAGAGAGAGAGAGAGAGAGAGAAAGAAAGAAAGAAAGAAAGAAAGAAAGAAAGAAAGAAAGAAAGAGGAAAGAAAGAAAGTAATTTTCTTCATGTCTGCTTCATCTTTCAAGGTATCTAGTCTGACATTTTCTTGGAGGATTCTGACTTCTTTATTCTCTCCTATCTTTTTCATGCCTCATCTTTTTAAACTGCACTTGGGAATTCCCAGATCACATTTTTCCTGTATTGCAAAACGATGAGTGATCTCTGCCCAGAACCTCCTTCTGACTCACCTCCATGTCTACCCTTCACTTTTCCAATTTATTAAATACTATATATCTTGCTTAGAATCCATTGATAAAGAATGAAGAGATTATTATTTCATGTGTTATAATAGGATTAAAATGACACAGTAAAAATAGCTCGAGCCATTTTAAAGTGTTTAATTAATGTGCTTTGTGACTGTCTAGAAATTCATCAGTTTGTGTCTTAATGACGATTGTCTTAGTTAGGGTTTTACTGCTGTGAACAAATACCATGACCAATGCAATTCTTGTAAGGACAATATTTAATTGGGGCTGGCTTACAGGTTCAAAGGTTAAGTTTATTATCATCAAGGTAAGAGTAAGGAAGATCCAGGCAGGCATGTTACAGGCAGAGGTGACAGTTCTACATCTTCATCTGAAGGCTGCTAGCAGAATACTCACTCCCAGGCAGCTGGGACTAGGTGTTTAAAGACAATGCCCACAGTGACACACCTATTCCAACAAGGCCAAGCCTGTTCATACTGCCACTTCCTAGCCCAAGCATATACAAACCTCACATTTATATATTTTAAAGTGTCAGGACAGATAATTCTATAATAGTGAAATAGATAAAATACACATTCATAATTACTTATTGTTCTTTTATATTAATATTCAAGACTACATATGATACTGTAGGTGGAGTAAAATGAGAGTCTATGACATTGAAAAGAAATTGTCATGCATAGCATAAAGTTAAGCTCCTCCCATGAGTATAGTGAGGTATGTGGGCTAAAGATTACTCCAGTTTCATGTCATTCATACACACAACATTTCCTATATGATGAGGGAGGGCATAGAATCAACATCAGAGGAGCTAACTGTGATTAATTGACAAGAGAACGAAAAAAATCACCAAAAAAAAATGACCCTTTCTTTCTCCTACAGTTTACTTTTAACTTCAGTAGCCTGAGAACTTCTTCAAATATGCAATTGTCTTGGCGTTACTTAAATTAAGAGATGGTTAAAATATGTATACTACAAAAAGCTGTATTCCATAAGCTTTGGAGTACATTTTTCTAAATCTTATTGGACCTTCAGGTCGACATTAAGTTATTGGTATTTTATTCCCATTTCTTAGATTACACACAAAGCTAAAACTGATCAAAGATATGAATTGACTTGCTTAAGGTCACAGAAATAATAAAAATCAAAGCAAGAATTTAAACCTAGTTTTCTGATCTTTAGTTCATGATTCTTTCCACAGGAACAATATATTTCTAAAATATTAGATCCAAAGTATATGTTAGAGATTATTTTATCCTAGAATGGAAGATGCATCTGAAATAATGTGCCAAATCATATCATTCAGAGCTGCGCAGAGTGTGTGCTTAGAACAGGGAGATCCACGGCTGGCTTAGTACGAAAAAGCAGTGATTGATTATTAATGTCTGCCACGGGCACATATGCCAGATACATAGCAGCCTGTGCCTGTTTCTTTCCCTTAAATGTTACCAATAGAACGAAATGAAACAGAGGTTTTAAATAATTGCCCAAGAGCACTGAGGACTGTGTTTGAAGAACCATGCCATAGCACTACCTCACATGACTTCATAACTACTGCTCTTGACATAAACTAATTTTTTTCCCTCGAGTACTGGTAGATGTGCATAATCACCCACTTTTCTGAATTGTTTTCTGCTTTTTTTCCCATCTTTAATGTGCCAATACATCGAGCTTTATTTTCTTAAGATTCTTAAAGTTTCTGAGGGGGAAAAAAAAAAAAAAAAAAGGAATAAGACCATATGGCCAGTGATCGACAGGCTCTGACTGATGATGTGGAAATGGATGAGCAAAAACACATGGGTCAAGAAACAAGCAGATATGCTCAACTCATAGTAAGTAATGTGAGGTAATCTTTCCTAAAGCTCTTGGAAATAGTCATCTCAGAAGCATCATGCAATTTTTCATTGGTGTTTGGTAACCACAGAAGCTAGACCTTAAAATCAGGAGACTCAGATTAAAGATTCTTACTGTTATTGGAATGACCTCTACAGAGAAATGAGTGAAAGAACATAAAGTTAAAGCAAGGTAGAAATTTGAATACTCTATCCAGACAGTTTATTCGGAAAATTGGTTGATGTTAGTTTCTAACTCATGATTTACTGAGTTAAATGCTAAATTAAATGAGACAAAGCACAGAAATTACTTACCCAGTGCCTAGAAATGATAGTTTCTTGATGAAGAATAAATAATAATAGTTTTAAAAAACAGAAATGGTTTTAGAATCTGTGCTAATGCATATGTTCGTAAATATATATTTTTACTCTGAATCATGTGCTTGACTGACCCAATTGTATTTGCTTTGTAGACATGCATTTTAAAGTTCTCTCCAGATCTGTAAATGGGGAACAACTTCACTTTTAATCGGGAACTCATACTGCTTTTTGTTTCACTGAACAAGGACATCTTATTTATTTTTTTCACAAATCTGACTAAGGAGAATTATCAGGCTAGAATTTATATTCATGAAAATGAGTCACAGAGAGGCTAAGTCACACTGCTCACCAGTGCTGAGCAATGAATAACATTTCTTAACTAACTCCTAAGTCAACATATTATAGAGTATTTGCTCTTTATATTGGGATCAAAAATGCAACTCTTTCTATCACTGTCGCTCTTGTCTCCATTCCTTTTATCTTTTTCTCATGTATCATTTTTTTTGCTCCAAACTAATAACTGTTTAATAATTCCTTCATGCATTCACTGTTGATCATTTAAACTACAAGAATCACAAGTGTTCTTTATTACTCGCACATAATTTAGACAGTCTACCCCAAATCATATTTTTGTTTTCAGCAGATGTTTTTCCAAAATCATTGATTTGTGCTTAATTTAAAAAGGTAGTGCTATCCTGAATTCCAAGAATATATTCTGAACACCATTATATACCCATGTCTTTGACACAGATGTACTTAACTAGTGTCATTAGGTCACACTCTGGACAGAGAAACAAAATCTACTCAGGCTTGTGGCTAAGATTTCATTGGTTATGAGGTTCCAGAACAGCTCTTCATTTTCTTGTATTGGATATTAATCACATTACCTGTATGTGAAGCTGTGATGGCTAGTATTTATTGTTAACTTGGAAGAGTCTACAATCACCCAGTTGTAACTCTCTGAACCCATCTATGTGGGAGTCTCTAGAAATAGTTAACTGAATTGCGAAAGCCCACTCTAAACGCAGGTGGCACAATTTCATGTGCTGGGGTCTTGGCCTGAATAGAAAGGTGAAAGCAAGCTGAACTCTATTACTATTGATTTATGGTATTGTGAACAGCAGGCACTGTGGGCTCAGACCCAAAGCAAGTTCCTTATCCTGACCTTTGTGGGTAGGTAATATTAGGCAATTACTTGATATTGTATTATTCAGAACACATTAATTTATTCTGCTTTATTTTTCTGCCAGTACATATCACTCTTATGCAAAATTATACATTTTAGTATATAATCTTGCATTTATACATGTGTAAACATGCATATATACAGTGTAAAATTCCAAGAATTCAAGGCGTTGAATCTGCATCTTTCTTCTGAATGGACAACCTGGCAATATGGACAATTTAGACACACTTAACAAACTGACAATTTAACAAATAAATTAATGGAATAGTAGGAGCTATATCACAAGATGGTCATAACAAATGAATAGGGCTAAAGATGGCCCAAGCTAATTTGGTTCTGGACTAACTACATTCCAACCTCTCCATATAAATGATACTCCAATCATACTGTGGTTAACCAGTGTCTTCTTTCCAGAAATTTAATTTTTATCCATATATATATATATACATATATGTATATATATATATATATATATAAAAATTAAATATATATACTAGTTTCATATATATATATATATATATATATATATATATATATATATATATCCATAGAAGATCTTGCCTAGAATCCCACAGATTAGCAAGGTGATACAAAATAAGTCTTAAAAGAAAAATTTTGGGGCTATCATGAGACTAATCAGGCAACATGCTCACATCAAAGTGTACTTCAGATCCTGTATTAACATGAATAATAATAAAAATATTAATATCTTCAAGTACTTTTAAATATATTGATACATGGGATATAAAGCTAGACATTTAAGTAAGAATCAGCAGCCTGTATGTGAGTCTTTCTTATGTTAACATTGGTTGAAGTTCATTTGTCATATCATCATCTGTCCAGCAATGATAAATGCAGGTTTTTGATATATTGATAGATTTTCTGTACTCCAAACCTTCTTACTTCCATACAATGTACTTTGTTTTTTTCAACTCCAATTTTTTTTTTAACCAAATATCTATGTTCAGTTAACAAATATTTACATGTGTAACCGGAATACAGCCTTGATGTTAGATACTGCAGAACTCTTCAAACTGCCATGTTTAAGTCCATTCCATTTACCTAATTTAAGGTATATCCCTAAATCTTGTCCAATTTACCTAATTAAAGATATATTCCTGGAGGTTTATAGGTACACATGTTTTAAAATTACTTTGAAACTATAAATTAACAATTAACTTTAAGGTTTCCTTTATTGTTCTATGCTTGTCTGAACAATTAGAAATAGGACAGGAAGCATAGCATAATATCTCCCTCATAATAAAATGTATCTTTCAAATGAACAAAATTAATATTAGATAAATGGATAATATTTTTGCATTTTCCATTTTTTATCCTCAAATGAATATATATCTGACTGTAATATTTCCATACTCTAATCATTAAATTTTTGTTTATATACATATATCATTTAACCTTTTCAGTGATCTATTTTTGAAGATAATATAATGAGGACACTGTAGAAAATATGGTGGTTAAGATAACTCAGTTAATACAGAAATATCTCCAATTAGAAATTGTACTTGAGCATTCAGATACAAATTTATATGCTGAACCTATTACATATTGTCACATACATCTACATTCCTGCATTAGAAATCATTTGATTACTGAATAGAAACAACATGTTGTAGAAATTGAGTGGTTAATTGCAATATCTTTTTCTAATATCTTGGAGACTAGTTTCTAATATCTGGATCTCAGCACAGGTTCAAGTTTTTGAATACAATTTTGTGACCAGGACATCACATATGAACAAAATGTTCATACCCACAATGAAAAATGAAGTTTGTATACTTTCCAAATATTTCCATATTATTGCAAATGTTATTACTCAGTATATAGAATTTGTATACTAAACCTGTTGGGGAGAAAATACAGTTGAGAGAAAAATAGAAGAGCATTGTATTAGAAAGCAAAAGATGGCACTTAGAACTTGTGCTTCGTGAAGTCACCAAGGGGGTGATTATAGATAGACTAAAAGAGCTATAATATGGCTGATGTTTAACAAATGAAGTAGAAAATCAGAAAAAAATACCTTTATTGGATTGCAAGACACAGAAAGAAAATAATGATGCACATCTTGAGATCAAGGAAAGAAAACACGCATCCACAATAGGGAAGTGACACTTGAGTAAAAGATTGTGTTGAGTCAGTTAAATGAAAGTTGTAGGTGGAATAGTTGTTTGAGAAAAACTTGGGAAGTTTTTAACGGTAGTAGTATTGGTCTTTCATGGTAGAAAGTAAGGTGAATTTGGAGTTATATCTACTTATAAATAACACATATAAATAAAAGAAGGAGACAAAAACATGAACAGTTTTCTCAGGTTCTGATAATCAAGAGATATAATGAAGCTAACTGTACGCTGTAAGACACAGAAGTACATCAAATATCAACTTATACTCAAAGTCGTGTCACGAAATTATCCAACTCTATTTATTGTCTCAGTGCCTTTTACCACAATTCCAGCCCTATCTAACACACACACACACACACACACACACACACACACACACACACGCTTCACACAGAATTCACAGTAACAATAGAGACTGAACATATATCAAGAAACCTTAGCTGGTTTAGAAGGTAAGCCAGGCTATTGATGTTCTGGTGTTGCTGACATTACCAGATGGCATTAATTTCATTCCACTCAGTTATGCTTTTAAATTTGATTTGAGAAATGTGTCATAAAATGCTATTGAGAAGTGCAGTGCTGCATTTGTAAGCAGTCTGGGAGTTCAGGAGCTTGTGTCTGCTCAGGGAATCCTTTAGAAAAAAATATGGATTGAGATCATGCTGTGCCTGCACACCGTTACGAGGAGTTAGTTATTCTTTTTTGACTCTGGTGATAGACATATACTAATCCTGGAATTTTCACTATTGAAAGGATATCAGAAGCAAAGCACATATCTCTCGAGAATTGAGGAAGAGATTACAAAGAATAAATGAAGTCATATGAAATCTATACGTTTAACACATTACATAGAATTTTAAAATACTTCACATATGTATGAAGCTGAATAATGTTAGTCTGTTACACACGCTTACCTTACTGAATGTTTGTATACACTCCTTTAATCTCCTTCTGGCCTCAATGTCTTTAGAGATAATTTGTATGTAAGGCACTAAATCCATTGTCTCAAGAGAGCAACAACGACATATTGTAGTGTAGCATATGAGCCACTGAAGTCTGAAAGAAAATCTGATGACATGTTTTTAGCATTTATTTTTTATATACTTAATTTTAAAATGTGTATAAGGTATTTTGACCATATTTGTCACCTCCTCTTTATTCTACTTTTACCAGTTCATAGTTTCCCTTTTTCTTTTAATTATATGTTCTTTATGTATGTGCTTGTAATAAATTAAATAAGTCTAGGTTAGATGTATATTCTCTTTCTTCCATAAATTGCTCTTTCCTTTTGATTCATTGATTAATTGATTGATGTATTTTTGTCGAGACACAGAATCACAATAATGTGATCCATCACCTAATGGATCTCATATAACATCGATAGTTCTATTTATTTTAATGATTTTATGTCCATGGAGTGTTTTATTTTAATCATTATGATTATCAGTGAGAAGTAAAATAGAAGCTTAGCTGTCAAATACACTGCTATGCTTTCGTCTTTTTGATAATGAAAAAGAAAAAATATTAACTCTTAACCATTATTACCAGGAAATTATAAGCCACAGTAAGTTGTCTCCATTTTTTTCATTTCACAACGACCTCATGTGATGCCTTGCATGAAAATTAGGAAGAGTAAAGTGTTTAGATATTAGTTTAGAATGTCTGTACCATTGTCCTTGATCTAATATTGGCTGACAGTGAGAAGCTGGGTTGGCCATACTGGTCCTCTTGATCTGGTTTGCTGATATAAAAGCTTCAAATTCTCCTGAGTGAGAATCCTGTTCCATGAGGGATTTCTGAGGCAGGGTTTTTCCAAACCCTGTCCTATGTACTACTTTGTTGTCTTCGTATACAATGATTGCATGTTGTAATCACTTCTAACTGACTAGTGTTGCGGAAGTATTTCTTTCCTATATTCTCTCATTAAAATGTGAATTCCATAGAAACGGCATAGGCAGATGTAACAAGACCTTGCGAAGTGTAAGTTTCAGGAACTCATGAGGTTGCCTTAGTAATATGGTCATGAGGTTATGAGTTTTTCCAGGATTTTTAAATAGAAAATAGTTTATTATGTAGTAGGTCAAGGCTACAGTCTTCTTGCACTTTCCCTTCATTACACATCGCACTTTACTTAGTGTCTATTGGTGTGGACATTTGGTGACCTAACTTAATGAGATTTTAGTTGGGTTTATAATGCATAGGACTTGTGACAAGATTTTACATAGATAAATTTCTATTAATAAAATTTTATAGATAATTAAAGGCAGAGCTCAGTTTCAAGATGAGTAAGTCAGCCTCAACTTTAAATAATCCCAATTCTAGGCTTTGTACCACCTGTGCGTTTAGATGCAATTCAAAAGACATGTGTTTCTAGTACCAAAATGTAGTTTACATTGCTTAATCCATCTGCAAATATTTACCATGCATTTCCATTTTACAATGCTGTCTTTGGGATATCTCTAGTCTCTTAACCTTTCTTTTACACATTTGGAATGTATGTATGAAATGTTTGCTCTGTGTGTGTGTGTGTGTGTGTGTGTGTGTGTGTGTGTGTGTGTGTGT
>JANHMN010000004.1:75170908-75197381 GCA_030674055.1 Rhabdomys pumilio | reverse complement strand
TGTGTGTGTGTGTGTGTGTGTGTGTGTGTGTGTGTGTGTGTGTGTGTTTGTAAAGGTTCAAGAGTGAGGAGATATGCATTTGTGTCTGTGCACCTGCCAGTGTGGATTTAGGGAACAGAGGGCAACTATGGGAACCAGTCCTCCCTTTTTGCTTTGTCAGATTCAGGATTTTGTTGTTGTTGTCACTTGCATCTCTTTACACCTTGCTATCTGTCTGAAAGTTTCTTGGGAGTCTCTTGTCTCGTCTTCCATTTTGTAATTATAACACTAGGATTACAGACACGTGCTATCCTACTCAGCTTTATGTAGGATCTAGAAATTCAAATTGGAGTTCTCATATTTGCATTGTCAATGCTTTAGATAGAGACATTGCCTAACGAGAGTTACCTAGTTTCGACTTCTCTGGTCACTGCACTATTTTATCTATGCTCCTGACCCCTATACTGTTGAGTCTGTGCCACTATTTACTTAATTACAAAAATTTGAATATCTCTGTATATTCTTATTTACTTATTTAAATTTGATTTATTGTGATATGTTAACAACAAAATGTGCATAGAAATCAAGCTATACTAGTATATACTGCTCACAACTGGTTCAACCTTTGCAAAAGATATATAAAATACATTAGCATACCAGAACAAACATATCTAGAAGTCTCCTGAAATCTTAATGCTTCTTAGAAAAATTCGTATAGAAAAAATTGACCCTGGTTTTGTGAAACACACATCAGTGCTAAATGTGTAGTTATTACTTCCAATAACACATTACAAGCTTAGTAAGATATCTTTAAAATATTAAACAATATATATTGAAGAAAATTGAGTTAATTTTCTTTCCCATATATAGAAAAGAATAGAAAATATCATTATATACACACATGTTATATCTGTAACACAATAGAGAGATTATAAAGTAGGACACATACTCTGTTTAGTTTGAATTTTGTAAAATGTTTCCTAGCCTTTTGTCCTGGTAGTAGATAAGCATTATAATGTGCCACTGTTAATTTGAAGTAGAGATTGTGTTCACAACTATTTTTTTAATCTGTATTCTTCCTTAAGTCCCTCTCTCAAAATCTGTTATATTATAGTGGACAGAAAACCTAAATTCATCCTAGCAGAAAACTTGAGTTTTCTCCTAAAGTTTTTACTCCTGGGTTTTAGAGTAAGGAAGAGACAAAACTTGCTTGGAAAAAGAAATCACAAGATGATCTTTACCAACCTCTTTTCAACTTGGTTTTCTGTTTCTCTTGAGAACCATATAGTAGAATCTTTGACCTTTATTTCTTCAAGGCCACTCTGAATTGCCCCAAGGATATCTGTTTCTGGTGAGGATTACAGAATCCACTTTAACAAGCACCCCAGTGCATTCACGTGTCATACTCTAAGACACTCTGAAGTAGCTGTTGCAGCCTCCATGGTGACCCTACGTGTATACAGATAGCTCCTCTAGCCTGCCTGAGCTTATTGGCTGAGGTACAGGTTAGACTTCCCTGTAGGTAGCACAACTCAAAGGTCCTAGTTTCCAATACTAAATCATGTCACATAGCTAAACCAACATCCCTATTGTTGCAGCTTACCTATTTCTGGTATCTGATGGAGCCCTTCTTTCCCATTAATCTTATTATCTTAGAAACTTGGGTTGATAAGAGTCTTGATATATATCAATGCATAGCCTTCGCTAGAAGTCTTGCTTATTTTGGGAGATTCTATACCATTAGCACACTAATGGTATACCCTATCCTATATCATTAGGAGTGAGTCAGTCTCTTTTAGTGACAACAACAACAACAACAACAACAAAGCAATCCAAAACACCCTTCTGATCATTTTTACGTCATCCCTTTAAGAAAAAGGTTTTTACTCTAAGAATGAAAGTCATATTCCTAGGTGGTTTGGGACATCTATTCTGCTCCCTTTAATTGACAAACAACTCGTGTGAAGAATAACATAACCATTGTCTCCATCAGAATACAATTTATGACTACCAAACCTGAGAAGTGTTCATCTCACCTCCAGTTGTAAAGAGGAGTCCTGTCTAGGAATTGCATATAATGAAGATTAGATGCATTTTCTCCTTTGGCATCTTATATAAGTAAAATACCATTTTTCTTTCAGAGTAAAATAAAATGTCCCTTGAATTTTTTTATTACCAACAAGAATTAGAAAAGAACTTGCTTCACAGGAAAACTGAGTCTGTTTTCACTTAGGCATATCCTTTACAGCCTAAATCTTTCCAGTTAGTAAGATAGTTTCTGTGCCTAATACAAGGCTAAGAATATGCTCCAGAAGATTACAATAAACCAGAGAAATACTATAGTAAAGATATTTTCTCTCTTTAAATATTTTTTAATTGAAATAAATTAAATTCTGAAATTTATAAGTCACTCTATGTATGTTCATGTATATATTCCTTTGTGTCTATAAGTGTAGATTGTATATTTGTATGTATGTGGCATGTATGTGTGTGTGTCTTTGTGTGTGAATAGGTCATGAATAAAAGCCTAGTGTCTTCTATCACTTTATTTAAAAAAAAATTAACCTGTTGTCTCACTGAACCAATTGGCTAGAATTAATAGCCACTAAAGCCAGTATTAGTCTGTGTCCCCAAGTCCCCCCCACCCCAACCTCACCACAGGTTGCAGACTTGTGCTCACACACATCAGCATGGGTGCTGTCAGTCATGATTTCGGTCCTAACACTTGCCCAGCAAATACTTCATTCACTGAGCAATGTCCCAAGCTCACATTCAATACCCTTAAGAATGATAGCTTGTCCTGGCACATTATCTGATAGATACAACCTATTTTGTAGTTGATATGAACATTTTTTAAATGTACAAATAAACCACTCCATTTCAGTAAGCTAATAAGACTCAGAATCTGAACAGAAATAAGGGGATTTAGGACAGGAATGCCTTATAAAGATCACATCTCATTTTCCATACAATTTGGAAAACGAGAGCAGTTTGTTAATAAGAATCAGATTTATTCTTGAATTTCTCCTTCCTTTAAACTTCCCAAGCTTTGACTTCCTGTGCACCAGTCACAATCCCCCAGATTTTCACCGAGCACTAATTAAGAATACTCTATAGTTAATTTTTATTTTCTCTCTATTTATGTCCACCTCCATAGTTCTTACACCAGTGAGTTACATCTTCCATGCAGCTTCCAAAGAAGCAAAGACTAAAACTCTGAGGCCCTCAGGCCACTAGCTGACCATGGCATAATGAATGACCGGCAGCTTCAGAATGCTTCTAGAATGCCAAATGAGCACAGTTCGATGCCTCTGGAATGTTCAATGGCCTTAGCATTAGCCAGGTGACCACAGCTGCACGCTACCAGGATGGCAAATAAGTTCAGGCTACTAGAATGCCAAATACCTGCTCAGGAGGAAGACAAGGTGAGTGATGTGGATAAACCTTCCCAAAGGGGTAGTGATGGACTTCAAGCTGTGAGATAACATCAGTTAATACTCATTTCACCAGAGTCTGAGTCCCCACTTTTCTGAGAAATTTCCACTGAAAAATATCCAACTCTTCACGAATCATAGAAGCAGATCTGTTCTAGTGCTCAGAAATAGTCCCTGTACGCAAACTTCCAATGCTTTGCCTCAGAGAAGAAACATAAAGCATTTTTAAAAAATTCATTTTCCAGTGCTTTAATTTAGACTTACAAAGCTTTGCTATTGCCTTAGATAGGGTGGGCAAGTACAAAGTCCTATTCAGAGCATGTAACTCCCTCATGACCAAGCCTGAGCCATCATGGAATTTACCTGTGCAGGAATAAAGAAACGTGTAAAGATTTCTGCATCTGTCATACTTCATAACTCGAGTTAATGAATCTCACTACCTCTTTTAATTTTATCATATTTACTTATTTGATTTTTTTAAGTATCATTTCTTTGTGAATATTTCTTTTTCCTCTTGGCCTCCCTTGCATTTCAATATATCGGGTTTAAGAGGAGGATTTGCAAACTGAGTATTAAAACTCCAGGGTACTATATCTCCAAAATCTATAAGACGATAAGAAGATAAGAGGCCAAACCTGCTGAAAGCTTCAGAACTTGCAAGCTTGTCTTTAATACCCTTAAGCCAAAGCAATCTGTTCACCTCCCCCAACTCTGTTCACCTAACACAAGCAGACAAACTCAGCATTAAAATTCCTTACACTTTGGCAAATGAGTCAACCAGGAGGCTGCCTCAATCAGAGCTTGTTTTACTTACAGTGTAATACAGAGAAAGGCCATAAACTTCAGCCTGACAGATCTGTAATGCTCATTTCAATATGCTTTCCCTGTGTGCAGGCTTGCTGATCAACTTTCATATTGCGCCAACAAAATATAGCAAACATATTAACGACATGTGGAAAATTGCCACTGGATATGCTGAGTCCCAATGATGCAAAGAGTTGTGGGTAAATGAGAATATCTGGCTGCCTGATACAACTTTGAGGGCCAGGGATGATGTCCCATCTTGAGGGGAATGACAGCAATGAAAGCAATGACACAAGCCAGTTTCAGACAAGTTCTGATGGTTGTACCCAGTGTGGGAAGCCTGGTAGGACAGAATGTCAGATCCAGGGGGAAAAAGAAAAAAAGCTATAGCCATTATCTTATAATTCATTAATCTTGTGTATGTTGAAGTGAACGTCTAGAGTGGAGATGTGTGAGAGACAATGTGAATCTAAGAGCCTGTGATTCTGAGCGAAAGCCAGTGTTCTTATATTCATATTTTTATTTATATTGACAATTGTCATAAGATGCCACCTGGACTAAGGAAAGACAGAAATATCCCACCTGATTCAATCAGCCTGTATCCTTGAATTCCTCAGCAGCACTGGGCATTGTTGAGTGAGGATTTCCCTCTTGCTAGTGTTTGGCCCCTCTACTGAGGGCATTGAAGGAAAACACAGGGTAAACTATATGAATATATACTAGTTTTCTTTCTAGAATTGCAAAAGAAGAACAATTCCTTAACGTGTCATGGCTTGATAATGATTCATTAGCAATGCAAAATGCAAAGCTACTTTCCCCTACTATCTATGGCCAGTAAGATAAAATTTCTGCGGAATTTAATTCACTCATTTACAGATATAATCTAAGTAAATTGATTATTTATGATGTCTGATCCTGTTTTCAGTCTTTTCATTTCTTTTCTCTCTTCCTTGATCTCTATATTCCACTCTTCCTCCCTTCTTCCCTCTGTCTCATCCTCCCTTCCTCTTTTCTTACTTTCTGCCTGCCTGCCTGCCTGCCTGCCTGCCTTCTTCCTGCCTGCCTGCCTGCCTGCCTGCCTTCTTCCTGCCTTCCTGCCTTCTTCCTGCCTTCCTGCCTTCCTGCCTTCCTGCCTGCCTGCCTGCCTGCCTTCTTGCATGCTTGCCTACCTGTTTACCTTCTGCCTTCATATCAACTATCCTTTATTTCATCCTTTTTCCTTCAACCAATGCCTACTTACACACTCAGGTCCTCTGTGAGTTCCAAAGGTATAAAACATGTTTTTTCTAACTTGCTGTTCAGTGCACTAAATCATTTGTAACACAATATAAAATCTAATAATGAGAAAGTGAAAGTCATTATGGGAGCTGAGAAGGGGTTTTAGTATAGGCCATGTAGAAGGTCAATCAATGTAAGCTTCCTCCAGTGCACAACTTTCTATACTGAAGCACAAAAGTACTGGTTAGAACAAATTACATTAATCTCAGTGACAAGAGAAATTGTCAAAAGGAAGATATTTAGATGAAATCTAAATTAAACCCTGAGAGCATCATATATATATATGTGTATATATATATATATATATATATATATATATATATATATACACATATATATGTGTGTGTGTGTGTATATATATATGTATATATGCATATACATATATATGTATATACATGTATATATGTGTATATATCTTATACACACACACACATATATATATATATATATATATATCATATATATTGTGATATAATGATGGCAAAGGAGCTCAGAGAGTTAGAAGTGGACAAATGATACAAGATCAAAAACTATGAAGGATTTGCAATGTGTCCCAATGACAGAAGCAATGGGGACATAGTCAATGAATGTAACAAACCTGCCTCTTGGAGAAAGTGGGTTCATATGAAATCCATCTGGACACTAGTAGGCATGAATATTTTATCAGTATTACATATGTATATATTACTGAATATGTGTTTGTGAATATATGCACATACATGCAACAAATCCTCTATTATCTTTATTCTGGGTGATTGTCCACTTTAGTATTTATTCTACTTTTTCATGTGTGTATATGCAAATATGTGTGTATGAAAAGTGTATATGAGTGATGCACAGATGCACATGTGTGTGCCTATGTATAGAGGTGCATATTCCAATGTATGTATATGTATGTGAAAATCTGAAATTGATGTCCTGAGTCATCCTTCAAAGCCCATCTAAATTATTCATGGAGGCAGAGCTCATAATCAAACTCAGAACTAACAGATATGGCAAGTCCCTCTAACTAGACTCTTCTGAGTATCCACTATCTCCACTTTCCATGGCTAGAATTACCACCATATACATGCCTTCTGAGGATCTAAACACTGGTCTGTATACTTGCAGAGCAAGAAGAAACCAATGTGTTATGCTCTTAGTCTCACCTATTCTTTTGTTGTATTCAAGTTCCTCTCTGAATTCAGTGATACAGTGAGGCTTTCTGGTCAGTGAGTCTCCTGTTTCTTCTAGTGCTTAAATTACAGAAGCTACAACTGTGCATTGTGCAACCTTTCCTTTTCTTTTTTTCCCCATCATTTTTACTTGAGTGATGAGGATCTAAAGTCAAGGCCTCATGCTTGCATAGCTAATAGTATATCAACTTAGTCTCAGATTCCCAATGACATCATTTAACTGGCAGCATAAGTACCATGTGTACTGATAGTAAAACAGAAAATGGATATTTTGAAGACAATTCAATGACTTTTACAAGGAAGTCACCCAGGGTATTTTTGGGATCACTGATATTCACTTTACACCAATTAAGCATTAGATGTACAACTTAGTGTTTGCCTCAGTCTCTTAATTCCTACAGTTTTTATCTTGCAGCAAAGAAATAATTAATAAGAACTGCAGAGAAAGAAGTGTAAATGATGTACACTTTTTCTTTTCCAAAATGCCGATGAAATCTACAGAGACAAAGAATATCCCATTAATATCTAAAATGTGAATAATGTGAATCTTTAAAATAGCAAGAAATATTTGGATGGATGTGAAATCTCAGGACAAAATGAAATAACCGGGTCATTAACTGGCTAGAAAGTATCCTCTACACACTTAAGTGCTAAAAACGAGTTATCTATGGTGGCATTCATTTGGAAGTAAGCATTTTATAAATGTTACAACTCTTCCAAAGTTTGTCATTAGACGGGCCTCATTGACTAGAATTAGTTAAGGTTTGAGTTTGCTGTAATATATGAGCAGAAGTAGTTACAGTAGTAGAGATCCTGTTAGTGAGACAGAGTATAGAAATGAAACATTGCTAAGGGTTGGGAGATACTGGCAGGGTCTTCCTCTCAGAGAAGAACGGGAGGTGGAAAAGGTTAGGGACATGTGAGGAGGGACCAATAAGAGAACGGCAATCAGGACATAAAGTGAATAAATAAAAAATATGTGAAAATTTCAAACTATAAAATAATGACCTCATTTTTAACTTCCCTCTTCTTTCTCCAGGACCTCCCATGTAACCATATCTAACACTTGCACTCTCCTTCAAAGTCATGGCTTCTTAAAGTTTAGTTACGTGTGTGTGTGTGTGTGTGTGTGTGTGTGTGTGTGTGTGTGTGTGTGTATGCATGTATATGTGTATAAACACATGCCCACGCATATTCCAAAATAAAGTCATAAATAAACCATTTTAGTGATAACTATTTACTATTGAGTATCCTTGGATATCTCTTTTAAAAATGTGATTATGGGACTGAAGATCTTGGTCAGAAATTAAAAGAGCCTACAGCTTTTTGCAGAATACCTGAGTTTGGTTTCTAGCACCACATTAGGAAACCCACAACCACCTATAACTGTAGCTCCACAGGTTCTGGTGGTCTCTTTTGACCACCAAAGGCATCTGTACCCCTCTGCACTTAATCCCATACAGATACCCATGCAGTCACAAAATTTGAGAAATAAAATACATAAATAATTTTTAAAGGTATGATGCTACAATGTCATGAGGTACAAAAGAATATATCTATAAGAAATGCATAGAGGATTATTTAGAATCAGATTAATTACTGACTTGATAATTTCACAAGTCAAGCAATTTTATATCTTTTATGCATCTAATTTAAAGCTTAAATATGATACCATTCTCATTAAATAGAATTTTTGACCCAGTGAATATACAGAAGCAAAATGCATGCATAATAGATAATTAGAATAAAGAAAATTAAGTAGAGAAATTATACAGAAAAAGCAGGTGCACAGAATGGTGTCTGACTTACATAGAAATGTATTATTTGGCTCTTCAAACTAGCATAGTAGTGATTTCAGATGCTGTCACCTCACAAGTAACTAAGACACACTCCACATTAGCTCTTCCTAGTCAGCCACTGAGTGTGATTATAAGCCATGGAACACAACTGAATCCTTTGATATGCAACCTGGGCTCCAGGATTTACCTATGACTATGGTTACTTCACTTTCAATTTAAATGATTTTACCTACATTGTATCCTTCTACTTCATTCTGGTTCAAAACTACATTTACCAAATCGTTTATTTTAAACAAGATAAAATGACTATATCCTGAAAGTGTGATATTTAAAAAAAGGAACTTACAATTAGCTAGTAAGCTGAGCCAAGATTAAGGGGGAAATAATCCAAAGAAGTAAAACATTAATATAAAATCTCCAGGAATGTATACTAAGAGATTGAATAGACCAGAGAAAAGGTCATGACTGACAAATGATGGGAATATATGTAGTTAAGAGGCTGTGGTCAAGCTTGAGGTTGGAGCTTTTGAAAACTGCTGGAGGGAGTCCAACAATATTTTATATTCATCCACGCTCCTCTGTCTACTCTCATTCCTCTGTTCACTAATTGCAAAGCACAGTCTCATCTTTGAGGTTATAACGCTGGAGTTGCAACCTGAGTTTAACTGTCCTTCTCTATCAGTCACAGTGTATCATTTATTCAGCCTTTGATTAATACCAGGAACTGGAGCTGGCACAATCATAAGATGAAGCTATAATTTAAGGACTTTGTGTACATCACAATGGCGTTAAACAAGCTAGGAATCTCCTAACTCTTCTGCATGTTTTGGGTCTTGAATCGGCATCCACTGTGTGTGGTGGAGGATCAGTCAGGGAACTGAACTGCAATGGAGCATGTGTATACAAATTTATATTTGCATATATACAGGTGTTTATATTTTTCAGTAGGAAAACATCCTCCACATTTTATATTCAGGACTTAATTTCTACTTCTATAAAAATGAGGCAGCTATAGATGACACACTTGTCTCATAACAAAAGTATTGGGAAATCTGATGGAGCATAAATAAAAGAGACTAAATTTTAAATGTTTACTGTTTCCGTTTCTCTAATTAAAAAAAAAATAAATGTGGCATTCTCCCATTCATTTTCTTATATACATTCTTATATACTTACAAAGCTTATTTTTGCCACTGCTTTCTTAATGCTAATCCTGATGTTATTTCCTGGTATTTTGATGGATTTAGATTAAAGTGGGATGAACATTTTCCAACAATAAAAGGAAGAATGATGCAAGTAAATTAAACCTATATATATATATATATATATATATATATATATAATCAGTTCAACAAGAAATGATTTAATTAGTGTAAGTATGCATTGATGCTGTACACCATTTCTTTAAATAAAGTTATATAATTAAAATTACTTCATTCAAATTCAACTTTCATGTCCTGTAGACACTTTAATATATTATAAATAAAATATGTATAATTCAAAGAGATTATACATATAACATTAAATATAATTACTGATAAGTTTAGGGGGGCATTTTTGCTATTGAGCCTATTACTTAAAAATTAAAATTGTGGAGAATATGGCTACTTTTTAAGTGTAATATGAACACAAATCATATTTAATATGTGAGTTGCTTTGACATACCCTATGCATGTCAAAAAAAAATGAGAAATGGAAGGGGACATAGAGATAATATAAATAAACTAAAGGTGTCCAAAGACAAAAAAACTAAAGGGAATTAAGACAACAACAACATCACATACAGCTATATTCATGTGGACAAATACATAAGTGCACATGCAAATATGACTGCTGGGCCTTTTATTTCGTACATCACTAGAGATTAGTAAACTACTATCTCCCTGATATCATGCCTGCAGAAAACTAAAGGCAAATAAGCAAGACTTTCATGAATATATCGCTACACCATAGAGAAGGTGGAACTTGAATCCCTCAAAACCAAACAGAAAAATGAGTTTCATAGAAGAAATAAATGTACAGTACTATGCATTGCCTTACTAGAAACATTAGTAAGAAATGTTCTTTAGAGTAGAAGGGTAGACTTGTGTTTCTATACTTTAATAAAATCTCTTTGTTCCTGGGTTGAGGGAAAGTTTTGCTTTCATCTCATTGTTTTAAAACCCACACCTGAAATGAATTTCATGTGAAGAATCAGCAGTTTTCAAACTTGAGATGGTACTTGCTTAGCACACACAAGTTAAAATACTAAGAGAGTAACATAACCTACAGATCTGCTATTGAATCAAATCCATGTACTTGAACAAATGTATGAATCTCAAATATCTTAAAACAAAAGTCTTGTAGATTATTGTTGGTTTTTGAAAAAGCAGTGAACTTAGACCAAGGCACAGTTTTGTTTTAATAGACATTTCAGTTAATTGTAACGATAAGGTATGCATCATGGGTCAAAAATCAAACATTCCTCAATGTTATGTATATTTTGTTCCTGCTATATTGAGTTTATTTTCAAAATTGTAGTCGGTACTATTAGTTTCCTCTTAATGGAAACTAATATACTTGCATATACTATTCATTCTATAAATGAGTTCTGAATAAAAGATGAGATGCTGAGGCAGGAGACTTGACTCAGTGGTTAAAAACACTGTTCTTCCAGAGGAAGTTGGGTCCATAACACCTCCAAGTGGCAGCTGTCAATTGCCTTCTAGCTTCTGGAGCTCTGAAACTCTATGCGAACCTTACAAGTTTTATGAACATGTAATAGTCATGCACAAAGAAAACACACATACACATTAAAATGTAATAAGATGTGACATACAATGATAAGCTTTTTTGGTGTTCAGCAGAAGAAACACTATAAGGCAAAAATAGAAGTTAAATATGGGTGATTGAAAAGAAAAGGAAGCTGATATTAAATGATTATTTCAAAGAAATGTGGAACTAATGGTGTAAAATCTCAACAAATTTTCTCTTAAAAATTATTGAAGCCTCAAGGGGCAGAGGAATTACATTGTGTCACAGAGAAACATAAATTTGAATGATTGATTTTTTAAAAGTACATAAAATGTAATATATACTTCACCAAAGATGCATAAATATCTACAAGAAATATTGTTAATATTACTACATGTTTTGAGCTTCCTCTCAGAAACAGCAATGTTTGTACCTTTCCATAACACCAGAATTTATTAAATAACAATAAATTCCCAAGGTATGACAATTTTCACATAATTCCTGATTTCACTTGCTAGTGCAGTCATTGATAATCAGACTTTTTATTTTTAACTTTTATTCTCCTATTACACATTACATTCTGACTGAAGTTTCCCCTTCTTCCATTCCTCTTTCCTTCCACCTCTGCTCTCCACCAGATCCACTCTTTGTACATTTTTATTCAAATAAAACAGAGCAGGACTCACAGGAATATCCACTGAACATCCCATAAGACTCACTCGGCACAAGCTCTCATATCAAGGCTGAATGATGCAACCTCATAGGAGGAAAAGGATCCCAAGTGCAGATAAAGTGGTAAATGGATCAGAGACACACACCCACTACCATAGTTAGGATTTCCACAACAGCACCAACATACACAACCCTGAGTTATACGCAGAGGGTCTTCCTCACACCCATACAAGGTCCTTTTGTTTGAAGCCCCTTGAGACTTCAAAAATGGAAAATAAAAAAAAAATGCTGAGATTTTAGATCATTAGTTCTGTATTTCCTTCAAATAATCATTTTTCTAATTATTACTTACATTTTCTTACAGTACAGTCATTATCTTCCCACAGTTTCTCATTCCTCCTCACACTTGTCTCCAAGAGGACGTCCCCATCCCCATTCCTCCCCACTACTAGGCTACCCTACTCCCTGGGGACTCAAGTCTCTCGAGGGATAGGTACACGTCTTTTCTCACAGATGCCAGACAAGACAGTCCTCTCCTGTATGTGTGTGAGGGGCCTCTTACCAGCTAGTGTAAGCTTTCTGGTGAGTGGCTCAGTGTCTCAGGGGTCCAGGTAAGTTAAGACTACTAGTCCTCAATTCTTCCAGTCTTTCCCTAACTCAACCACAAAGGTCCCCGACTTCAGACCAATGGTTGAAAATAAGTATCTGCATCTCTTTCAGTTAGTTGCTTGTTGGGCCTCTTGGAGGACAGCCATGCTAGCTTCTATCTGTAAGCACATCATAGCATCAGTAATAGTGTACAGCCTTGGAACCTCTCCTTCCAGTAGATGCCAGGTTGGGCCAGTCACTGGACCTCCTTTCCCTCAGTCTCTTCTCCAATTTTGTCCCTGCAGTTTGTTTAGACAGGAACAATTCTCGATCCGAATTTTTGACTGTGGGATGGCAACCCCATCCCTCCACTAGATGTCCTGTCTTTGTACTGAAGATGAACTCTATAAGTTCCCACTCTCCACTGTTGGGCATTTGATTTAAGGTCCCTCTCTGAGTTCTGAGATTCTCTTACCTCCCAAGTCTCTAGTAGACTCTAGAGGGTCCCTCCGCCTCCCACCTCCTAAGGTTGTATATTTCCATTCATTCTGCTGGCCCACAGGTCTTCTCTCCAATTCCTCCCCCTCAACCCTCACCCAATGCCTGTTCATATTTTCCTTTTCCTCTCTTTCTCCCCTCTCCCACCCAGGTTCCTCCTTTCCTCTGCCTCTCATGGTTGATTTCTTCTCCCTTATAAGTGCAATTGATGCATCCTTACTTGGTTCCTTCAGCTTAATAACCTTCTTGAGTTTTGTGGATTGTATCCTGGGTATTCTGTACATTTTTGGCTAATATTCCCTTATTAGTGAGTACATACCACACGTGTCATTTTTGGTCTGAGTTACCTTACTCAGGGTGATATTTTCTAGTTTGGTTCACTTGCCTGCAAATCTCATGGTTTCCTCATTCTCAATCAATGAATAGTATTCCATTGTGTAAATGAGCCACATTTTCTGTATCCATTCTTCCTTTGTGAGACATGTAGATTGTTTTCAGCTTCTGGCTATCACAGATGAGGCTTCCATAAACATAGTGCAGCACCTTCCACCATAGTATGATAAGGCATCTTTTGGGTATATGAACAAGAGTGGTATAGCTGAGTCAGGTAGATTTATTTCCAATATCCTGAGGAATCTCCAGATTGATTACCAGAGTGTTTGCAGCAGTTTGCAATCCCACCAGCAATAGAGAAGCTTACCTCTTTCTCTGTAGCCGAGCCAGCATGTGCTATCACCTTAGTTTTGGATCTTAGCCATTCTGATGAGTGTTAGGTGGAATCTCATGGTTGTTTTGATTTACATTTCCCTGATGAATAAGGACTTTGAACATTTCTTTAAGTCCTTCTAGCTCATTCAGGATTCATCTATTGTGAATTCCCTGTTTAGCTCCATACCCCATTTTCTGATTAGGTTGTTTGCTTTTTTGGAGGCTAGCTTCTTGAGTTCTTTATATATTTTGGATATTAGCCTTCTAGTAGATGTGGGTTTAGTGATGTTTTTTTTCACAATCTGTAGGTTGTCAGTTTGTCCTATTGACTATGTTCTTTGCCTTACAGAAGATTTTCAGTTTCATGAGATCCCATTTATTAATTCTTGACCTTAGATGCTGAGCCATGGGAGTTCTGTTTAGAAAATCCCATGCTCCTCATCAGTGAGTTCAAGGCTCCCTCCCAGTTTCTCTTATATTAGATTCAGTGTATCAGGTTTTATGTTAAGGTCCTCAATCTACTTGGACTGGAGTTTTGTGCAAAACATTGCAGGAAGCATGGCAGCATGCAGACAGACATGGTGCTGGAGAATGAGCTGAGACTTCTGCATCTTGATCCAGGAGGACCCAGAAAGAAACTGGCCAGAAAGAAGATGCAATCTTCTGCAGGAAGCCAGGAGAAGGGTTTCTGGGCAGAACCTGAACATAAGAGCCACAAAACCCAGTCCTCAGAGGCAGACATCATCCAACAGGGCCACATCTACTCCAACATCACCACACTTTGTGATAGTGCCACTTCCCTTGAGCCAAGAACATTTAAACCACCACATTCCACTCCCTGACACCCATAAGCTTGTCCAAACACAGAAGTCTATGGAGCTTATAGCTAGATATAACATAAGGCAAAATACATTTAGCCTAAATTCAAAAATCCTCATAGTCTATCACAATCTCAACAATGATTAAAAGTCCAAAATCCAAACCTTTTCTGAGATTCATAAAAATCTCTTATACTGTAGTCTCCTACAAAATATAAATAAAAAGCAGATCATATATTTCCAACATCACAGGATATGCATTACCATTCCAAAATATTATAGTGAAGAAATACTGGACCAAAGGGAAACAAACAACTAGCTGAGCAAACTCCAAACTCTGTTTCTCCATATCTAATGTCCAACACCTTTCAGCTTTGTTGATTATAATGCAATTCTTTCTCCTGGGTTGTTTCCACGCCCTTTAGCCATTTCCCTTGGCAGGTATCACATGGTTCTGGCATCTCTAACATCTTTGGGCCTCCAAGGTAACTTCAATTTTCTAGTTTCTTGTCCCAGTGTCTGCGATACACCCATGATCTTCTGGGCTTCTCTAAGGGTTGCTTCTCCAGCTCTGCCATCTGTATCATTCTTGTCTAAGGATGACTTCACTCTACTGTTGATGCTCTTCTTGGTGATCATCGATAGTACTATCATCTTTATTCACTGGGTCTTCTGCTGATCCTAGGCTTCAACAGTAGCCTCTCATAGGCTCTCTTCTTGATGTCAAGTCTCAGTTTCTTTGCATGATCCCTGCAGTACTAAACAACTGAGACTACACTTTTCCCAATGGCCTTTCCTGGCCTCTTACAGTGCCCAGCCTCAGCTGTTCTTCATAACTCCTTCATGTTTTCAAAACCAGTATCACCTGAATCATTCTCACATCTTACCAAGTCTACCTGCCAGCAGGATGACTGTCTCTGGAACACAGCTTCTTTGTGCTCTCAGAAAATACTTCACAGAAAATTTTACCTCAGTGATACTGCTGTCTTCTTAATCACCACTAATTTTTTAGCTCCAGCTAACTTATTGTCTCACTAACTCCTTCTACTCTTGATTTCAAAACTAGAGCTATATGACCAAAACTGCCAAGTTCTTCTGCTTGCTGGGGGTAGAACATGGTCTCCTTGTTCTAATATATCCTTCACTAGGCTTGGATGTCCTAGAACTTGCTCTGTAACGTACTTTGAACTCAGATCTGCATGCCCCTGTCTCCTGAATGCTGACATTAAAAAATATGGTCTACTATGCCTGAACCTAAGCATTTTATGTCCACTGTACATCAAGCTCAAGATCAAAAGCCTGTATCTTCCGCCTCAAGATCTGAATCACAAAAATGCCATCAAAATCTGGATTGTAGTTCATGACAGATTAAAAGTTCAAATAAAAATAATAACCAGGACATAATTATGTCTAACAATATATAACTATCCTTTGTTCAACTGGAATCATATAAAGAATTAGCTTATCTGGGTGAGATTTGGCACTGAGGTCCACATTCCCTTTATCTGTTTATTTCCTTGAACACAGGATTCAGTTTCATTCTACTTCCTGATGCCCTTTGAATTTTTAAACCATATATTTTGTATTTGCCCTTTCTCAGCTTGTTCCTTACATCAAAATACTTTTCATAAGAGTGAATAGTAGTAACCATACAACAGAATTTATACCGGGTTTAATTAAGATTTCCTTTGCTAATACAATTAATTTAAATGTCTTCATAGTAGCCTTAGACACACTGTTTAGACAAGGTCAAAAAGAAGCCGTGTTCTTCACAAAAACAAAACAAATTAGTCTCTAGAGCACATACTAACATTCGTCTCTTCTGAAAACTATTGAGCCTGGCACCCACTGATCAAATAATCCTCAGCACCAAAGTCTTCAATATTCCTGCTAGGATGGACCATTAAGCCCCACTTAAAGCATTCCATTGCTTTGTAAACACAAAGACCAAAAATTCACATTTCTCCAAACAAAAAACATGGTCTGGTCTATAATAGCAATACCCTACCCTTGGTACAAGCTTCTGTTTTAGAGTTTCCATTGCTGTGAAGAGACAAAATGGCCAAGGAGGCTCTTATAAAGAAAATCATTTAATTGAGAATGGCTTACAGTTTCAGACGTCCAGTCTATTATCATCATAGCAGGACACATGACATCCTGAAGGTAGACATGGTTCTAGAGAAGAAGCTGAGAGTTCTACATCTTAACCCGAAGGCAGCCAGGAGACTGTCTTTTCTACAGGTAACCATTAGAAGGATGTCTTCTGAACTGGGCACAGGAGCATCAAATTCTACCCCCACAGTGACACACATCCTCCAACAAGGCCACACCTCTTAATAGTGCCACTTCTCATGGCCAAAGCATATTTAAACCACCATACTTACACACAATGATTTTCATAGCTTTCAAAATTTGTACATGTCACCATGCAACCACTTTTGAATTCTTCTTAGCAGTTAATCTTGTGTGTCTTGAAAATGAGCATACATACCAATGCTTGTTCCTCATGACATCATCATGTCTCTGAATATGGTGATGAGGATTCCTTGCCATTATTTGTTCTTAACCTGATGTTGGAATAACCTTCTTTTCTATTTCCTAAGCATGCATCTCAGGATTCTGAGTCAACATGATACATGAGTCACTAAGGATATCAATGTTCTCTTTTTGTACATCTCGTTCCCACATTTTCACATGGAAAATGTTTCTTCTTTATAATAATAATAATAATAATAATAATAATAATAATAATAATAATAATAATAATAAATAATAGAGCAGATGGTGAGGGCTATATTCTTTTTTCTCCCTTTAATTCTTTCTTTTTCTTTTTTTCATTTTTCATTTTTTATTTTTTTCCAGTTAAGCTATTTATAACTTATTTATACCTTATTGAGTACAGAATGCCAAATGAATTATCTTAGAAAACAAAAAGAAGTATAAAGGAGACTATCTTGAGAAACAGCAATATTGATTTTCTAGAAATCCCTTATAAAACAAAAGTAAGATAACTATATTAAATAAGTTTAAAATACGTAAAAACTATATTCTATCATTCTGCATCACTTTTAATAATAGAAAAAACTGAAGTTTAACTACAAATATCTCGAGATTTTGTTGTTCTAGCTAGAAATATCCAAAAATGTGAAACTAAGCCAAGAACATAACCTATTCTATAGAACAAGCAATATAGATAATATCAATACAAGTTCATTTATACTTCTTAAATTCAGCAGGACAAACACTTAATTTATCTTATCAATAATTCATATCTTAAGAACAATTATCCCTAATGTGTATCTTCAGGGAAAGAAATTTTTTTTTATAAGTTGTGGAGGTTTGAATAAGAATGATCCCCAGAGGATTATATATTTGAATGCTTAGTCACTAGGCATGGCAGTATTTGAGAAGGATTAGGTGTGACTTTTTTGAAATAAGTGTGTCACTGGGGCTAGACTTTTAGGTTTCAACAGCCCAAGCCAAGCTCCTCAGCAAGCATCCCCCTCCCCCACCAATTCTGCTAACAGATTAGGATGTAGTGTTCAGCTTCTTTTTGTGTAATATACCTGTCTGCTGCCATGCTCTCTACCATGATAATAAGGTACTAACTTCTGAAATGATAAGCAAGTCCCGAATTAAATGCTTTCTTTTATAAGGATTACCTTGGTCATGGTGTCTCTTTAGAACAGTAGGACTGTGGCAAACACAGAAGGTGAAGATGAAAAAGCTTTTAAGAGTAGAGGAAATTTAGAAAGAATTACTTGTAGCATGCTTATGTGTAAAGAGGTGTTGTATATAAATATAAAATTATATCAGAGTCGATCTATTTGGCAAATATATTTTGAGCCATTTCTTAAAGTAGTGTACAATGAATAAGAATTCAAGAAAAGGTAGGTGTTCCAGGGAACTTCCCAGAAAATCATGGATACTGTTTAAGCTGATTTGGCTTCAGCACCTAAATATGATCTAAATATGAAGACAATAAAAATTTCCTCTAAAAGACATAAAATTTGAAGATGAAAGAATCCTTGAATGTTTGGATATTTCAAAATTAATCAAATTTACAAAAGGAGATATTTACTCAGGTTATTTAGTATAAAGAAAGAAAACTTTTATTTTAAATATGAAAATATGTTTATCTCCTTTCAGAAAAGTGTTAAGGAGAAATAGGAAGCACAATGAAGAACAAATTTCTTTTTAAATAATACCTGATTTATCATTTTATGTTGCCAAGGAAGAGGAAATAATACATAAATGAAGAAATAGTCCATAAGTAAATAAATGAAGACATATTTAAAACAAGATATAAATAAAAAACAAGGGGAAAAGGATACGGGAGAATTAAATAAGAGAGCTGAGTCAGCGCGTGTCTAGAAATAAGTTTTGAGAAAGACTCTTGTTACAATGAACTACGGGTTACCCTCAGCTATGTGCAATAAGATGTTGGATCTGTTGCTCAGAAACATCGGCTAGCAATGGAGAGGCCTAGCCCAGGTACACAAGGTACTGTCTTCTTCTATCGAACTCGCCATCATGAACATATTCCTTCTCTGACAGGAAAGTAAATCAGGAGAGGATATGAGATGCTGTGTGAATAAGAATTCTACAGAAGTGGCCTGATGCCAGGAATGACCTTCTTTTCATAACAGTTCGCGTGCAGTATATTCCCAACTCTGTCTTCATCACTAGTTGCCCTTTAGATTTGAGTTGAAAGAGAACAGGACTTATTATCAAATCTCAAGGAGTTCAGGAGTTCTGATTTAGGAAATCCATATCAGAACATATTGTATGAAAAAAGAAGGTCTATTTTCAATAATAAAAAAATCAAAAAATATAAAGGTTGACCAGAATAAAAATGTGTATATTAAGGAAAGAACAGTTTTAGATTATAAATTATACCTTATATTCAATTCTTCTGGGACATGGAATAAGAGATGATTTATAATGACTTCAGTGGAATACATAAATTTAGTTGTATTTAACTATGTACATTTTTCTTCTTTCAGGTTAGACAAGGAGTGTATTACATGTTTTACGTTTCAGCAAACTCTACTTAATCTGGAGATAACGAAATAAAACTCTGTCAACTAGAATTAAATGAAATAATTAGGTAGTGCTATAAGTTTTTCTTAAGTGAAAATGAAATCTGAAACACCTCTCTCTAGTACCTTTCTGGCCCTAGATTCATTCTTCGTTTTAATCTTCTGGAAGTCAGTCAGCTGAAGCACCTTTGGTGGGAAGCTAATCTATTGATAAGGAGTGTGAAACTTGCATATGATACCATTGTATGGAGGATAATTGTACGTCCTGTGACTGTATACAAGAGAATGGACTGTGCGAGCTGGGCTCAATGCTGACTTTCCTTTCTTTATCAAATCTGTCCCTAGCTGTGTGATAGTTCTGAATTATTTGACCACATTCTGCCACCGCTCCTTATTTGTCTATATATACCACATTATAACTCACCAGAACCTACTAACAGATTATCTAAGTGTTATTTTTTACCTCTGATATCAAATAATTTTAAATAACTTCTGCTGACAGAGATATTGAACAAAATACTGACTACATTCTCTCCTCAAAACCTATAGCTCTTCACGTATACGTTCATTTGCTGTATAATGGCTCCACAGGATCTGACTCTTGTTCTACTGCCCAGTGACAACAGTACTAGCTGACCCTTCTTGTTGGTATGAACATATATAGCAAACCTCTTTAGTTTTTTTCACTTGACTGAATTTACAATTTTTTCTTCTTTTCTGGGGCTCTCATCACTTCGATCCTTTTATTTTGAAGTCAGTCAGTATTCTCCATCATACCTTCTTACTCTTATTTATCTCTCTCATTTTCTTGGAAATGTCTTTGTGGCTCAAAGGCAGCTTGCATACTTCTGCAACATTTCCTGTACCATCACTGTGTCTTTTTCTGTTCTGACCATATCTTTTCAACAGGCCCATATCCTACAGTGAGTTCTACAAACACAGACTCTATCTGACTATTCGTTTTTCAGAACTTAGAACAGAACCCAAAGCAACTTAAAAAATTAACATTCTCACATGGGATTGACGTATTTTAACCAGACATGTATGAAATCTTCTTAAATAGTGTGGCAAAGAGAACAAAGATTTTCATTCTAGACTGGCATGCTAAATCAATGATCCTTAAATATAACTCTTCAAGGGAAAACAACAAATGCCAGGGTGATGTAGTGGGAATGGGTGGGGGGGAGCACCCTTAGAGAAGCGGGGGTAGGGGGGATTGGATAGGGGGTTGTGGAGGGGAAAGTGGGAAGGGAGATAACAATTGAAATGGAAATAAATAAAATATCCAATAAAAAGTTTATCAGTAAATGCCAAAGTCATTGCCACTCAGGGTAGCTTTAAACATATCCTGAATGGGAGATACCCTTATCTCAGAGACTACATGAGTTTTGATTTGTGGCAAAATTAAGGTGTCAAGTTTTTGATGGAGGAGATGAGGTAAAGAACAATTTAGAAATAAGTTCCAATTAATTGTTCTTTTTTTCCATAATCTTGAAAGTCAAATGATATATTTTTATTTTTGGAGGAAAAATTTTAACTTTAGAGTGAATCAAGCACTGAATCACACCTCATTTTCTTTATATTGTTTCTGAAACTATTGTTATCATTAACTATTCATAGCCTCAGTTTCTTTATGTGTGAGCAGAGCAACATTCTTCAATTTAGTTTGTTTCAAAAAAACAAAACAAAAGAATGACAAAAAAACCCTTTATCTAGCACCTTAATCAATTCAAATTACATATAGTAAATATAAGTTCTAAATAGGAATGTAAACTTAATAGAAGACAGCTTGTGGCTTTATTCCTCACTTAAAAATCAAGTTCACATTATTCAGGAGGTACTGATAACATGGAATACAAAAATAACTATGGTTTCCTCCTTAGGGAGCACAAGCTAGAGGGAATGGCAGGAACTTTGACCTGATTGTCTTATTATATGCTGTGTTCCAAAAATCTGTCAACATTCAAGAAGTACTTAAGAAAAAGTTAGCATAGCCACAGCAAATGTTGTCAAAAATTTATGGATCAAAGAACTGGAGATATCAAATAGAAACTTATACAAATTCACAAATTTCATCTGAAACCATTCAAATAATTAGTAACGGTGGGAATATTAAATGTTACCTTTTAAACTACATATCTTCAAATAATTTTCACTATAAAAATAAATTAATGTGAGGATGCTTACTGGACAGTAGAAAGAAACACAAGTAGGAAGGCAAAGGAATAAACAAATAAATTGTGACCAGGATGTTGTAAGAAAAACCATGAAGGTTGCTGATTAGATAAGTCTAAAAACCGAGGAAGCAGAAAAGACTTTAAAAAGCACAAAACACAGCTTGGTTTGAGGTGAAGGGGACACTGCCATAAAAACAACACTTCTTCATTTTAGAACTATTATGTTGTGCTTATTATATGCCCAGCAAAATTTATCAAGAGCAAAAATAAAGCAAAATAATAATGTAGACTCATCAGATCAGATATTTGACATTCTTAAGCTAATTGAGCTTGGATGTTTATTAGGATGTGGCCTATAAAGAAGCACACTGAAAAACAAAACTGAATTCAGATATACTACAATTTTATATGGTAGAAATGCTGAGAATGATGGCATAGCTGTGAGGAAGTAATCCAAGCATGGAAGAGCTGATGGGAATCAAAATAAGGAAGTCTTGGAAGTCTATCTTAATAGGTAGTATTTGAAAACACTGACATTATAAAACAACAACAACAATAACAACAAAAAAACCTCAAAACCAAAACCCAAAACCCAAAAACCAACCAACCAAACAAACAAACAGGAAAAGATTTAGCCAAGCCTTCAGATTGAAGAGAAAGACTGGGGCCATGAGATGGGAGCCAAGGGGCGGTTTATGGGCAGATACAGCAGAAGTGCAGGAAGGAAGCAACAAGAAACTCATGAAAATTTGTGAAGGAAGGAACAAGGAGCAAAGCCATATGTGATTTTAAAGCAGACCTGGTATAGTGGGAAACTTTCCATAGAATTGAAGCAATGATTTGACGTACTAGTGTGTGTGTGTGTGTGTGTGTGTGTGTGTATGTGTGTGTGTGTGTGTGGTGTGTGTCTGTGTGTGTGTCTGTGTGTGTGTGTGTGTGTGTGTGGTGTGTGTGTGTGTGTGTGTGTGTGTGTGTCTGTGTGTTTATGTGTGTGCGTGTGTGTGCAGGCATATTTACTGTGCTCATGGAATGTGCAAGAATAAGAGCCACACAGAGCCTTCTATGTCAGTCCTCCCCTCACATCCCTTTTTGGACAGGTCGTTCACTGCTCTCTATGCCAAGTGAGTCAGTCTACAGTTTCTGGGGATACTTCTGTCTTTCTCTCTATACCTTCATTCTCAACCTAGATAACACTACAATTACATTTGCGTGGCATCATAGCTGACTTCACAAGTAGACATAACAGTATGAATGTTGTTCCTCGATTTGGTGCAAAATCTAGTAAAGGAACTGAACCACCTTCGCAATCCTTGACTTACTCTCAACAAGTTTCTTGAGACAGTGTGAAGAGTGGAAATATAAAAGTCAACCAGAAGCCCACTTCCTTCATTCAGATAGGATATTACAAAAGGCGTGATTCTGGAAAGACTGGGGCTACCCTTCTTTTCTATGGAAAAGCTCAAGAACAGATATTTTAGAACAGAAAGACTTCTATGACTCAGAGAACAGATTAAGTAAAAGGGAAGAAAATATGAAGGAGACTGAGGTCTGATTGAGGCAAAACTAGACTGCCCACCTAGATGTTTGATTTCTTTCACATAAAATTCAAATCTGTCAGAATTATGGCCTGAAATAACTTTGGCCTTTATAGACCTTGGATACTTGTCATAGAAGGTGTGAAGAAGGCAGCTGGCAATAATCAGGAGCAAACAGAGGCTAAAATCATTGCAGGCTTTAAGGAGAAGAAAAGATACATTCACATAATTAATTATGTAAGACACTTAAAGAATTGCATAATATATATGGTAATTACACCTACTGCATTGTTTCTTGGAATTCTAAGTGAATTAATGCATAAAAACTAATTAATTAGATGAAGATCAGCCACATGGTATTCATTTAATAAATTCTGGGCATTATTTATATATTCCACTTAGTATTAATACCTTTTAAAAATTATCCTGTGTATGTCAGTGGCTATTCTATATACTAGGCATGAAAAAAACTATGCAAATATGGAAATACATATTTTCAAATGGGCCAAAATGTGTCAAAAACAAACAAAACAACAACAACAACAATAACAAAATACGGCTGGCTGTAAGTATCATCATATCTTAAATCCCCATAGTGCTATGTTGTATATTTTGTACAGGTTGTTTAAAGAAATTTTGAACCCTGACAATAATTTAAATATTAATTTGGGAGAACTGTGTGTGTGTGTGTGTGTGTGTGTGTGTGTGTGTGTGTGTGTGTGGTTATGTACAGAGGAACTAAACAAGACTTAATAATCCGCTTTTTAGGAATACTTTTAATTGCGCACATATGAATATCTATATGTGGGTATGAGTATGTGAATAGAGGATACATGGCAGTTATAGTTATCGGATCCCCCTGAAGCTGAAGTTACAAGCAGTTGTAAGCCCTCTGATGTAGGTGCTAGGGACCAGACTCAGATCCTTAACAAGAGCATATATATATATATATCTTTAAATTTGAGCCATCTCACCAGCTCCAAAAGAAATTTTTAAATAGAAAGTAACATTAAATCAAAATTTCAGAATCTCACTCCACTGAATACTGGCTTTGTATTCTTTTCTACTACCTGCTGTGAACCTCAATTTCATCCCCTTTAAAAATATCACAATTCGTAGGTCCTTCATGACACATCTGTGATGAAACATTAAGCTAAGCCAGGTGGAATGCATAGCATTCTGCCTGAAGAAAAAAATCAACAGTACTATGCTTATTAGGGCTCATCCAAGTCAGGGAAGCTTTACCAGCATCAAGTCACCAAATTCTCTCTTCTTTTAAAAGCTGCCTTTCACCTTTTGTGAAGGGCAATTCCTGCCTTCACATTTGCATTTTGTTTCCTGGGTTTCCCCAGCTGCAGCCTTCACATCAAGAAAATCTGCCTTTGAAATGAAGGGAGATTTAATGTCCTTATGCATAGCTGATTCCCCTTCGTTTAGAGTGTGGCATTTGCTGTAATTCCCACATACTTCTAGAATGAACTATGGTTTATAGATTCTGCCCAATATGCAGACATAACGGCTCAAGGAACCAGGGTAAATATCAGAAATTTGAATGTGTAGATGGTTATCAGAGAAGATTGTAGAATTTGATCTGAGGTAAAAGAAATTTCTTCCCCTGTTTATCTTTCTTTATCCCTCTTCTTCCAACTGTCCAACTCCCGAGTCAGAATACTTATGGACAATGGGAATTTAACACAGGAAGCTGGGATTTATAATAAGAAGAAAAAAATAGGGACCTCAAGAGATTGTTAAAGTATTTCATTGCATTTCTGCACATTGCTGTGTGGTGGTACTGAAAGACCCCCCGAGGGGACCCTATCTTAAGTCTGGACCGGCGCTCACCCACGAACACACGAGAGACCTCCTTGATTCATTTGCATAAGGTAGTTTAATAACAAGGGCCCTTGGGTTGAAACCCGTCCCACGCAGGAGACAAGGGATTTCGACCCCAAGCCCCAGAGGCGGGAGCTATTTATGGGTAGGGGTAGGGAAAGGAGGGAAAGTTTGGCGCGGTTACACATGATTGGTTATTTCAAATATCAGCAACTTGCAGAGGCGGCAGGATGGCTAGTTAGGACTTGTCTTGGCATGCCTTTTTACTTTTCTTTGTGGCCAGGAATGTGTCTTCCTGCTTTGGGCCTACCCCACCCACAGGTGGATTTTCTTCCCTGAGGCTTGAGGAGTGTATCGGGGCAGTGAAGGCCCGAAATCCCACATTCAGTTCTGCCTTCCTGGAACTAATGAGCCTGTATATATTTTATAAAATGGTCTTTATAATTTTTCACTCTACAGTACCTTAAACAGAGCCTGAAGTAAAATGTTTAGAACTTCATGTTGTACCTTTTGGACTAGCTATGGTTTGTTAAAAGGGCTATTCTTGTAATGTAGGGTTTGGCTTACTTATTTGCTTGTTTTGTAATAGAGGTGAATATCTGTCTGTCTGTAGGCTGTGTCTGTCTGGTGAGACCCAGTTGTCTGCTTCTCTTATTTTACCCCTTCAAATATTTGAAAGTATTTAGCTCATTGCTCTGAGTTTGCCTTCTTTAGAATTTTTTTTTTTTAAATCTCATACTGTGAAACAAGCTTGTCACCTATGAAATACTTCTGTGTTGAATACTGATTAAAAGTGCAAAGCTGGGTCATTTTCAGGGAACATTTGTTTATATGTTTCTTTCATTTTTCTTTCCAATATATTCAATCCCTAAGAATGTAAATCCAAAAGAAGGCAAACAACTTGAGGGCCACTCAACTAGTACACAAGGATGACCAAATATGTCTGACACAGCTACTGGAGGTCTATTTATGAAGAGTTTGCAATAATCTTACTAAGACCTCGCTAATAAAAATCTTCTAGTGCAAATTAAGGATAGGCTTACTGGACCTGTCTGTCTGTATTTATTATCAGGACAGATGACAAAAGTTAAGTTCATAAAAACAAGTTTCTCAGCCTTGTAATCTTTCTTCTTTGAAACAGATTTAAGTTCAGTTATAGATTTTAAGGAAAAGTCATATACACGCACAGAAAGATTAACTACTGAAAGTTATGAAGCTAAAATATAATAGTTGTACCTCTAACTTTGTCTGTATAACCCTGCTCCTGAATTTTGGATCTGTTCCCATTAATATGGCACAAGTTAGCTTAAACCTGTGTCAAAAACTTCCTACTCATGCTGGCTATTGTACCAGTAATAGGTGTGTGTGTGTGTGTGTGTGTGTGTGTGTGTGTGTGTGTG
>JANHMN010000004.1:75129298-75170898 GCA_030674055.1 Rhabdomys pumilio | reverse complement strand
AAAAAATTAAGCTTATTGGCTTAAATTGGCTTTATTGGCTTAAGAAAAAACAGCATTAAAAAAAGAGAGAAGTATATTGGCACACTCTCCAGACCTCTTGGTACCTCATTATCATGTCGAACTCTGTTTTGAGCCTATTTGACCATGTCTCTTTTCATGTTGTCTTGGTCTGAGATGTTAGAGATGTCTCATCTACATGCTGAAAGACTTGGGGTATTGTTGCCCTTACGTGACTGATGGTCACAAATCTCTCTTGGGGCTGGGGGAAGGTGTTGGAGGTGGCTATGTGACAGGGGTCTGGTGCCAAGATGATGCAACGTTCCTACTGTACATTCAGGATGTGCAGGGCTTCAAGTCTTTAGCTTGACCTTACCAGGTTTCATCTCATGGTCCATGGCCCTGCATGGCTCCACACTTACCTTCTCAATTCTGAGATTCTCATTGTCTGAGCTCACTCAGACTTACAGGTTCTGTCTAGTGTCCAGGTCCACTTACCCAACAAAACTGTGATTACGGTGGACTTGGAGGTGGGGAGCAGATAATGGGATGTAAAATGAATGAATGAATGAATGAATGAATGAATGAATGAGTTCATAAAAAATGGGAGGTATATCTCTTGTTGTTTATCCTGGTGTTCCCAATTCTCACTGTGTACAACTCACCAGGGTCTTTCCGGAAAATCCTTTATTCCTGTTAATTACCAAATTCAGATCTGTTGACCATTGACTTATTATGCAACTATGAACCAAAATAAAATGTTCTTTCTTGGTACTTTTAGCTCACATGTAGGAGAAATTTAATCATTCAGTACAAAGGAAAACTACCGATAAATACCACTGTATGGAAATGTTGATTGTGCTAATCTCTGAATAATGAACTGTATTCGCTTGGAAAAAGAACTAAGAAAGGCTGTTGACAAGCCCTCGAGACACTTGAATTTTGCTTGTAAGAAATTTTACCATGGTTGAGCCATTGCCTTCATAGAATGAGATGTGAAATTGATGGAAATAAAGGATTTGAGTTAGCAAAACATTGACAATATTCTAGTTATCCAGATTTGGTGTTCTGTGGGATGTAGAGATATGTCATAAATAAGAAGTGCCTTGGCTCAAAACTGCTGCTGAAACTAAGCAAGCTAATTAAATTTAAAATAGTTCTCTAACTACAAAACTTTTTGATTATTTTATTGGATTTAATGATTTTGTAAATCTCTAAGAATGAATTGTAGAATATACTTTTTCCTAAAACTTTTTGACCAGAACTTCTCTTTCTATGTCAAACCTTTTGGTTCTTTTCAATTTCCAGAATGCAGTTTGGAAAGCACATTTTACTTCATTTAATATGACTACTCAGATCTTAATATTTGAAGTTCTTGTAATATCAAACTGAGTGATTGCTTTTTGTATGTGAATTTTTTTAAAATATTTTGTGTATTCCAAAATTTTTTAGAATATTCCAAAATATTTTGTGTATTCCTTTTCTAAATTAGAAATAATCTTAATGCATTAAATCAAATAATTAAAATAATCTACACAACTTAATAATCTTTGTCCAGTGAATTTATTTTAGTTGCCATAGTATTTGTACACACACAGATTAAGACGGTGATCGTAGTTTGTTATTAATTAAATTATTAATTTATTAGGTGGAATTGGTAGACAATAGCTTATTCCAAAGGTGAATACTTGGCTGGGATAGAATCAAAGGAAGGGAGATTTGTCACATTTTATTTTCATAAGAAAATCTCTTTATACTCAAGAACCATTTTCTAAACTTCATTAATAAATAAAAAATAAAGTGCCTCGGTATGAATAAATGATGAAGAATTTCCCTTGGTAATGTTTTCTAAAGTTTCTAAAAATAGCTCCTGTCTTTATCTACAAACTTAATGTAGTTAGAAGAGGTACTGAGGGGGCTTTTGTGCTGCATGCTTAATGGGAGAAGCAAAAGACAGGCAAAACCTCTAAGACCTGTGACAGAAGACATTTAGCCTGTGAAGATCATTTTCTCTGGGAGAATTATTTACAGTATTTTTCTTGATTGCTGTAGATTGTGTAGTGTCAACATGGGACAAAATTTATAGTCCTAAATGTGGCAGAGTCAGATGGCCTTCTGGAGTGGAGCTGATCACTTTAATATGCTAATATATCATCACTGTTTCTAGGATACACTTCTATTATTGCTCATATATCACAGGAAAGTGTTTGTATCACTTTCTCAGTACTTGCTCATGAGGTTTACTTCAAACCTTGTTGAAGCCATAGCTGCTTTATCTTATTTTTTCCAATACTTACTCTAGTTTTAGTCATGAAATGCAACACAAAGATTCAAGAATTAATGAACTCTTCATTGTAACAAGGAGTATATACCAAGACTTGATCCTCTAAGGCCTCATCGAGGTTTATCCATGACAACCATCTATGTAAATCACTTTTTTGTTTGTAAGAACTATAAATCATGCTCCCTCCCCCCGAACGGTTTCTTTAAACACTTTAAACAGGCATTATCACATGTTTCCTTAGCCCCGTTCTGTGGTTCACAGTTTTTTTTTTCCTCTGTGGCCCGTGTGTCATTTGTAGTTAGCCTATAAGGGTTAGGTTTGAATGTTTTGCTTTGAAGCTTAGATAATTCTGACTTACTTTAAGAAAGAAATTGGGATATTCTCTCTCTCTCATCAACTTAGTGATAGTCAATCTTATTTGATTGTTGTCTTTAAATGAAGGAAATCAATTTGGGTAGAATAACATAATTAAAAACAGCATAGAAAGAAGTATGAATGTCAGAATGGGAGGCCCTGTCTCATCTCTGTGCTCTCTGCTTTGAAGAAGCTACTAAGCTTCCCAGATTCTCTATTATGAAACATATAAAATAGATTATGAAACTAGTGACATATAATATATTCTCATTATGGTTTCTCCTCCATCAATTCCTCTGAGATTTTTCCCAAATCCTGTCCTTTCTGTCTCTTGTTAGAAAACAAACAGGCATCTAAAGAATAATAATGCAATAAAATAAAACCAAATAAAAACCTGGAATAAGGCAAAACAAATAAGCAGAAGAAAAAGAGACCAAGGAAAAGCAGGATATTCATATGTAGATGTAAACCACACATGTGTTCACTACACAAGAACATGTGTTATATGGCATGATCAGTCCCCTTAATTCTGTTTATTTTTAGATGTCCATGTGTGTGTGTGTGTGAGTGTGTATGTGTGTGAGTGTGTGTGAGTGTCTGTGTGTGTGTGTGTGTGTGTGTGTGTGTGTACAAGTGAGAGAGAGGCGGAGAGGGAAGGATTGAGGGAGGAAAGGAGGGAGGGAGAGAGGGAGGGAAGGAGGTAGGTAGGGAGGGAGGGATAGAAGCAGGGAGGGAAGAGGAGAGAGAGAGAGAAAAGCTCTGAATTTTGGTGGATCATGAGTATAAAGAGAGGATCTAGGAGAATTAAGGTTGGGAAAACATATTCATAATATATTCCATGAAAATACATTTTCAGTAAAAAGGGAATATATGAAAAAGTGTTCATAAAGAAGATAATTATAGTGGTGCTGTTGAGAAAATAAAAAATCTAAATGTCAATGAGAGAAAATTAAGGATATTGGAAGGTTTTTTTTTTTTTTAATAGATTAGCATGTTCTGAAGGCATGAAACATTTTACTATAGCAAACATGAAAAACTGACACTGCATTACTGATACTGCAAACTTATTGTTTGGATTCTTAGCAGTTTTCTTTATTTTACAAGGTCTTGGTAACGTTTTATTTCTTATTCTTAATTGTGTGTGTGTGTGTGTGTGTGTGTGTGTTTGTGTCTGTGTGTATATGTGTTCAGATACTCACAGAGATTAAAAGAGGGCCTCATATCTCCTACTGCTAGTGAAATAATGATTGTGAGATTCCAAAAATAACCAAACTCTGGTTATCTACAATAGTAGTATGCATTCTCAATCACTGAGCCAAATCTCTAAATCTGTCTTTTTTATATTTTCTGCATATTTTATTTATGGTAATATTAATAAACATGTACTCACTGTTATATCAAATAATAGAAATGACTTTCTTAGAATTATATTTTCTTTATAATTTTTATAGCATACTGTTAAAGAAAATGTGGTACATTTACACATTGGAGTATTACTCAGCTGTTAAAAAATAACACGAAATTTGCAGCCAAATAAATGAAACTATAAAAAGATATTGTAGGTGATGTAACCCAGACCCAGAATGAAAAACATGGTATGTATTCACTTATAAGTGGATATTAGCTATAAAGTAAAGATATAATCATGCTACAACCCACAGACCCAGAGTGGCTAAGAAACAAAAAAGGCTGAAGGAGAAACACATGAATCTCCTTAGAAAGATGAAATAGAATACATATTACTGCTAGACTGGAGGTTCATGTGGGATGATAACAGGAGCTATTAGGTGGTAGGGAGTTGGAGGAAGATAGTAGTGGGAGGTAAAGCAGGATTTGGGGGGCATTTTAGTGATAGGTAGAAACCTAGTCCAATGGAAACTCCCAGGAATTTATGATTGCGACACTAGTTAAGACTCTTAGTTATGAGGGATACAGAGCCTTAACTATCTGTCTCCTGTAACCAAGCAAGACTTGAAGTGAAGGGACTAAGACACCAATCTAGCCAACCTGAAATTTATTCTGCCTACAAGATTTGTTGTGGAAAAGGTGAACAAAAATCAGGGGAGTGTCCAACCAAACAATGGTCCAGCTTGATACCCAATCTATGAGAAAGATCCAACCCTTGATATTACCTAAAGGACAAGGAACCAGAGGCTGAATAGCCTAGACCAGAAACGTAGGACATAAACAAACACACTGTCAAAAAAAAAAAAAAAGTCAATGAAATGATTCCTAATAACATTACGCTATACTCATAGACTAAAACCTAGCATAATCATTACCAGAGAGATCAGAGAAGCTTCATCCAACTACTGGTAGAAACAAATGCACAGACCTACAGCCAAACATTAGATGGATCTTGGAGAATCATGCAAAAGGTAGACAGAAGGATTGTAGATGCCAGAGAGAACAAGGACACCACACACACACACACACACACACACACACACACACACACACACACACGGCCAAAAACAAAGTCACCAGCCCATAGGGGAATCACAGAGACTGAACCAGTGCATGGGTCAGACGAAGGCCCTCTGCATGTATGTTATGGTTGTGTAGTTCAGCTTCTAATGGGGATTCTGACAGTGGGAGCTAGGGCTATTTCTGATTCTTTTTGCCTACTTTTGGGACTTATTTTTTTCAGCCTTAATATAAGGGGAGGTGTCTAGTCTTATTGCAACTTGAAGGATAACTGAGGAGGAATAGATATGAGACTTTGGGTATGGGGGACTGGGAGGAGAGAAGGGAGGGGAAACTGCAGAAGAGATGTATTATATGTAGTGAAGTTTACAGACAGAGAGGAATACATGGAGGCTGTGATGGTGATACTAGGGTGTCAAGGTACACACCTTGTGCTGCATAATAGCTTGGTTTTGTAAAGTTTTTACAATAAGTGTATATTAATTTTGCAAGTAGAGGAATATTAGTGAAATACAACATTGAAACATATTCAGTCGTCGCAAAAAGAATACTGTAAACCCTTTCTCAGTCTTAATTCATGATGTTCTTTGTCCTTTTCCTGTGAAAACTTTTCACATTGCAACACAGAATATGGGGTAACCAAATTATGTGTGCTTGGTTGATGATGCCTCATATTTGGCTGCAGAGTAATATCTTTGTTGATGTGAGCGTTGTGTTTTTGGGTAGACATAATTAGCTAGAGAGAATGGATTTACACTGATTCTGAAGAAGAATCATCTACAACTATGTGCTGGGGAATTGCTGCAATGGACTTTACATAAGGTCCTAATGTACCTTACGTGTGGTATGATTTGAAAATAGGCATGCAAGGCAATGAGGCAATTCAACAGCTAACGAGGACAGATTAGTGACTGACTCCTTTGGTTTTGTCCAAGCAGGTTATTTGGCATAAGCAAGTAGTTGGGGTAGGCATAAAAGGGAATATAAGAAAGAACTGGTGAAGAATGAAACAGTTCTTTGTTGTGAAAGAAATATTATTAGCACTCTTATAACATTTGCGTGTTCTCAACAGACTTTACTTCTATGGCTTAATCTAATGGTTGTCACAGTGATTTCCATCTCTGATTTCTAAAAATCACTATGATATCTTCAATTATGGGAAAAAATCTTCAAAGATTCCCAGAACACAATTAAATGTCATACCTGCTAATTTAAAAAAAAAAAAAAAAACAAATGTGTGTAAGAGATAGTATATGTCATTGAATTAAAAAGATGGATTTTAAATTGCCACTTGTTTGTGGAGGCTGGAAACTGCTGATTTGGGAACTGCAGGATCAGACAAATAAAAATAACAAAAGATAGAGGCAGAGAGAGCTATGCTTGTGATGAGGAGAGATTGAGAGCTGGTGACAAAAGCTGTTGAATTGAGAACACCTTGCCACTTATTATAGTTAAGATAGCTTGCCTTGCCTTAGGCTCTTTATTTTAATGTAGGTGTCTAAGAGTGAGTGGGTGATTGAGGGAATAGGAGAAAGGTTATATGTCTTCCCAGGGCAAGATGGCAATTGAACGACTACCAAGCCCTTCCCCTGTGATGTTAATATATGCGTCCATTGTTCCACCCTCTTTTCTAGTAATTGTAAACAACATTTGTCACCTGCAACAGACTACTTTTCACTTCCAAACTGATGGTAAAGTGACATTTGTATTTCAAGTGCGAAAACTCAAGCTTCAGAGGCATAAGTCCCAGAGAAGATGTATGTGGTGGGTGGAAAGAGAGAACAGGACAAGGTTCGCATGTGCGATTCAGCAAATCCTTCATAAGTCTGGCCTCCATGACAGAAGATGGCCTAATGCCTCATTAATTCCCACAGAGATGACGGTGATGTATCACCCCCTTTCAATCTGAAACTAACTAATGCAGTTAAAAAAAACTAATTTGCACATGTTTAATGCATTCATTAAGCTATTATAGTCTTTCAACAAGAGATTTAATAGCAAATTAACGTTTCTTTAAATAAAACAACCACTGCCTCCCAATGTCCCCAGTTAATACAATTATTTTGTGTTTTGAGTGCAGTGGGTGACAAGAGAAAACATTTGGTGCTCCAGTGGGGGTGAAAAGAACAATGTTAGGTCCTTCCATTTATTGCATGATTAGTCACCTCAGGGCATTAATTTCTTCCCAATAAGGAAGAATTCACAGAAAACAAAGAACTCTTGGAGTAGATGTTGAGCAGATCAGCCTCCTCCCAATACATACACACACACACACACACACACACACACACACACACACACACACACAAAAGAAATTCTCCAAGGGTGAATTTTGCCAGTTGGTTGTGGTGAACTGAGAACAGTTTTGTAGAATATTTGTTCAATAAGGGAAATTAAATTTGCTTAATAAACAAATATCAATATTTAATAATAGTTTAACACACTAAAGGCCCATCAGTGATGGTGACATAAAGATGCTTACTATTACCATGACAATAAATGGATGAATGTAATCTTTGACTCAATAATCTTCGTTCAATACCTGTGTAATATGGGCCACATGGAGCAAGATGATTAAATCATGAATGGCTTCTTTGATGATGTTATAAACGAGAAACGATATTGCATATGAACAAAATCTACCTACAACTTATTAAATCTTATATTGTAGTAACAAACTGTTTTGACAGCAAAGAGGAATCTCTAATTCAAATGAGACATTTGAAGTAATATGTGTGTATAGAATGAAGTTTAGCCTAGATCATTTATTGAAAATATATACATACAGGATGTTATATCACCATATAAAATCTAGGAACCACAAATGAGAGAATACATTCTGCATTTGTTTTCTGAGACTGACTTAACTAACTTAATATGATAATCTCCACTTTCTTCCACTTTCTTCATAACTTTATCATTGTTTGTGGCAAAACAACAAAAACTTTTAAAATATTTTAATTATTTATCTCACATTTCCTTATCTATATTTCTGCTATTGTACATCTAGATTGGTTACATATCTCAGCTATTATGAATATTGTTGTAGGGAATATGAATATGTCAATATTATGTTGAATCAAAATCTTTTGGGATAATACCCAGAAGAGGTATAGATGGATGATATAGCAGGTTCCATTCTGACTTTCATTGCAGCTAGACTGGCTTGAATTCCCCACCATCAGTATATAAGGATAGTCATAAACTTTACCAGTAATTGTGGTTTGTGTTCTTGGTAACTGAAATTCAGAAGAGAATCTCGCTTCTATTTTGTTTTGTATTTCTGTACTTATTCTTTATGCCTGGAGAATGATAGGCAGGCATAAAAAAGTAGAAATTAAATAACAACCTAAAACATTGTGTAAAGCTGAATAGACAAAACAAAACAAAAGACACTGTCTAGTATCTGTCATGTCATCTTCGGATGTAGCAATAGAGCATGATAGGTGGGTGGCTTTAAATATAAATGGGTTTCTTATATTTCTGGAAATTAAAGATTTTAAAAAACAGTTGATTACAGACTAGGTGTCTGGAGAGGACTTCCCTTTCAGTTTCTAGGGAGTCACATTCTTCTCTCTGGGTCTTCATGTTGCAGAAAGAGAGGGGGAAAGTTTGCAAGGTCTATTTTTACAAAAATTCTAATCACATTAATACAGTCACTTTTTAAAAATAATTATTCTGACACTCTCTTTATGCTACCATATCGAGTATTAGAATTTTTCTTCCCCTTGAATGATTGTTTTTTATAGCTTTCTTCCTGGATAGTCACCTTTTTTTCAATCCTGAACTTCAAAGTTTTTTAATACATGAGTTTGTATTCCTTTTAACTATAAGAGCAGAGGAGATAAGGAAATAATGTTCATTGATTAATGTCAAAAAGAGATCCACACTATCTATTGAACATAACTTCTATTCAGCAATACAACTATTATGTTTCAATTGAAAAGAATATCTTTGATTTTAACTCTCTGTAGTTAATCTTATAGTAAAACAGATTGCCATATAGTTCACTAATATTGTGGGGTTTTTTATAATTTTAATATAATTACAATATTTCCCACTTTTCTTTCCACCTTATGAACACACCTTATGGGCTTCCTTCCTCTTTCAAATTTTATTGTCTCCTTTTTCATTAATTTTTATTGTATGCATGTGTGTATATGTGTATATACCGTATTTGTATGCATACATATTTTTAAATATAACTTCTCAGTCTTTATTATTTTATTTGTATACATGTTTTTAGGGCTCGTCATTAGGCATTAAAAACCAATTGTTATGCACTACCCTAGGGAATACTATTTGTCCCTCTCAGCATTCCTAAGTGTTTGTACTTCTTTTTGTAAGGGTTGACACCTCATAGGCCTTTCTACATCTACTTTGGCATATATTTTGGTGTCTTTATTATTCAGTTCCTGTTTTGGCAGTCACATTTGTGAGACTTTATGGGTGTAGCTTTTGACATTACTGGGCGACACAGTCTCACGGGAAACGCAATCATCTTCTGGCTCTTATAATCTTTCTGTGTTATCTTCTGTAATGTTCCCAGGAGAGTACAAGACATTTGATAGAGGAAGTGGAAAAAAGGAGGTTTATTTATGGTATATATAGAGAGAACACAGATACAGGAGAAGAAGAGTCTAATAAAAAGTATGTCTGGAAAAAAACATAACGAATCATACCATTAACAATTTGCATATATATTTGTATCTACATATATGTGTAAATAAATGTATAAATTATTAGATACTTGTAAATAAACATTAGTTTTCTACATGAGAGTCTCTCTGGGTGAAAAATTATCCTTAAGTGTAGGCCACATATAAAGTACTAGTTGACTAAGGAAAAAAAAAAAAACATTATTAGAGGGTTCGTTGTCTCATAATGTGTCAAGGTTTTTTTGTTTTGTTTTGTTTTGTTCTGTTTTGCTTTGTTTTGCTTTGTTTTGTTTTTAATCTTTTCCTTGATAAGTTCCCTCATCAAGAAACATCTTTTTGCCAGTGATAGAGATCACTACAGAAAATCACAACCAATCAAATGCAGAGTTGTGGAGCCCAGGCCCAACACTGCCCAACATAAACAAAGATACTTTATTTCAACCCAAATGAGCAAAATACAAACCCACAACCTCATAGCCTTCTCTCAGTGTCATCAAGTTTCTTTATTCACTGTATCATTAAAAATACTTTACATTCATTTTTTAAGATAGATATCAGCTTTGGTAGTGGGGATTGGGGCAGTAGTAGTGGTCAGAATTCATTATCATTCTTACCTGCCTGAAGAGATCTCTTGACATTTAGAAAACTTGGTATGAACAAAACTTTGATTTGAATATGAAGTAGAAAAAAGCTTTAGGAATATTAAGTTTATGAAGCAGATATGAGGTTTAATAAAGATATTTTAATACAAGCTTAAACACAGACTTAAAAGAATGGTAGAGTCTCAGAAAATAGTAAAACATTCAAGAGTGTGGGTGAGTGCTTCTCTTCAAATTATCCCAATGGATATGTGGTAATCAATGGTAAATGTCAATTCCTCAGGGGAGCATACAGGTCAATGTGGCTGTGTTATAGCCTTATACAAGGTTTTGTTGAGATTTCAAGTTATCATCTTTAGAGAATTGTGAAGAAAACTAAGTGGGATCATTTGATACAGAAACACCTGACAGGTTGATAATTTATGAGATATCTAGGAAGCCCAAAATAGGACACTTACCAGATCTTTTTAGTGATTCTCAGAGGATGTCTAGGGAAAGCCCTACCCAAGACATTCTACATTTTAGCATTAACCCAGTTCTTTTTATGTTAACATAGAGTATTTATGTAGTTAGAAAAATGGCTCAGTAGTTAATGGAACTTGTTGTTTTTGCAGGATACCTAGGTTTGATTCCCTTCACCCACATGGTGAATGTCTATAACTGCAGTCCTAGGTGATGAAACATCCTCTTTAGTTTTCCATGGGTGCCAAGTACACAGGTGGTGCAGATACATAATGTTACCAAATCACCCAGACACTAAAATGAATCATTCCCTCAAGTTTCTACTGTGTATGAAAGCAATATTAATGTTATGTTAATATTTTTCACAATAATGTTACTAATGGTGCTATATTCTCTTCTCTGAGGTAGCAAGAGGCTTTACTCTAACTCCAAGATGAGCAACGATATTTACCTTCTCATATGCCTATATTTCCTTATCTTTCTACCCAGTCTCATTGTCATATACTTCCCCCTCTTAAAAATTTTCCTTCAAAATAAAAATGATGATGGGGGGGAGTAGTTTTGCCATAATGACATATTTAAAATTAAAATGTCAAGTAAATTTTACTATATCAGTAAGCCTCTTCATTAACCAGCATGTGCTTTAGTTGCCGCTCACACACTGCTTTGACTTAAAGAAGATTCCTAATTACTTCTGAGAAAAGACTCTATTCTGACTGACAACTGCACAATACCTGTTATTAATATGATTCCACGTCTGATGGATTTCTCCTACCAATGATATACTTTGAAAGTTCCTGGGGTGAACTTTGATTTGTCACCTTGGGAACTAAAGAAAGAAGAAATAAATCTTGAAAAAGCCTGACATCCATCTTTTTGGAATAGAGTAAAAAAAATCAAATGAGTAAATAACACGTTCATCAATATTCCATGTCTACATGCACACCCCGAACTTTCAAGAACATCTGTCTTCCTGCCACTAATGATTTTATTCCAGATGTAATCTAAATCTGTTCGCAAATGGGGACCAAAGAGGTTATCGCAGTTTATACTTCAAACAGTTGGCAGTTATCACAGCTATTTTTTATTTCATTTAAAAATATATATGTTTCAAAGGCGATATGATACCCTGGATTGGTTTGTTTTAAATGACAGTAATATATAAAAATTGTGTCTTTGGCTTTGCTCTGAGGTTGACTTTTTGTTGTTGGTTTGTTTGTTTGTTTGTTTGTTTGTTTAAAGAAGAACAATGTGGGGAATTGAGACAATTGTGAATTTTAGAAACAGACATGAAATCAAAGCCTGAATGATTAACAACTTTTCATGTAGTAATGTGAACAATTTTTCCACTAATATCTTATATGACTTTGGAAAGAAAGTACTAATGAATATTAAAAATAGGGGCTGGAGAGGTGACTAAATATCTGTAAGCAATTGATGCTCTTCAGGGAGATGTGAGGTATATTCTCAACATATATTTTGAAGAACTCACAACTGCGTGCAACTCCATCCCCAGAAAGACGCAATGATTCTGGTACTTCACGGGTATATGCACTTACTTGTACATACAATGCACACACAAACACAGACAACCATACACATACACATATTTTCAAATAAGATAAATACAAAGGATTGTAAGAATAATACTTGCTCACTATATACTAGGTATTCTCATAATTAATTTCTATGTAACAAGTCTTTTATAATCTTTCTACATTCCTCTAGAAGTTCATGCTATTAATCAATATTCCATTTTATAAATAAGAAAAGTTAGAGCAAAGTGAGATTATGTGATAGAAATAAAAAAGAAAAAAAAATCTCAAGGCTAAAGTGTGAATCACAGCGTGTCCAACACACACTTTGATCTCACCTTAAAGAAGCTACATCATACTACTGACCATAATCCATCATTAGGTGTATGGTGCCTACAGAAATCCTGAATTGGCCAACAATGGCATCATTAACCATAACAATAACACTTGTTGGTTATTTTCTAAGTGACTGACATTGTCTTCAAAATTACTCTCATTAAGCACTCATGATAAATGTACAAAATAGGTTATGTTATGTGTCTGGGGAACAAATTTGATGCTATTTGTTTTGATTTGTTATTCTCTAATTTACCTTTTATATACTTATTAAATGAGGGATTCCTCCTTCTTAAGAGAATTCTTTCTTCCTGATTAGAAAATGACAATTATCAATAAATGACTTTAATAAAATCCATAGATCACAGTTCTATGAAACCAAGTAACATTACATTTCTTGTTTTATGAGGTTATCAATGCTGGATAAAGTTTTTGAAGTGTCACCAAGTTTTGTATTTAGGAAAGAGCAGGTCAGAACCTCAAGCCTGGTATAGTCTTCACTTTCTTCATGTTACCTCATCTGAAGCATGAGTGGTCTTGTTAAGAGTTTCTCATGTGCTAAATGTTTTGTAATGGTAGACTCATGTTCTTCCTGATACCACACAGTCCTTCATTTACTATAACCACTTGGCAGTAAATAAATTCACTTCAGTTCTAGGCAGTGGTACAAGGTATAGATAGGGCTGAGTCACTGGGATGTTCAAAATTTTTCTAAAAGCCATTTGCAGAAAGTGCTGCAAGAGAGACTTGATGCATAAAATTTCAAATATATCTTTCTGGCAGCAAACTATCTCTGGGTCCTGGGAAGCCTGAGTCTGGGTGAGCCAGGGAGTAATGAAGCCCTGCGTCTCATGCCATTGACTCCTGCATATCAAGCACCACATTCATAACAGTAGATGCAAGTGGCTGGGTCCCTCTCTCCTTCACTAAATTGAAATGGCTTCACAGGGGAATATAGCAATGGGGATATAAGAAAAATAACACTCTCTTTCCCACTGTAGAAAGAAAAGGTTGTTCATGTTGTTAAGTTCAAAAAAAGAAACAACTGGAAATGTTGCTGGAAAAAAGGGAGATTATCCCAAGTCATACAAATAACAGGGGGGTGATTATACACACTGCTGTGGAACATGAGCATGTGTGCGCATGTGTGTGTGCATGTACATGTGGTGTGTGTGCGGGTTTGTGTGTGTGTAAGGAATGAGGGAGTTCAAAACACTAACCAGTTCAGAGTTACTGCTGTGTATCAGTCTGACCTTGTGGCCACTAGTAAGTAAAACTAAGAGGCAAATTAGCTGAAGTTAAATTTACATAATAGATCTTATAAGTCCAGGGATACTTACTTCAGACAAGGCTGGCTGCAGGAATATGTACAATTTAGTGAGAATCAACTATTTTCTCCTCAGCATTTCTCTCTCGATTATTTAAAATTTCTATTGCTGCCATGAACAACAACAACAAAAAATGTTCAGGAGAAAAGGGAGCTATTTGGCAAGTCAGGATGAGAACTCAGTTACCTAAGAGCAGGAGTTGATACACAAGTCAGGGAGGGATGCTGCTTACTGGCTTGCTCTCCATGGCTTGCCTAATCTGTTTATATATAAAATCCATGTTGATCAGATCAGGATGGCACCACCCATAATGAGCTGACCTCTCTGCCCACAAACATTAATTAAGAAAATGCCCTACAGTCTTGCCTGCAACCCATTTTTATGGCAGCATTTTTATTAATTGAAGTTCTGTCCTCTCAGATGACTGTAACTTGTGTCAAGTTGACATAAGATTAACCAGTATTCTTGCTGCCTCTTTTCTGATTCTGTTATCTAGAAGTCTTGTTGTCACTGGTTCCAATATGTTCTGGTGGTTAATCTTTTTAGTTCCTGTTTGGCAAAAAAAAAATCTGTTTCCATACTGGATTTTTGAAAATATCTCAGAATTTAGTCTCTGTTTCCAATAGGCTTTTATTGAGTTATATACCTAGCTTCGAATCTATCTTGCCAAAACATAAGATTTGATTTTCTTAAGCTACCCTTAGATGTATAGAAATACTTAACTTTAAAAGAACATATAGACTAAGAGTGAAAGAAAGATCTCTCATCTCAGAAAAAAAATCTGTAATTGTAAAAAGAACATAACAGGGATGCCAGGCTTAAAAAACAACTGTGTTCAATGTTCCTCTCCTTCTATAAAAAATGAAGGACATAATGACAAATTAAATCACAATCAATCTCAAAACTAAAAGATCCTTTACATCTTATCCATCTAGTGCAGAGATGGCTGCCATGGTCGAAGGCTGGACTTAACCCAAAGATGTATTTTGCTAAAATATTTTTTAAATTAAATTTGAATTATTCATAAGTTTTAAGTTTAAAATTTCCAGTTCCACCTAAGAAACTGGAAGACTCGCAATCTCTTCTAGCATTTTTATGTAGCAATTATCTCCTATTTGGGATCAGTTGCTTTTTATTTTTTTTCAGCCAAAATACAAGCTCCTGTTCACTTTAGTCTCAGTTATCTCTTCAGCACAGAAATTGAGTCCACTACAAATTAACATAATTCAAAGTAGTCACCTTTATGACATTCTTCAAATGGAAAATTACTCTCTGTTAAAATGTAGAAATGAAAACTAGAAAAATAGTACCACCTCTAAGGTTCTAAGGTGTTTTTTTTTTTTTTTTTAAAAATTAGGACCTGAGTTTGGATCCCAGGGTTCACACCAAAGCTTGGCATGGTACCATGGCTGTATTCCATTAATAGGAATGAGAAACCCGAAGGATCCCTGGGACTTGCCAAAAGACAATCCTGCTGAATCAGTGAATCATGGGTTCAAGATGAGACCCTCTCTCAAAAAATAAAGTGGAAAGTAACTGATGAATACAACTAATGTTAAATTTTAAACCGTTCAAGCATGCACATCCTCACCCATAGAATACACATGAATAATTATGCCCACATTTAAACAAGAGATGAGGAAAAGAAAGAATGAGTACTTGTGTGTTTGAATAAAATAAGTAGAGATCGTGTTTAAGGTAGAAAGAATTTTAAGTTTAATATGCAAATATTAAGTATTCATTATTTAAAGTAAGGATTAAGTAAGCTTTTGCTTTTGGGCCAGAGAAATTTGTAATCGTTATCTATTTACAGACTGCAAAAGATACACCCTAGCCAGAAATTCATAGTGAAACTAGGATTCTATATGCAGATCCTGTTTCTCCCTCTAATCTTTGTATGTACATGTAGCATAAACATACTGTAGTAAATGAGGGAAAGAGAGATATGCTGTTTTACTTATTTAAATTGTTAATGTAAATATCCACAGGACAGAAATGTCACTTATAATCTCGTTGAAACTAACACAAAAGAATTGTTTTTCTTTCTTGTCAGTCTTAAGTTAACACTTATTGTTTTATATGGCAGTTGTAACATGCATTGGAGCACTATGTCTTGCTCTGTTGAGATGTTTCAAAAGCACTTTTGCCATTATAATTTATTCATTATTAAATAGATATATAATAGCTAGGAACCAATGTAATGAAGTGCAATATTGTTTTTTCCCCTTTTTCCATTTTTTTCTTTTTTTTTCACTCAAATTCAAAATGCTTCACAGTATCTCTTTTTTCTTCCCAAGTATTACCAATGAATAGCCATGCTTGAGAAAACAATCACGACGGTTAAGATATTAATCAAGATTTCAGAAACAAGTAAAAACCAAGGGAACATTTCAGACTAGCAGTAACTAAGGTCATGGAAGGGCATAGTGATTCCATTGAGAAGTATTCCATAGCAAGTCAAGGAATGCAGCATTATTAAAAATCATTTTAATATGATTTAAAAAGAGAGTCTCATAAATGGAAGATATACAGAAACAATGAGAAACATGATACCTGATTCAGGGCAATAATGATTTGCTTAACAGTTTTTTTTTTTTTAGGACACATTATTTTATCCATATTTTTGTGGGCTCTTTGATATCCTTATATAAGTTTTATCTATGTAGTCTTCAAGAATATTACACCTAGTAATACCTTCTTCTCCTACTGCATTAACTACCAAGAGAAGATTCAATAATTGCAGGCAGAAATTGCCAGAGGGGATATAAATGATAAAGGTCCATTATGTATGTATGAGAATACAAAATGAAATCTAAATCTATTATTGTGTACAATGAATTTAATTTTTTAAACAGCATATTCATTCGGGTCAAAGATAAGTGATCATAAAATATGAAACAATGTTTCAGGATGCTAATTAAAAGCAATCAGGAAGGAAAGACAGAAAAAAGAATTGAAAAGAAAAAAGATGAAGGTGTGGATAAAAGAATCTGAAAATCTGGCTTAGCAAAAATAGCGAAATGAGCAACTTTTGATCTGAGTGTAGTTTTTTAGAGAAAAAATTTAACTAAGGCAATAAAATTATATGTATACTTTACTTAAATATAAGAATGTAGTTTAGGCAAATATCAGGTGAATTGATACCTATTTTTACTTTAATTTTGCCACGAGAAAAAAATAAAACTAGTCTATATAGGTAAGTAGCAAATGTAGTGAATTACTCAATGAAAGATTTGAAAGGAATTCAATTTTATGCTCTATAGTATCAAATAATAATGTTTACACATGTATTTTCTGATGAGATTAATTTGATATACTGAAATTTAAACTCAGATTTTAAAATTTTAATGGAAATTGAATATTATATAATTTAAGGACCTGAGGAGTGAGAAAGGGAGATGTGTTTCATCCTTGGTAGTCAAGACAGTCAATCTTGTTTATCCACTTAACTGTACTGAGAGATAATAGAAGGTCAGGAAAGAACATTTCAGGAGATATCAGCGAGAGCTTTTCCAGATAATATTAACTCGAAACCCCACCCTGAATCTGGTTACTACACTTCAGTAGGCTGAATATGAATAGAATAACTGAAAAATAGACAGATGGTCTCTATTACAGAATTCCATCTTATTGCTGGTCAATGTGAGGGGAAAATCCCCAGCTACCCATTCGTGCCACCATGATACCCTGTTAAACTGTAGACACCAAACATGGCGCCCAATGATAATAAACTACAACTTTGGATACTATTGTCCAATATAGATTTACCCTCCCTTTATGTTGTCTTCTCAACTGTCTCACAGAGACTAAAAGTTCAACAAATGAAGTGGCATAATTTAAGTTCATTTTAACAAAAATTAATCTAAAAGTTCTAAAAGCAAATAAATCAAAACCAAATCAAAACTGAACCACAACCAAGCAAAGCAATCAGAAAAAAATAAAACCCACCTTTTTTCCTATAAATTACCTTGTCCATAGGGTTTTATCACAGCAATAAAAAGAATAGCTAGCATATCTTCTACTCATGGCTGGGACTACTAATGATACATGGAATAGTGACAGCTGTGTAGTGAAACTGATCAAGGGATGCAGGCTTCAAAATCAACTTTTAAAACTCATAAAATGGTGCTTTGTGTAATTTCTTGTATATGTCCATAGTGTCACAGACTTCAGGAATTAGGAAGAAACTCTGATGCCTTCACAGTTATTACTAGTGAATTTAGCTGTCATTGAAAAATAGGAAACTAGAGAGGCATTCTTAATTGTAAATCCAGCCCCTGCCAATAAACTGTACATAGAATTATTCATTTTTAAGCATTAAAACTTTTTTGATATGCTAAAATAGAAATTACAGTCATTTTTCCTATTAAAAACTACCAGTTACTAATACACAAATATCTCCTAAACTTGAGATACTTATATATGCCACAAAACAAATAAAAATATGCATCCTGAATATGAAGTTGTTACTTTAATTTGGCTGTGGCCTTCTACTCACTGACCCAATTGGCATATTTTAATCTTGTGTATTTCCACACAGCAGTAATTATCTGTGGAGATAAAGCTCAAACATCAGTTTTTATTTCTCTACCTCTCCTTAAGATTTCAGTGTGTGATTAGAATTATTTTGTGCTCTTTCTTTGTTTTGGAAATATTATAAAATCAGAATTGTCTGTTTATATAGTCAGGCAGCTCTGGGCATGTACTTTCTTTTCAGCTTCTTCCAATTTTCAATAATGTTGCTTTGAATATGGTTCTGGTAACCACACTTGCATATCTGCTTGTAATTCTTTGGAGGATATACCCAGAAATATAATGACTTTAGTAATTATAATTAAGATGGTAGTCCTAAGTTATTGAGGCACGACCATGCTTTCTTATCCTAGTAGCAGATAGCAGGATTGTTTTACTTTTAAGGTAGAAATAGTCTGATGTTCTAGATGTCTTCCCTGATGTTGTCTGTTTGGTTTATTTTTTAATTAGTAGTCTTCTAATAAAGGGCAAGTAAGCATTTTAATTGCTTACATAATTGTTTAGACTATAATAATTAGGAATCTACTACATAAAACTCACTGGCTTAGCAGCTACCTTTAAAAGAGGTCAGGCATCACACTATTGGTTAAGGAGACAGTTATAGAAAAATATGGTAAGTGTAAAAAATAAAGTAAGTAACTGCCCTCACTGCATGATGAATTCACAACATACATATAACTTTTGCAAGAGTTTCCTGTTCTGACTCATTATTAAAGGTGATGTGAAATCAACTATAGATAAGTCCTTGGGTATGTTCCAGCCAGAATGCATGTTTTTTGAAATGTCCTGAAACATAGGACACAAAATCATCAGCTCATTAAAAGTCTTCATGATCAGAGATGTGTCTTCTGAAACAATGGTGACAGACAGTGACTGATAAGTGAACTGAGCTAGGCTCTGAAAAATCGAAATATTATATGTAATCTATCCTAAACAATATATTGAATATCAAACCATCAATCTTCAGCTATGACCTTATATGGAAATAATGTTGTAGTTGTACTTATTGATGATGAAATCATATATAGAGTCAAGTACACCCTTAATATAATGCTGATGTCCTTAAAGAAGATAGTTATATGAAGTCAGAGACAGCAAAAGTGTCCACATGACAGTGGAGTGATGCACATATTTGCCTATGATTGTAAAGATAATTAGCAAACTACCAGAGGTAGAAAGAAGCGAAAGTATGACCCTACTGATAGCATAAGAAAATAAAGTTTTATTCTTTGTGCTATTCAGTTTGTCTTTCATAATTGTAGAAGCTCTTGGAAACTCATTTCCAATGTTAAAAATACTGTTTTTTTTCTTTCTAAAGTAAACAATTGGCCAATAAGTTACAGATCAGAGGGCAGAGAGAAATTTGTGACACTATTTACAAAAGCCAGAGCAGTCATTTTTTTTTTCTTTTTCTTTTATTACTACACTTCTACTTGCCTTTTGTACATGTGTACATATATGCTTGATGTTCATGTGGAGATCAACTTGTGGCAGAAAATTCTCTTTGTCTATGATGAAAGTCTTCGGTACCAAACTCAGGTCATCAGTTTTAATGGCATCTGTCATTACAGTCTCACTGGCTCAAAAGAAATAATTTGAGTTACACTGAATTGTCAGAGAAAATATTTATAGTAGTCACATAGAATAGACATAAATTATTTAGTCAACAAACTACAACCAAAGTTAAAATCATAATATTAGTATCTGAGATATAATAATAATAATAACAACAATAACAGTGATAGTAAAATAGAAATGGATATGCATTGAATGTTCCTTCCCTTTTTACAGAGGAAAAGCTCTGAATAAAATGCACTTCTGCTATTTATATTGAATATTATAATGATCATGTGTACTGAAGAAAAGCCAATGAAAGATCGAGGTTAAGTGTTGGAAATAGGATTCTAGGTGAAATAGTAACTCAATATAGTAACTTTCTGATATTTGCTCCATGAGGTAGGAGCGTGCAACAAAGAAAATGTTTACATGAGAAAAATCAAATCTTTAAACTTTAGAAAATCAAGTATACAGAAATGGATTGTGGCTTGCATAAAAGCAGCTGAAGTTTGAAGCAGGTGTCCACCTGTGAAGAAGGACACTGAGTCTTTTCTATCAGGGACATAAAATTACATCATGTCTGCATCCCTGGATGACCTTAGCCATTTCCTCTGCTTGCTGTCTCCACCCTGTTTCAACCACTTCATGAGTGATGGGCAGCTGTATGCCCTCCCCTGTGTTCCAGGAGCACATCTGGAAATGAGCACCACTTAGCCCTGCTGCTGAGACAAAGGCATTGTTTCTTTAACAGCCTGTCTCTTTGGAAACCATCTCCAGACCTACTTCAAAAGCCAGGCTGTGCTGACAGAGATGAGATATAGCTTGCTTTCTTATTTCTAACAGAAAAAGAAATATAAATGAACTATGATCAACACAAAAAGAGAAAGGAGTAAGAGACCTTGCGGTGACTTTAGTGAGAGGTGTTTAGACTGAAAGAGATGGAGACTTTCTTCAGCAGGAGTGTGGAGGGGAACATAGTTTACCTAATCGACCCTGCTGTTTGTCTTTCTCTGTGTCTGTCTCTTGCTCTCTGTCTCTGTCCCTCTGACTCTCGTCTCTCTGTCTCTGTCCTTGACTCTCTGTCTCTCTGACCCTCCCTCTCTTTCTCTCTCCACCCCCATACCAACACTCTTCTCTCTCTCTCTCTCTCTCTCTCTCTCTCTCTCTCTCTCTCTCTCTCTCTCTCTCTGTGTGTGTGTGTGTGTGTTGGTTTTATCTGGAAACTCAGGAAAATGTAGCATCATACCAACATGTATGATAAGAATATGCTTTCCATTATGCTTGCTGATTTTACAAAGAATCGATGTTGGTGTTGGGGAAGGCACAGGAACAATTTGTTCTTATAAGCTGAATTTGAAAAATCAGAGACATAAAATAAACATTAAACAATGCTTCTTAATCTAGAACCTACAGTTTATTATCCAGTTCTGCTGTCCAGAACTAGCTTTGGTATGGCTCTTTCAACTCTCTGTGGTCCAAGATGTTTCAGGCAGACATCTGCATGTATGAGGATTTTCTTCTAGGTGCTAGTTTCTGCTGGTATTTAATAATTAGTAATATTCAACTTTGCTGTAAGTGTTTCCTGTTACAGCCCACTGTCTTAAACATGAAAAGTAAGATAAATAATAGATATGACAAAAATACATGCATGTTTTTTTCTGGTTTTGTTTGTTTTTTTGTTTGTTTTTGTTTTCTGTTTTGTTGTTTTGCTTTGTTTTACCTTTCCTGTATAGATCACATGTGTTATGTCAGTAGAATGGTAGAGAACAAGATGATTCTTTGAGAAAACAACCAAGAAGCCAGAGACATCTTTGGAGGTGGGTGCACTGACCCAATCAAGCTATCATAAAACTTATTCCTGTTAATAATAATAATAATTCTTTGATTATATTAGAAGAACTGTATGATTAATTTATATCATATTTTATTTAAAATCATACCACTAGGAAGTGAGAGAGTTAGGCTGGTATGATAGTTTGGTGTTTCTATTCAGTTACTGGTGATTCAGATTTATTGGAAATAAGGAATAGACTAGGGAAAATAGTGCACTGGAGTGTAAACCAAGTACTGTTTATACCAAGTTAGACTGTGTGACATTCCCACACTCTAACATGCATCCAGGGTGCCTTGAACTTCTTTATAACACTCTTTATATGAGAGTATATTTGTTTTATATTCAGTATCCATCTACAGCAATAAATGTCAGTGCATCACTGGATGGAGCCATTCAAAATATATGTTACAGACTTGGTGGAATACACAGTCTTTGATATTACTATTTCACTCTGATATTATAACAAGGAAACATTCACAGTGAACAAATCAACAAGAACAGCTGTATACAAACACAGTTTTTAAAATGCAAGTGATGAATAACATTTGAATAATGGTGTAGTGACCCTATCTATAGAAAAATAATGACATATGTTCATTATTTATACTTTGGAATTAGCACGGTCATGGTACACAGTAAATATAAAATTACTATAAGTTCAGCTAATTCAGTTATTCCATAAGGAATGCTATGGACTAGGTTTTTCTTACTCTTCAGATTATGGATGGCTATAATTTCGGATGATGGATACTTAAATTCAATAGTTGACCCACAATATGACCAAAATAGAGAGCAAAAAATAAAGAATTACTTCTAACAGATGTTTCACAGAAACTGGAGTGGAGTGAGCCTGATATGTGGAATACCCATGAAAATGTAAAAATAGGCCACCTAGATAGGCCAGATGAGGAAATTTAATGCATATAATAACCTATATGTTTAATTGGACATTTAGAGTAGGTTTCTCTCCATTAAAATATGATCACATATATCTTAAGCTGATATGATTCTCACTGCATTAAAATTAAAATGTCAATGAGATTACACTCCTGTGTGAGCTTTCAAAGAAGGTCTGTTTGTTGCTTGTGCGTGGTCCTCATCTTCAGCACTCCAATGTTGCATCTTGTTGATGACACTCCAGCTCCAATTTAGTTGTCAGAAAATATTCTCTACCTTTAAGCATCCAAGAGAAAGGGTTGAATTGACCCAGATAAGAACTTTTTATTCAATTAAAATTGTTATTTAAAATGTTTCCATACAGGGGTTGGAGAGATGCCTCAGTGGTTAACAGCACTGACTGAACTTCCAGAGGTCCTGAGTTCAATTCCCAGCAAGCACATGGTGGCTCACAATCATTTGTAATGGAATCCGATGCCCTCTTGTGATGGGTTTGAAGACAGCTATAGTGTACTCATATACATAAAATAAACAAATAAATCTTTTTAAAAAAAGGTTTCTATAAATATATAATTACTTAAAATCATATTTTCTTTAGAGGGATGATATCTGAATTTCTATTATAAATCATGTGTTTGGGGTAATTTTTTCTTTGCCATATGTAAATCCTACTCTGGAGAATTCATGGTTAAAAGTTCCATCATTGTTTTCTCAAGAGAGTGCCCTTCCACTTTGCTGTGCTAGCAACACAAAGAAGATATAGCACTAAGGCACAGAAAATGGTGAATAGAAGAAAGACAAATAGTTGGAAATATACTCCTCAGTAAATTTAATGTACTGGGATTAGAAGTCTGAGCATGCATGCCTGCTTATTTAAGACTCCACAGCTACAGATCATAAAGTGCAAATAAATACATTTATTACCAATCCTATAAACATGATGGGGGCTGGTCTAACTGAACTTCATCAATAGATATAAGAACTTTTACCCAGGCATGGTGGTACATACCTATAATCCCAGCATTCAGGAGGTTGAGAAAAGAGAATGGTTACATAGTGAGTACTAAGCCAGTCATAGCTGTATAACAAAACCATATGTCAAAAATTAGAAGAAGTACAAGAAGAAATGGATACATGGATTTCATAAAAATACCACAAACCAGAGAGAAACAAGCAATAAGAGTCCAGTTTCTTTTGGCATCTCATAAAGACGTGAGTTTAGTTAAAATTCCTGGGATATGGATAAAAGAAAACCAGGCTACTACTTGGAATTTAATTCTTGAGTAAACTAGAATATTTTGATCCCAGAAAACTATGTTAATGTTGATGAAGATAATGATGATGATGATTTTGTCTTTTGTGATTTTTCATTTCTGCAAGCACGAAGTAAGGACCTGCTAATACTACCTTCATAGATTTATTGTAAATTTAATTTAATCACAGGCCTTAAATACTTTGTATCTTAGATGTTCGGTAAATACCGATTATTTCAAAAGCATAATTGAATGCCACTAAGCTATAGGTTAACACAATACCACATCAAATTTGGACCTTCTGGTTTCCCAGGGGTAGCTTGAAGCTATTTGCATTACAAAGGTAAGCTGTGGAAGAAAAGAAGTGGGAAAAGTGAAGTAAGCATGATGATAAATAGTTCCAAGTGAAAGCAATTTTAGCTTGAGAACCCTTAGGCTGTCTTCTCTCTTTGGGTGACTGTCAAAACCCAGAGATGTAGCCTCTTACAACAACAGACATAAAGACAAATTACCCTCTGGATAAGGTAAGGCTTTCTTTAACTAAACTTGAAGTCAAGGTAGGTTAACTTACTGTCAAAATAAATCTCATGATAGCTTGAAAAACGTGAAGTAAAATATATATATATATACATATATGTATACATACATATATGTATATATATATATATATATATATATACTGTGTTATACACACACACACACACACACACACATATATATATGTATATACTTATACATATATATATATGTGTGTATACTTATACATATATATATATGTATAAGTAGTCAAATCTAACCAGGCACATATGTGCATAGCTCAAGTATAACAGGTTTCTTTTTGGAAAATAAATCATCCCTGTCTTCAGCTTTTAGTATTTATTAAGTCAGGCAGACACTTTTCCAACTCACTTCATTCTCCATTGCCCATTTATCCCATTTGCTGAAACCTCAGGGGGATCTATAGAGAGCACCCACCAGTGGTGCTGATCATGCCTAGGGCTGCACAACTGTCTATTAAGAATTTGATAGCATAAGCTCCTTTCAGACCCATTATAAGCATGTTTTTTCCCTTTCTGATGACTTCTAGTGGCTACTAGCTTGAACAAAACGCTTAAGTGAAGCATTAGCCAATTTGTGAGATTTAAATTTGTTACAATAAAGAAAATAGAGGAAGCCAAATACATAAACAAAGGAGAAATCCAAGTATTTCTGAATTTAATGGAATACATTTTTGGCATACACTGTAACAATTTATCAAACCAATTAGTATTTTTCTATTTGTAAAAACTATTTGAGTTTTGTGGTGTTTTCTTCACAAGACAGACTAACCTTAAGGAAAAAAAAATAATTCCAAGTTTTATTGTTCCCATCCCATCATAAAGGTTCATCAAAACCAGGAACCTAATTCTCTTACCTAGCATCTCTGCTGCTTATTTGAAGTAAGTACCCTCTCCCGGCATAATTTCACTCATTTTTAAAACCCACCCTTCCATTTTTCATATTTGAGAGACAAAAATGTCATTCACCCAGATTGTCTTTCTCAGTCATTGACTGTTCAAAACTCAAGCCACTTAAAGTCTCTGTCATATTCAAGAACTCCTTGATTTCCCTGTTTCAAACTTTATCCTATGCTCCATAAAAGTGTTTGTTAAATTGACAAGATTTAATAAAAACTGATTAGGAACACTGGTGCTTAGTTATATAACTTGAACAATCACACTCAACAGAATGGACACTAGATTAAAAAAAAAAAAAACTGAGCTCATAAGATTCATGAAAAGGGTCAGGATTTAAATCCAAAAAGTAACATTCTCAGAGCCCATTGTCATTGCTAAGGTTATTGATTATAAAGTTCTAAGACATAATTTCTCACTTTAACATTAGCAGGTGTTAATTAACATACTCTGGTTTAATAATAAAAATGTTACAGACAATGCTACTCTTAAGTTTAAATTTAGTTGTGGTAATTATGAGATCTACGTCTGTGTGTGTGTGTGTGTGTGTGTGTGTGTGTGTGTGTGTATCAAAAACCTACAACACAATAAAATACATGAGAGAAAAGGGTGAATGCAAATAAATAAAAAACATTTTGAAATATTTCATAGAACCTTTATTTGGTGATGGAATCATGGATAAAGCAAGCTCTGTGGTTCCCATGATGGGAAGCAGTGAACTGAAAGATCCTGTTCACATAAACGAGAGGAGACAAGCCTGCTTGATGTGCGACAGTCTCTCCACAAAGTTTAGACAAGCTAAAGATGTTTCTTTTCTCTATGTCACTCTCTGCAGCCTGCAGATGAGTATTTCATAGTGGAATAATTCAAAGTGAAAGAAGCCATGGGTAACGCAGCAACAGTCATCAAACAGTCCTTAAGCCATTTGATCTCACTGGAGCATCCATATGCCTTATCTGCCCCTTTGCAGACAAATTCCACGCATTCAATTGGATTTAAATCTTTCATTCCACTTCCCTTCTTCAGTTTCTAGATCCTGAAAGGATTATCTAGCACCGAGGAAAGCACTAGCATAAGGTTTAAAACATACTTTTTCATGGTGTGCATCAGTGCGGAAGTCATAGTCTGGTCAGTCCCACAATCAGAATATCACGTCCATGAATGCCTAGTGTATGTAAGTGTTAAGGAAGTTTTAGCTGAATGCCTTCTCTTTAAAAAAAAATCTGCATTCACTAACATTATGTAATTTATTTGAATTTATATTTTTTTGCTTGCTAAGTCTATCAAGTGAAGAAACTGAGGTTGATTCTTAGTTTGTTGAGAAAGTTTAAATTTCTTGTTGTGTTGTGAAAACATTTGGTCGACAACATGAAAATCAAACATGGTATCTGCACTTCTTAAAATGTTTCCAGTTATATAAAGAAAACAATGGATAGAATTGCTACATACATTTTAATGTTTTGACATACACTCTGCTTTAATCCATATTCACGTGGGGTTCTTACATATTTCAAATGAGCTTTTATGGTTCAGTGAAATCACTTTCTGTATGGTTCCGGGACAAGTCGTTAATGCCTTACCACACTCACAGGAAATCATATTCAGCACCACGGGCAGAGCAGACCTGCTCCTTTCTGAACTACAGCTGTTTCTTGAATTATTTTTTCCTCCACTCAAGCATCCAGACACATGTCTCTCTTTAATTACAGAAGGAACTGTTACAAGACATCTTGAATTTTAACATCTGATTTTAAAATGAGGAAAATGCACTAAAAAAAAAATCAAAGGATATGAAATCTTAAGTGCTTCTGAATGTTCAAAACTTAATATTCCTGATACTATATAGATGTTTATTTCTAGGCATTCACATTATACAGAGGAGAAAATAACAAAGGCGTTATAACTGATCAATGATCTAAAAATAAGAGATACTGGAGTAGTATTAGAGACAGTTAACAGTGGTGGCAAGATGAGGCTCAATGTTACTGTGTTATAAACATTGAGACACACTGGAGAAAGTTTCATTATGAGTTTTTGAGAATTATTGTATTATGGATTTTAAAAAGCAATCACACTGATATTTCAAAAGCAATAAGACCAAAGTTCTGGCTGGTTCTTCATTTTGAGAAGAGTTAGACAACTACATTTCCTTATGAATAGGTCAAATATTTATTAAATACTTCATTTTAAAATCACTGAATTGGTAATAAGTCTTTAGGAGTTGCCAACAGACTTTATAGGAAATCATAGCTCCTGGGAAATTGCAGATGATTATATTGATCAAATGCAAGAAATGTGTTATGGAAAGAGTCAGATATTGCATTTCTTTTTGTTTGCAATGCATATATAATAGATAATGCAACTTGCTTCACTGAGTTCTGTAATACCCATCTGTACAAATGAATAGCTTCCTACTGTCTCATTATATATGTATATGTGTGTGTGTGATATGGATTTAAAAAGGAAATCACACTGACATTTCAAAAGCAATGAGCAAAAGCAAAGTTCTGACCAGCTCTTCATTTTGGAGTCAGGAAAGACATGACAATCTTCATTTCTTTATGAATATGCCATATGCATGTGCATATACATATGCACAAATATTACATACACACAACATAATATATATTATGTATAAATGCTTTTCTATGAAAAATGATTTTTGGTGTTGAAGAGATGACTTTGTGGTTAAGAGATTGGCCAGGGGCCTCTGTTCAGTTCCCAGCATTTACATAGAAACTCAGAATCACCATTACCGACAGTTCCAGAGCATTCGTAACTTTCTTCTGACCTCTGAGATTACCAGACGCACATGTGCACTATAGGTTCTCACATAGTGTTTTAAGGCACCTGTTTCTTGCTCTCAAGCCACAGTTTGGAATATATCTCAGTCAACATTTACATTTAAACATTATGTAATATAGACAAAAGTGACATCAAAATTTTTGGCCATGTAGTAAGAAAGAGAATAACTCACAGTAGTTGTTAAAATTATAAAATGACCTTAGCTTAACACAGACACACATGTATGTGCAGTTTATGTTGACTATTTCAGAAGTAGTATAAATAATATGAAGTGTCTTGTAAGTATTTTTCTACCTTTCAGTTTTGTACATATGGCATGGGAGGGTGCTTACACATGTAGCACCTGTGGAGTCTAGAATATAGTAGTAGATTCCATGGAGTTATAAGTAATTGTGATTTGCCAAACCTCGGTCATTAGTATGGACTAGTAAACATCAAACTCTCCTTCCAGTGAGAATGTGAGCTTTTTCTACAGGAAATATCAAGAAGAAAAGAGATCATATAGAAATCTAACTTACTCAACTGTCTTTAGGTCACAAGGTCTGAAACCAATATAAACTCCGCTGAGAGATTGATCTAGCTGGGATGGCAGTTATTGAAATTCTCATATTCTAACTGAGTGAAGTAGCACAAGCAGGTAATTCTAAAAACTGGGAACTACGTGTATGAGGATCTTGCATCTGATGCCATCAGAAACTTCAGAGGAAAATGTTGTCTCAAATAAAATATTGACATAAAAGGAAACAAGAAAACCAACAGAACACATTTTTATGTATATATTGAGGAATTTAATATAAATTTAATTTCATTTGAAGTACTTCTTTTTATTTTTACTTTCACAAAAAAATTAGATAAAATGTATTTGAACAAGAGAGGCCTCCCCTTCCTTCCTGTTCCTTCCTCCCTTTCTTTCTTCCTTCCTCCTTTCCTCTTTCCATCCTTCTCTTTCTTTGTCTTTTGTTTATTTAAACATTTAATTTTTCTTTCTCTTCTTTTATCTCTTTTCATATCACTGATTTTCTTCAAAAACTAGTTCATGAATGTATCAAAATTTTCATTCATCCGGAAAGAGGTCAGTGCGGGAGAGCTGTGTTTGAATTGGAAGGGTTGAGGATTAAAATTGCAAATACCATCTGCTTTCAGTTTTATGTGTGGGTATGTATTCAATACATATTCAATACATTTATGGGGAAGATCTGAGAACACAGTTACTCTCATATTCCCTTGTAATAAATACACATCACGTATATCTGTCTTCAATGACATTTTTTTATTGAAGATGAAGAAGAAATTTTTAAAGAGTAATCTGATTTCAATAATCTGGGAAACAAATATGTAAAACCTTTCTAACATATTTCACTATGCCAGAAAATATGTAGTTTAATATAGTGTTTAATATAATGAAATTTAATATAGTTTTATATACAGAGATATAGAATACTTCACCAAGGACTTCCCACTGAAATAATCCTACCTTTAAATTCAGTAATGATAGTGATGGATTATAACACAATTAATAAAATAGGCCCTCATGAGTTCTTTTTGGTATAATAGATTGAGAGAAGTTAGCATGAATTGATAAAGAACAATTTTTTCATCAAGTCAGATTTGGTAGCAATAATAATAATAAAAAATAATGGTGATAATTCATATGTGTATTTAGTATCAGTGGTATTAAGATTGCTCATTAAGAACTTGGTAAAGAATAAAACATTCTACTTATTTTAATATTCTAATCACTTAATGGAGAGTAAACCTGAGCTACTTGAGTACCAAACCTACTCAGTCAAATTTGGCCTCACTACTAATGATACAAGTTGAGACTATGTATCACTTAAAAGCAAACACTTGGGACACAGACTCATTAAATTTTTATATCACCTCTATGTATAATATAACTGATATGTTAAATATTTTTTATAAAATAAACTTTTGATGTGTTATAATGAATGTACATTGCACATACATATATAAGCAAGAATCCATAATGTTAATGTGATAATTGTAACTATTTATTTTAATCTATATAATTCCATATTGTCAAACTGTGAGTTATTAAGACAAACAAAATTCAAGACAATATTTCTCATTGAGAGATACTACAAAGACATGATGATTGTAACACATAAGCTTTGACTGGAGTGTATTTTGAATGTTAAGCAATAAGTTATTTCAAAATAGGAACACAAATGTGTTTATAGTTCTCTGTGTTAGTTTGTTAATTTAGGGATGTTGAAAAATACCTCTGATTTTTGGACTGCTGTATAGCAATTTCTTTTTTAAAACTCAGAAAATAACATAGAATTCTCAGGAAGTTCCTGAAACTTACTAGATGTACATAGATTCTCTTTTCTCAAAATTATAAAAATAATAAGGACTGCAGGGGAGACTGAGACCAGCTAGGCAGCCTGCAAGAGATACTGTGGTATGTCAAGCTCCCTACAGATCATAAAGACAATGCTCAGAAGCCTTAACCCATGCTGAATGGGTTTTATTGGCCCAGCTGTCTTTCAGTCATTCCTTCTATAAACAATCACATGTTACTAAAATACTGTTGAATTTGTCTGTATGTTAAAAATTATTTTAAAAGAAAAAGCATAAGGCAAATTTTATCTAACTTCTTTATGTTGATATATCATACATCACTCTAAATCATATGGTCAAATTTCATTGGCCTCTACATATAGATTGGGTGTAGTAAGCCAGTGGTTTGCTAGTCTTCTATGTTATCTATATGAAATTAATTAATTCACAACATAATGATGGCAAATATTTGTGATTCATACCCTGTAGTAACAAACTGCTGATTGTAATTGAATGTAAATCTCTACTAATACATAGAAAGAAATAAAAACAAAGATTCCATTAAGGTTGTTTAATGTTGGTTAAAGTATAATATTAGTTATATCTCCCAAAATGTAATCTTTTAAGAGAAAATTGGCTATGTTTATTTCTTTAGATGCAAAAGGTAAATCTACTGACTCAAGATCAAGGATGCACGTTTAACTGAAAAATATGTAGCTTATCAAATGCTCTGAAAGGAGATACTGCATTGTTGGAGTGAGTTACCCACTGTCAAATATGCTCTGGCTTGGTTAATGTGATAACCTGCCAAGAATATATGTGAGCAGATAGATAATAGATAACAAAGGGGAATCTAACTTCTAAGTCCTTAGACTAAGATAGAGATTCAATCTCATCAATCCCTAACCAAAGAATAAGAATATAGAATTGGAACACTAAGTTATGGTTAGTGACATAGAATCTGGGTGTGTGGGTCTGTTTCTCTGTGTTCATATACACATGCTTGTGTGTACGTGCATGCATTCGAGAGGTTGTACATGTATACTTAGAGGTCAGAATGACAGAAGACATATAGAATGTCATCCTTCAGTTGCTGTCATACTTTTGGGAGACAGGCTTGGAATTGTCTCACTGGCTTGGGACTCATGAAATAATCTAGGCAGAGTGAGCAGTGAACTGGAAAAGGTCTACCGATCTCTCTACATTCGCAGTGTTGGGATTACAGCATGTGCCACCAGCTTGAAATAACTTAAAATATTTGTTTTGAGGAATTAACTCAAGACCCACTGCATATTTCAAAGCCTTTCCTATAGAGTTTTTTGCCCAGAACTAGGACATGGTCTTGAATTTTAGTACATTTTGGAGGCATAGAGGATTGCTCAGTATTTCTGTTCTTACTCAGGATCATTTCAGATATGTCCCACAAGTAAGATGTAATTAAATATTCACAACATATATCTCCCCTGTAGCAGACTCAAGAACAACCTCATATAATGAACGTCCTTCAGATGGCAGGAAAACACATCCTTTAGAACAGTTACTATGAGGAGAAGAATAAGAATTTGGAAAAACACTGACTGATATGCACTTCATAATTGAGGGATGGCATTATTAAAAGGACACAGCAGGCCTGAAGGAATTGTGTGATCATTTACACAAATGCTAATTTTGATCTGTGGTGCTCCTTAGCTGTAAATACGATATGGCTGGAACATCATGATGAACAGTGCTCTTCTCCAGGAGGCCTGTGCCTCAATGAATCATTTTCAGGAGGGTCATTAGCAAGGAAGTTAGTGATTGAGCATTCACTCTCCCTTCTTGCTGTGCTCATGACAGAGTCAGTCTGAAAGGTTAGGGTGATCTGTTGACAAGGACAACCATCCTCTTTCTGAGCTCCATTTATGTAAACTAATTACAGATGTTTATATAAAGCCTGTGCCAAATCAATTCCCTTCTTTAGGCCTAATTTTCTCACATAAGTGAGGGAATTTGGAAGAGATAGGCTTATGTCTCCAGGAATCAGTTTCGCTGCCATGTGATCTGAGATAATGAACATAGATTTTGTGATAAGGAGAATGGTATTTGAATCTTGCTTTAGGTACTTATCACATTCTGAAAAAGATTCAGAAATCCTCAGAGTATTAGATCTCTCAGTTACAAACAATATGCTCACCATGCTATGTGGAAGAAAGACACTCAAGCATCCACTCTAGCCATGAGGGCCCAGGGTAGACAGAAGAAGGATATTCAAGTGCTTGCCCCAGACACACTAACCCAGTGAGGTTGGAAGAAAGACACCCAAGTATCTGTCTTGGTACAAATATGATGGATGAATATGTGATGGAGAATAGAACAGATGGAGTATGTGATGGAGAGATGGAAGAGACAGTGAAGCCAGGAGAGGAAAGTAGAACTGGAGATTAAATGGCACTGAGAGACAAGCAGATATGAGGAGGTCATGGTGAGGTCGGGGTCTGGGCTTCCATCAAGGACCATGTCTGGGTCTGTGCTTCTGCTGTAGCTAAGGTTTGTGTTGATGTCTGTAGATCATGTTATTACTAAAGACCAAGTAAATGTCTGTGATCTGGGCTGCCACTGGAGACCATTAAATATCAGAGGAGGAGGAGGCATACTGATATGAGTATCCTATGCTGCCACCCAAGGCCACAGGAATAACCAGGCCTAGGCTGCTACTAGGAGCCCTGTCTATACCTGTAAGGTTCTATAGCAGCCGAGGTCTGTGTTACAGTCTGAGACCAGTGCTACCTCTAAATTCGTGCAAATGTTTCTGGTATGGACTTCAGCCTGAGGCACTGTGCTGAGCTGGACCCACCTACATAGTGATGGTATTGCTTTCAGTTAACTAGGCCTTCCTACATCAATTATATATTACAAAACTACCCCCACAAACAGGCCCATAGGCCGTAAGTAATAACTGAATTTACAATCCTTCTTCCAAGATTTGTTTAATTGACAACCAAGATCCACCATCACACAAGACAAGGATTAAAATGTCTTTTTGATATGTCTTTGGGTAAGCTAGCTAATACACAGCCCCCTAGTAAATAGTTGCTGCCTGGCTGAACTTTATATAAGCAATTTAATATAAGCCAGTATGTATGTAATCAAGCAATCAAATATTTACATTTATTCCTTCCTCCTCTTCCTGCAAAAATAAATCTTAAGGTAATGTAAAAAATATGTTAGAAAATTAAAGATGTGACCTGGGACTAAAAAAGTACAAACTATATGTTCCAGGTGCAAAGATCCACATCAACATGAGCTTTCCTTAGGGAACTAAATGTTACTCTCTACCTCATATTCTTATATTGGAGCCTGAACACCCAACGTCAGTAATTTTAAAAGTGAGGGCTCTGAGACATTGCTAGGCTTATCTAAGGTCTAGAACATAAGGGGAACAGGATGAAATGGGTGTTTATTAGAGACCAGAACATCTGCATTCTGCCAGGTAGCAACAAAGCAAGTTGGCAGCTGTTTGCAAGCCATAACAAAATGTGCATCTGGAGAAGTGGCAGACACTTTTGAACTTGGATTTCTAGCCCATATAATAATAGTAAACACAAGGCGACTAGGAAAGGCACTCATGCTATCATGTTTTTATGGCAGTTACAGCTGACTAGGAGAGCACACACGAGGTACAAGCTCTCCCAATGAATGCAGGGACCAAGTGAGCACATGATCACCTTTCATTGCCATAGCTTCAGGTACAGCGGTTTACTGAAAAATGTAGGAAATACAATTTGGATACAAATTCAAAACGGGCTTCTTTCTTTTCCTTAATCACTCTGGCTCCTCTCTTCCTCTGCCATCTCTAACTCCTGCTGTTTCATCTTCCTCCCTCTTCCCTTCTACTCTCCTTTTCTTCTCTCTTCCAGCCATTTCATTTGTAATTGTGACTGAGCGGAAGGAACATTTCACATGGAATAAGCTAAACTCATTTCCACCTCCCAGGTATCTTTATTGAAATAAATTAATCAGGCCTGTCCTTGGTCACACACTAGAAATCCTCCAATAAATTCAATGGAATATGGAAATGTGGTGGTGAAACTGAACCATATGCATATGCATTCATACACCTTTCATATTCCTTTGGAAAGATAATGAAGTAAAAATGTTGGGAGGTATTTCAATTTTTTTCAAGCAAGGAAAAAAGAGACAGAATTGGAGAAGTTGCAAAGAAGTGACATTTAAAATGGTACAGTACTTGATGCTTTAAAAAAATCAAATAAAGGGCCATAAATTGAATGGAATAGCTTTTGTTAATGCTGAAACTTGCAGAGCCAGTTAGAGCTCATTAAAAGGTGATGGAAAATATGCAGATGAGATCAAGTTTAGTAATTGGCTGGTTCTGAATCCATTAGAAAGGTTATAGGGTTGTTTGGGTGGGTTATGTTTTATAAAGAAATGATTAGAAGTGTATTAATGGGCCAATGGGTTATAAGGCTCAGATTGGTCTGAAATACAGTGTCTAGGGTACCATTAAGCTGTTGATAAGGTTGTGTGGGTAGTATTAGGTTTGGAAAATAGGTCAGCTGGGATCATAACAGATAGGTTATGGGGTTACTAAAAAACAGTATCTTGTGTTTCATGGCAATGAGAAAATGAGAATTTAATTAGACTTCTTTTGCAAGCTTTGGACTTCCAGTTCTCTGATGCCTTCATGTGTGGAAATTGCATCTGAGAACTTATATATGATCTAGACCACAATGTCTCTCTCATGTGTCAGTGAAATACAATGATTCCTATCAGAGTTAGGATTTTAATATCTGCTTTATGAAGATTAAAACATGGGGTAAGGGATGTTCAATTGGTAAAGTACTTACCAAAACGCATGAAATCGTGGATGAGATCCCCAGCACTGCAGAAACCGAGTTCATGGTACATGCCTATAATCTCAGCACACAAGAGAATCAGAAGTTTTAGGTAATCTTAGGATACATACCAAACTCATGGCCATCCTGGGCTAGGTGAGGACATATAAGAAAACAAATATGTATGCTGAGGTAATGGAAAACATAAGATATTGTTCACAAAATTTCATAGTAGTGAGTTAATAAAGAAATGGCATTTATTCAGGATCAAAGAAGATTCACTGTAAGGGATTGATGGGCTAATATCAGAAAACAATGATCTAGGAACAGGTGGGAATGAACACACTGGTGCCTCCATGAGACTTATAAGGTTTATGTGTGCCTATTGAGAGAGGGATGTTTGGGAATCAAATGAAATGCTTGCACTGTAAATGACTAGCAAGAGAGAACAGAATGATCTCTCATTCTGTTATGAGAATCATATCATATGTTCTGACTAATTAAAGAAACTTGAGCTTTTCATTTGGATACACTGTAGTAGGTTTTACAATGTACCTAAAGTAAGCAAATATCTTAAATTTTGAATAAATCTTAGCCACAAATATCCTTGTCACTGTTGCATTTTCAATAATGTGCTTTTGTTTGTTCTTACAGATAATTTACATTAGGCATTTTACATACTTGAAGAAATTCTGTGTTTATAAAAACATGATTCTATGTCCTATGACATCAAGCTGTCTTTGATCACAGATAATTCTTTGTCTCCTACAGTCTCAAATAGAATGGATATTAATATATATTATTTTCAAGTATGTATTCTAAGGAGAACATACATAGAAAACATTGTTCAAAAGCAGTGGTTTTCAACCTTCCTAAAGCTTTGGTGTTTCATGTTGTGATGATCCCAACCATAAAATTATTTTTATTGCTAATTTATAATTGTTATTTTGCTACTGCTATAACTCATAACATAAATATCTGTCTTTTCTGATAAATCTTGGGCAACTTCTGTGAAAGGGTCATTTGATCCCCAAAGGGGATGTGGCCCACAGGTTAAAAACTGTTTCTCTAAAAAGACAAAGAAAAAAGACACAGAAAGGTTTAATTCTCCCAATTTTGTTTTTTGTCATTAATCTTGGTGACTCCAACTCTCACCCTAACCCCTGTGTCAGAAATGTTATCAAATTCATTTCAGAATGCACTTTACTTTTAGATATCAGAGCTCTTTCCTACACTGGGTCCAGTGTTTTCCTCTCATGTTTTCACTTCTAGGAAGATTCTAAGAAACATTTTCATATGGAAAGCTAAAGGTGGTGCAGTCTAATTCATGTGCTACTCATCACATTTCAGCAATGCTGTTGATTAGTAAGGATGCTTGATGTAAATTATCTAAAGTGATTATAAGACATGTAAGCATCTCAGTGGTTCAGGAAATCAGTTTTTTTTCTAGTCCATGTATTCAGAGCACATGAAAGGAGTTATCAGGAGCAATGAGAAAGGAGCTATACACAGACTGTGAGGTTGCAGGGGAAACTTGCTTAGCCAACATAGACAATTAGTCTATTTGAAATCAACTTTCTCAGTAGGGACCACTGGTCTGATATTCAGGCTTTAAAATTATCCCTTCCATATTTCATAGCCAAGTCACTTTAAAAAAATTGAACAACCAGTACATACTTTTCTTTTTCTCAGAATTTATCCTTGATAGTATATCATTAATTGCATCAGCCTCATTTTTCTCTGATGCTGATAGTGCTACATGTATTAGGAGACAAAGTAAAAAGCAAACAAACACCAATAATACACTACAGGTATAAATAAATAGTACAGTACTCAAATACAATACTTAGGATACTGATTTTAATCTCTAAGACAGCTGCTACAACAACCTAAGTCTGATATCTGCTCCTTGGAGAGAATGAGTTTTGCTCTGACTCGGTTTCCAGCCATTTCTCCTCCTCTGTATTTTCTTTTCTATGGCTGTAGAGAGTTAATTTTCTATACAAAATTAGTCTGAAATTTTCAAAGATTCCTTTCCTACTACTACACATAGCTTATTCTTTCTTCATTTTTCTATCTGTACTTTCCTAAAACAACAGCAATAAAAACAACAACAAAAGACTGTTTCTTTCTTTGCTTGCTTTTGAGGAAACCTGACCATTGTCTGTCATGATTTTTCTCTTACACTCACATTGATTATATGGTTTCTTTCATTTTAAACATATATATACTATATTTGTGTTCCTCAAAATTTTAAGCAACAAAAACAACAACTTCACTTTATTTTTCTTTCTCTCTGCCCCTTTTTTTTTACCCAGCGCCCAGTAAAAATATCTTTTTAAATAAGTGACTGTGGGACAAATGTAAAAATGAATGTGTTTCCTAAATTAACAGCTGTGATTCTCACTGTTGGGATCTTTTAAAATAGTACTGAAACAAAGGGTCTTAATTGTCCATTCCTATTAAGTCACCATGTGGTCCGTGGTTAAAAACAAGCAAATAGGTAAAAACATGATAAGTAATCGTCAGTGGAATTCATTCAGTTAAATGTGTTTGTGAGGCAAAGTAACAAATTCATTTTAAATGTCCTTGTTAATCTAGCAGATTTATTTTAATGTTTGAAAACAAAACAAGACCTGTACGCCAAGTTTGATTATATGTTTGAAACCTGTACAAACAATGGGAGAGGATGAGAGCTGTCAGACCCATACGTAGGAGACAACAAAGGGGCACCTCTATAATAAGCAGGTATTTATAAAACAGAAATAACATTAACAGCCAGAGTACTTTCTCTACCTCCCACACCATTATTACTCCTTGCCAATACTGTCGGCTTAGGTTCATATTGTTAATTAACTGAACTCAAAGAGGGAAAAGTCTACCGGAAGCAACCAAAAATTTTCATGCCTACTTTAGGTCTCAGACTCTAACTCAAATATCTTCTCTTTGACATTTTTTCTGCTCTTAACTAGAGAGTAATCACACAACCCCAAATCAGGTTTAGGAGACAGGGGAATGGCCTCTTAGATAGTAGAACTTAGGAGTAGTCAGTGATGTTTGAAAATAAATAAATAAATCAATAAATAAGTCCTTTAGACAGACCCAGGAGGTAGGCTACAGATAAAGTAGAAATAAGTAGTGATAACAAATAGACTACAAAGCTTTGTCATGGACAGCTCCTTACAGAAAATACTGTCCCACTAGATGATATCGTGGGAACTTATGAATGAATTCAGCCAACTATCTTTCCCTGCATGTGATGGCTAATCTTGGTTGTCAACTTGACTATATCTGGAATTCATTCAAACCAAAGAGGCTGGATTTACCTGTGATGGATTTTATTTTATTTTTTAATTAAATCATTGAATATAAGAAGACCCACCATAAGTACAGATGTTTTAATGTGGAAACATACAATTTTAATCTAGATATTTAAAGTAAAAAGATCAACCTTTAAACTGTGACCTTCTGCTAGTACCCTATATAAAGTACATAAAATGAGGAAGCTTTTATTCTTTGCCTACTAGTTCATGCTTTCCCTGTTATGCCCATTACTTCACTGATAATGGAGCCTACTTCTATGGGATCTAGCAAATACTGAAGATCACCAGAATCCATGAGATTCCCTCATGGACTGAATAACGTTCAGATTCTTGGACCTTCTTTTGGTGGAAAAATTTTCTGGACTACTGAACCATAGCCTGTTAGCCATCCTAATAAATTCTCTTTCTACATATAAATTCATTCTATAAGATATGTTCTTCTAGAGCAGTGGTTTTCAACCTTTGATTTGCTACTTCTTCAGAAGTCTCATGTCAGATATACTGCATATTAGATATTTACATTACAATTAACAGTAGCAAAATTACAGTTATGAAATAGCAATGAAATGATTTTGTGGATGGGAGTCACCATGACATGAGAAAATGTATTAAAAGACTGCAGCATTAGGAAAGTTGAAAATCATTACTCTAGAGAATCCTGACTGGTAAATACGCGATAGTAATGTAGCTTCATCAGTGATCTACCTTATTCCATATTCAAGGTTACATTTCTAGGTCAAATCACCATTATCTTTCACATTAAATATTGAAACAGTCTTCTTCCACAAAATAAAACAGTTTAACCAAAATAGTCACTTTGAAAAAGTTTAATTCTGTTTTGTATTCCCTGTTCCCTTACTTGTTGTTTAAACTTTGACTTCCTCCAACTGATTTCAGGATAACCTATAGTCCTGGGTGACATGTCTGACCTTGTTCTCAATAACTTTCTTGTATCTTTTGTGTTTCTTTGTACTAGCTCTCAGTACAAACTGAATTTGGCCACTCTTGAAGCTCTCTATTTATGCTATTCTCTCGGCCTGACATGTTCTGCTATACTTTTTATGGTACAGGTCAAAATTTAGCTTACAGGTCAAAGACAAATTTGCTCCATCATTGGTAATGCCAAATTCAATGCAGTTCATTCCCAGCATTATGAGTCAATTCTGACATTTCATCTCTTGTCCTTTTCTCATGACATTGATCAGAAAGTGTAGTTTCTAGCAATCCTTCCCTTTCACTAAACTGGTAATCACCTAGAGGTGAGTTTCTACTTGTCCAGACCTGACAATGACAAAGGATGTGTCTTGCTTTAAAAATTGTGAGTGGTATGGGAAGTACAAAAATTCAGAATCTAGTGGTTCGAGTCCAGAATGCTGTCAAACATCTTCTAATATACATGAGTTTCTCACTACAGGACACTATCAGCCCCTGTGTCAACAGTACCAGTTTTTTCAACTTCTGAGCCTAGTTTTAATTTCTTGATATAGTTAGCTACCAAACCTATCTTCAAAATTGTTATTTCCTCATGGCCTCTAACTTGATTAATGTACATAATGTTTAAAAACTATTGAGTGGCTGAGTACATGTGAGCACTTAAAAAAAAATCTCACCATTGACTAAGAAACAATAATCTATCAAGCCATGAGTTTAGCATTGGTGATATCATGGAAACAGGAAAAACGTATAACATCAGAAAACTTAAGAAGGAGAATGAGAAATTAATTGAAAACTTCAAAATGTATTTACTGTGTATTATAAATAATACTTTAGCCACTCAGTGAAACAACAAATACTCAAAAGAAAAGAGATCAGTGGTCTATTTGTTAAACAAATAAAAATTTAGGGAAAGATTTTAAAAGAAAGTGAACAAGACAAGATACTTTCCCTATTGGAAGATACATGAAAGACAGATAATATGTATTAAAACAATATTGCAAATCAAGATTATTGCTTTTGAGTTATATGTTATGAAAGAAAAATAATTCATAAGATACTAAGACAAAAGCAGAAAGTGTGAGGTTCATAAAAATCATTAAAAAAATTCTTTCTGTAAAGTTTCACATACTCAAACCTAGGTAGACTCACAATCAGTAAACATAAAATAATTTTCTTAACATGTGAGGTATCATGTATGTCTCAAATTTAGCAAAGACATTTTCATGATGAAGAATATAAAGCATATTTTAGTTAAGGATTAAGAGGTAATTAAGAAAAATTATTTCGAATGAAGTTGGAGAAAGAAATTATGAATGTTCCCTTCATTATGGTAAGGTGGGTATAATTTTCTTATAGAAATAATTACAAACAATATGGATTTTTCATTTAAACTGTTTTCTTTAAATTATTATCTAGCTGTTTCATGAAAATAGCAATTGGAAGAGTTGAGGCATTGAAAACCTCATAGTACATAGTGTCAATGTCCTAGTACACATGTACCAGGTGATAATGGCTCTCCCACAAAGGTGGAAGCAGACTAGAAAAAGGACTGATGTTTGAGATCTATCCTGAACTGTGAGCAACACAAGTTTATAGTCACTTAAATGCAAGAGATAAAGGCAAATGGAAAAATCAAGTGTTGTAACTATTTCTGAGATTTGTAATTTGCTAATCATAGTAATACTTAATACAATAGGAAAGATCTGGTAAGAAATGATACTTGTCTGTCTCATAGGTGATAATTACAGTAGCAACAAGAGCATGTTTGTCACTTAAAGTCAAAGAGCAGAAGTGGTAACAGTTACTAAGTACTCACAAGGTAATGAACACTGCTTCTTCCTTGGATATTTTAGCTGTCTGGATAATTCATGGTGTGAGACAGGATCATCACT